>CM019828.1:70294291-70837431 GCA_009763385.1 Coix lacryma-jobi var. lacryma-jobi
TAAGTAATGCATTGTATCATTTCATGTGCATGGAAGTGCTTTTTGTCTTTGGTTTATTTTTGTGGATTTGATTTCTATTGGACTTAATGGTTTAATTGGATTTCTGACTTGGCAAATAATTTTATAAGGTAGAGAATAATGAATCTAATACTTTTATATTGACACCTTGATCTAGTTCAAAATAGTTTGACAAATAAAAATGGGGTAAACAAAATGATTTATAGTTCAAAATTGGCTTTATTTATGTGGAGGTTGTAAAAAATGATTTTCAGAAAAAGTGTCTTATATGAAAGTTGTAGAGAAAATTATTTTGACCAATTTTTATTTTTGGGTCAAAGCCTAGTTTGGAGTTTTTGAAACTATTTTTGAATGGTCAAAGTTTGAAAAGTTTTTGGAAAAAGAAAAAGGAAAACCTTTTTCTCCCGTGCCCCATTTCCGGCCCAACCGGCCTTTCGGCCCACCTCCTGCCGCGCCGGCCCGCTCACGCGCACACCGCTCCACTCCAACCCGCCCGCGCCGCGCGCGACCGCCCGCCGCGCCGGACGCCGGCCGGCTTGCCGCGTGGCGGCTTGTCCCTGCCGCAAATCCGCCTCTGCCACTCTCCGCGTGATCCTTTTTCTCCCGATCACGCAATGATCTCCACCGGCCACTCCCACTCCACCTCGCCTGCCGCGCTGCCTCGCCGCTCGCGCCGCTCTGCTGCGCGACGTCGCGTCACAGTGGCCCCTGCCACGACCTCGGGTCGCCGCCGGCCAAGCCCAAGGGCAAAGACCCCGCGCACCGCACCTCTCTCCCTCTCACTCTCTATTCGCACAAGCCACTCCCACCAGCTCTCCCCTCCTTCCGCGAACGCGAGCCGAGAACACAGCTCGCTCTCGCCGCCGCACACCACCACAAGAACCCCATCGTCGTTCCGGCTACGCCCGAGCCCCTCCATCCGATTCCCTCCGCGCATTGCTCCGCCTCCCTCTCGAACACCCGGTGCGCGCGCCCGCATCACCAGCCAAGCTCCGTGGACGCCGGAACATGCCGCGCCCCTCTTCGGCCGTCACCTACACCGGAGAGCGCCCGCCGCCGTTCCACGTCAACCAAACCTCCGCCGAGCCTCATCTTCACCGTCGAGCTTCGTCACGCCAAGGCACGGTGAGAACACGCCTCCGCGAGGTCTCTACCACCTTCTAGTCTCTCTCTCTCACCCGACCGAGCGCCATGGACGCCGCCATGGCCGCGCACGTGGTCAAGTTCCACCGAAGCTTCTCCGGCCAAACCAACCCACCTAATAGCTCTCCTATGGTTCACTAATGCTGCCCACTCCATCGATTTCACCGGCGACTGCCGGAAACGGCGTAGCCGAGCACTTTCGTCGCCGTCGTCCGCCAACGCTCGCCGCCGGTGAGCTACGGCCATGCGCTAGCCCAACCATCACCACCACTCGATTTGCCTCGTCGTGGGGATCACGCCGAGCACCACCTCACCGCCGGCGACCTCGCCGCCGGTGAGAAGCCCCCGGTCAAACCCTTCCCCTGCTCCGCCCTCACTGACTGCTGGGCCCCGTTGACCATGCGGCCCCACGCGTCAGCCACCCATGGTCCATAGACTGAGTCTGCGCAGTATGGGCCGGGAGTTTTCAAATATTTTTCCTTTTTATTTTATTTTCCAAAAAATCTTGTTATTTTTGTGTAGCAAGTTTTAAAGGTCCAAATGAAGTGTTTTCAGTTTTGTTAGCTTGTTTATGAGTGGATCTACCATGGAAAAATATGAAAGTATTTTTGGTGAAACTTTATATTACTGTTTTTATTTATTTCAGTTTAGGAACTTTTGTTTAAATAAATGAGTTTTTATGTTTCCTGATTGAGTTAATTCATGGAAAAATTTGTGAAGATTTCTTATCATGCTAAGAATCTGTGAAAAATGTATGAGGCACTATTTGTATAGAAAAATATCTGTTTTTGGTTTAAAGTTCTTTTTGGCTGTTTTCTTGAATAAGTGTTAAGGTGATTTATATGTAAAAATAAAACATGGGAAAATTTATGCAGTATCTGTATGTCCTGCTTTAGCTGAGAAAAATGCTATGCATAGGTTGTTGTATGGAAAAATGTGAAGTTGTTGTACAAGTGTGTTTTTCTGTGGTTTTCTTAGGAAATTCTTGTAGAAAAGAATATACTGGTTCTGTTCATTGAATTTTCTTGATAAATATGAAATGTGGAATAGAACCAGGAAAAAATATGAAAATGAGGTTGTCACTCTTTTCCAGTAGGGTTGTAGTTCAAACAGTTTAATCTGGAGTAAATTTGTTTAATTTGTGTAGGTTTATGTGTTTATGCTTTGACAGTAAATTATCTGCAGTAGAGTGGTTATAAGTATGTAAAACTAGGAAAAATACGAAACTTGCTGTTTGACACATTTTATGTGAAAAGTTAGTTCAAAGCATCTTTTGAGCAGTTTATTTCATCTTTTTGTACTTACTGTTCTGTATTTTATCTCTTACTGATATTTGGGCAGTGAAGTCCAGTTAGTATCAGTTACCTTCTGGAATTTTTGTGCATTTTTCTGAGTTCAGAAAAATGTACCTGTAGTTCAAACCTGAGTTTCTTTCGAATTAATAAATGAAAAATGGTTAAATTAATAGTTTTCTTTATGTAATAATTAAGTGTTTTTCCTCAATATCAAAAGTGGTTCAACAAGTTGGCTTTGTTGGTTTCCAAGAAATATTTGCGTTCATACCACCACATCTCGCACCCCGCATTGTTTTATTTAATGATTATTCACCGCATGCAATAGGATCGACAGTCCCGGAGACCGACCAGGAGCCGGAAGCAAACGGCGAGCAGGAGATACCGGAGCTGCCCAGGACCGAGGAAGCTGACCCCGCGCCGGAAGCTAACGTGCCTGAGTGCCCCGGTCACGAGGCCTAAGTCTTTTCCCAAGGCAAGCCCCGGAGCATTCTAAGTCTCCCATCTTTTACAATTAATGTACTTGAGTACTTTTATACTGTGATGCATTAGGTATAGGAGTTGATTGAATCCTACTTGTTGCATTACCATTCCTTGATTATTGATTATTACCTGCCTTGTTATCCTGTACTTATTTCTACGTAGATTTGCTTAGCCTGCTTAATAAAAGTAGTAGTTAAGGATGTTCCCGTAATGCCCTTCGTGGTGTTTACCAGATCACGGTTGGCTATATTTGCTATCGTGGAAAAGAACCTGAGTAGAAATGAAATACGGTCAACTAGAAGGCAAGGCACTGCGGATACATGGGTGTATGCCGGGTCTCTGAGTGATGAGTGATTGTCAACTGGGATGATGTGCATGTTCTTTGGCTTGTGTTGTGCAGGTGTCGAGCACGGATGCAGTGATCAAAGGCGAGGTGAAGGTCAAGTAGAGACGTGCCGTGCCGATGGACCAAGAGTGGCGAAGGGCGGACGTGAGACTTGGACTGAGGGACCAGAGGCCCGAGGATCAGCTGTGGTGGCTGGCAGCCTGGGATAGCGACGAGCGAAGACTTGCGGTCATGTGTTGCCTATGTTGTAGACTTGGGGACACGTGTCGGTGGACGGGGTGCACGGGCGGTGCATCCCCTCTACGACGTCGATTTGGTGGTAGAGCCAGGGAAAAACCATCGGGTGGACGGTTTCCAGGTTTGGGCCTCAAAACCTGGGTGCGGATGGTTTCCGAGTTTGGCCACAAAACTCGGGGTGAGGACGATTTCCAGGTTTGGGCCTCAAAACCTGGGCGCTGAGGGTTTGCTGAGTTTGGCCTCAAAACTCAGAAGCTGGTGGGCTGGTTTCCCGGTTTGGGCCTCAAAACCGGGGGATGGCTGGAAAAGGCTGGTTTCCCGGTTTGGGGCACAAAACCGGGGGTGCAGAGCGGTGGCGGCACGTGGCGGCAATCTGGAGGTTGCGTCGAGGCAACGCTTCGTATTGTGCGGCCGTGGCCGTCGGATACACCTACCACCGAGTTGGTCCAGAATAACCCTAGGGTTTAGCTAGTTCGCTCTGTAATTAGAATAGTGAGGGGTAGAGTAGGAATTAGACTTAGGTTAGAATTAGGATAAGTAGAGGGAGACACCCTCCTCCCTTCCTATCTCAGTCATTTGCTCTTTCGCACTTAGGGTTTCCTGCTCTCCCATCCCCTGGTGTAGCTAGCTGAGATCCGCAGAGACTTGCCTCTGTGTACTGTTGATTGTGAGGAAGTGAGACCGTAATCTCACTGTTGTGCATTTCGTGGTTGTGATTCGCATTTTGTTCGTGTTCTTCGCGGAATCCTTTTTCTCCACGACTTTCACGTCGCTTGATCTCTTTGCTCGGTTCATCTTTTGCAAATCCGTTTGAACCAAATTGTTCTAGATCGTGAGGCACTTCTTTCCACCGAAGGAATTAAACTCTAACCTCACGGTCTAGGAGATCGATCGATTTTTGTTTCGGATCAAGTTTTCTCCCTTCCCCTGAAATTCTTCGATTCATCGATTTGGAGATAGGTTCGAGCCATGATCTCTTAGGGATAGCTCACTATACTCTTTTTGACTCCTCTCACCAAGTTTGATCCCTAGAGGATTTGTTTTGGGTGAGATCGAGTTGAATCGGTGGACGAACAGCACTGTATCGGGGTGACCGGACGCTTGGTCGAGATGACCGGACGCACGGGCAGAGTGTCCGGTCGTTGAACGCTCGGTGTGTTGATCTCGTGACTTGACCGGACGCTCGGTTTGAACACTGACCGGACGCATAGGTTCTACTGTTCATTGAGCTTGTCGTCTTTTGACCGGACGCACTGTTGTTGACCAGACGCTCCCTGCTCGTGTGTCCGGTCAGGAACAGTAAGGTTCCAGATCGGTTTTTGTGTGACCGGACGCGTCCGGTCCCTGCTGACCGGACGCTGACCAGAGTCCGGTCGTGACTGTTTTGCGCTGTTTCATTCGCGGCTTGTTCGTCCGCTGTCGGAAATGATTTCCGTCTTTTGTGTTGGCTTTCTAGAGTTGTGTAGTGTCCCGCTGTACTTCTTGGAAGCATCCACCCTACATCTAGGGTCGTGGACATTAGCAAGCTCTAGGGTTTGTCCTTTTGGGTGACTCTCGGTACAGTGGCTACTAGTTTCCGAAAGGAAATTTTGAAGCTCCCATTCACCCCCCCCTCTGGTTGCTTTCTGGTTGATTCTCGGTCCTTCAATTGGTATCGGAGCAGGTTAAGGATCTTCCACCTTAGCCGGTTCCAGATCCACAGAAGGCGACATGGATCGCGGCGTGGGCAAACCGCCGTTCTTTGATGGGACGAACTATGCGTATTGGAAGATACGCATGTCGGCCTATCTCCAGAGCATGGGCTCTTCTGTTTGGGAGATTTGCAACAAGGCCGATTACGTTGTCTTGGCTGCTCGTATCACTCAGCTCCAGATCGATGAGCACGAGGCAAATAGCCGGGCATGTAACGCCTTGTTCTCCTGTTTGAGCATGTCTGAGTTTGATCGTGTTTCTCACCTCCCCACGGCTCGCGAGATTTGGGCGACCCTCATGCGCTTCCATGAGGGAACCACTCAGGTCAAATCCCGCCTCTATGAGTCGCACAAGCGGGAGTATGAGAACTTTCGACATATGCCTGGCGAGAGCATAGAGAGTTTATTCGCTCGCTTTCAGGTCATTGTCAACAAGATGAGAGCGAACAAGGAGCTGTTGCCTTTTGACGATCATGAGAGGGCCTTGAAGCTTTTGCACACTCTTGATCGGTCGGTATGGGACTCAAAGGTCCAGGCGATCATCGAATCGTCTAACTATGAGACCCTCACTTGCGACGAGCTCTTTAGTAAGCTCAAGTCTAGTGAGATTGACGCCATGTCAAGGGCTTCCTATGAGAATCCTTCTGGCCTAACTATGGCTATGGTTTCTGGCTCTTCTAACCCCTCTGGAGGTTTTGCTCTTTCGTCTCTCTTTTCTGTCACAGAGGACCAGCTTGAGTCGTTGGGGGATGACGAGTTGGCAATGCTCGCCAACCGGTTCACGCGGTTCCACAACAACCGCATGAACCGTCGCCGCGGTGGAGGACGCTCAGGATGCTTTGAGTGCGGCGACCCCGACCACTTCATCGCCAACTGCCCCAAGAAGAAGCATTCGTCTGGGAAGGGCGATCATGGGCACAAGTACGACTCCGGCAAGCGCAAGGAGAAGTACGTCCCCGCAAGACACAAGCGGAGGGGCGGCTTCGACAAGGAGTACATCAAGAAGAAGTACTTGGAGAAGGCCCAGGCTGAGCAGCGTGCGTTCTTCGCCACGCTCAGCGACGTCGACGGCTCGGATGACGACTCCGCTTGCTCAAGCGACGACGAGTCCGAGATGAAGAAGAGGATCGAGGACAAGCTGAACGGTCTCTGCTTCTTCGCCAACGACGACGGCCTCAGCACCATGGCCCTCGGCAAGGAGGTCGACGGTGAGCTGGTGAACTCCCCTCGGAACGACGATGACGACGACGACACCTCCCAGGTATCCATGACCCACGATGAGCTCTTTGCAGAGAATGAGAAGCTTACTGCCGCCTTGCTTAGTCAGGATAAGCTGCTTAGGCGTGCCGCTAGAGAGCGCAAGGAGTTTAGGCAGAAGTGGGAGGACACGGTGAGAGAGCTTGAGTTTGCCAAGTCCACCGTGGTCGTGTCAGAGGAGGTTGAGTGTGAGATGTGCACCACGCACCTGATAGACCTTCTCACTTTGAGAGGTAAGTATGCTGCGTTGGTAGGAGAGGTGGATGAGCTGAAGGCTAGACCTTCTCTGTTGGGTGCGTGCAAGACTTGTCCTATCTTGCAATCTGAGTTGGCAGAGAAGAATGCCAAGATTGTGTCTCTTGAGGAGGCCAACCCAGGTAGCACTTGTGTGGCTACGTGTGCTTTGTGTGAGGGCTTGGAGATGGAGATAGCCAATGTGAAGCATGACAAGATGCAAACCGAGGAAGAAAACACATACCTTCGGACCATCTTGTCATGGGTATCTTGTGGTGAGCCACAGCTCGGGATGATGATCTCCCAATTCAAGCGAGCTGCTGGAGGTCCCGGTGTAGGTTTTGCTCAGGGTGTTGATCTTTCTGCTTTTGGGAAGATTGGAGAGTCGAGTGGTTTGAACCCGAGTGAGAAGCCCAACTCCACCACTACTCCCAAACTCACCAAGCTTCCACCCAAAGAGCCTCTCAAACCTAACACCAAGGATGGGGTATTTGAGGAACCTCCGAGAGCTCCACCCAAGAACCAAGTGTGGCATCCCAAACCCAACCACCTTAAGAACAAGCTGGATACAATGCCACCTATCCAGGAGGAGTTGCCACAAAAGGGCAAAGTGATCCACACCCACAGCCATGAGTACCAACAACCCCCTTTGCATGCGGTGAGGTATCATTGTGACTTCTGTGGGAGAGATGGACACTTGAGGGAGTTCTGCTTTAGGCGCAAGAGAGAGGTGCGCCGTGCTAGGGAAATGAACAACACGGACATGTACCATGCTTTCCATGATGTACATGTGCCGAATGTTCAGAGGAGTGCTCCGAGGAGAGCAGCTAGGCCCAGAGGTCCAGAACCTCAAGTTCCCAGGCCTAGGCAGCAGAGAGCTCCGAGGAGAGATGCTAGGCCTAGAGGCGCAGTGCCTCAAGTTGCTAGGCCTAGGCCTCGTAGAGAGCGTGCCCGACGGGGTCCTGACTTTGCAGGATACAGACCCTGTGGCGGAGGCTTTGTTGAGCGTTTTCCCCCACCGCGTTTTGAGTATCGCGATGGACGCTCCTCCCTTAGCGGACCACGTTTTCTTCTACGTGGTGATCGCTCCTCTCGTAGACGTGCTTGGAATGGTTTTTCTGCTAACCGTTCTTTTGAGCAGCCGGCCCAACACTGGTATTCTTCCTACTTCACTAACCCCAGTGTTGGACCGTATGCTCACCCTATGTCTTTTTATTGATGTAGGTAAAACGGTTGGAGGACATTTGGTTGGTGGATTCCGGTTGCTCGAGGCACATGACCGGAAACGCCAAGTGGTTCTCCAGCCTTAGCCCTGTTGCCGGAAAGGAGTACCTAACCTTCGGCGACAATAGCAAAGGTAAGGTATTGTCTCGCAGGTCGGTGCGAGTTAATGAGCACTTTGTGTTGCGCGATGTTGCTCTTGTTTCTAACTTGCATTTTAACCTTCTTTCTGTTTCGCAACTCTTTGACGATGACTATGAGATTCGTTTTAAACCGAATCTCAGTCGTATTTTGGATCCTCAGGGCAATCTTGTGTGTTTGATTTTGCCCTTTGGAAAAGTCTTTCGTGCGAATTTCTCAGAGTCTTTTGGCACTTCTCGTTGTCTTGTGGCTTGACCTTCCTCCTCTGATCTTTGGAAGTGGCATAGGAGACTTGGACATTTGAGCTTCGACTTGCTTGCAAGGCTTAGTTCACTTGGCCTAATCCGAGGTTTGCCCAAGTTGCATATGGAAAAGGATCTTGTTTGCCACTCTTGTAGACACGGGAAGATGGTTGCCGCTCCCCACCATCCAGTGACTCAGGTCATGACTAAGCGCCCTGGAGAGCTTTTGCACATGGACCTTGTTGGTCCGGCTCGGGTGAGCTCGGTTGGGGGGAAGTGGTATGTGCTTGTTGTTGTTGATGACTTTTCGAGATATTCGTGGGTCTTCTTTTTAGCTGAGAAGACCGAGACTTTCTCCTTTGCTCGTAATCTGATTTTGCATCTTTAGAACGAGTTCCCTTTGAACTCGATGCGAGCAATTCGGAGTGATAATGGTTCCGAATTCAAGAATTAGGATTTTGAGAAGTTTTCTAACTCTTTGGGCTTAGAGCATCAGTTTTCTTCTCCCTACACACCTCCACAAAATGGTGTTGTAGAGAGGAAGAATCGGACCGTTGTGGACATGGCCAGGACGATGCTCAATGAGCATAGGACTCCTAGGCGATATTGGGCCGAAGCTATGAGCACTGCATGCTACATTTCCAATCGCATTTTTCTCCGAGCTTTCTTCAAAAAGACTTCTTATGAGTTGCGTTTTGGAAAACTACCCAAGGTGAGTTATTTTTGAGTTTTTGGTTGTCATTGTTTTATACTCAAAAAGGGCAACTTGGACAAGTTTGAGTCTCGTTCTTCTGACGGTATGTTTTTGGGTTATGGCACTCACACTCGAGCTTATCGTGTACTTAACCTTGACACTAACCGAGTCATGGAGACATCAGATGTCACCTTCGACGAGACCATGGTTTGTCCTTCTTCTCGTTTTGAGCGTGTAGGTGATCATGAGGTTGGTGAGCCTCTTTTCGATGATGAGGACGAGGATGCTGAAGGCATAGATGACCCAGCACCACCTCCACCTGCAGTGCCACAAAGAGCGGCTTCTACGACGACTCACGGCCCCGACACCTCTTCTTCCTGGGGGCCGTGGGATCTGCCACCCCGAGCGGTACCTTTTGTACCCGGGGAGGCACCAGCTGCTGTTGAGGGGGAGGCTACTTCAGCTCGGGAGGTGCCACGACACATCCAGCGCCAGCACCCGCCTCAGCAGATGATCGGCAGCATCGACGAACGGGTTACTCGGTCCAGGTCACAGCACATCTCTCACTTCGCGCATTCTGCTTTTGTTGCTAATTTTGAGCCCCGAGATGTTGGACACGCTTTGACGGATCCGGATTGGGTCAATGCCATGCATGTGGAGTTAGAAAATTTTGAGAGAAATCGGGTTTGGGTTCTAGTTCCTCCCCCTCCTAACTGTAATCCTATTGGGACAAAATGGGTTTTCAAAAACAAACAAGGATAGGATGGCCACATTGTGAGGAACAAAGCGCGTCTTGTGGCCAAGGGTTATAGTCAGAAGGAGGGGATAGACTTTGAGGAGACTTTTGCTCCTGTAGCTCGTTTGGAGGCTATTAGGATACTCTTGGCTTTTGCTACATCCAAAGGTTTTAAACTCTTTCAAATGGATGTCAAGAGTGCCTTCTTAAACGACTACATAGAAGAGGAAGTGTATGTTGAGCAACCCCCCGGTTTTGAAAATCCCAAGTTTCCAAACCATGTTTTTAAACTTCACAAAGCTTTATATGGTTTGAAACAAGCCCCTAGAGCCTGGTATGATAGACTGAAAACCTTTTTGCTTGCTAAGGGTTTTAAAATGGGATGTGTAGATAAAATGCTCTGTCTCCTTAAGCAAGGCAAAGACACTCTCTTGGTCTAGATTTACATGGATGATATCATTTTCGGTGGTTCTTCTCACGCTTTGGTTGCCAAGTTTGCAGATATTATGAGAAGGGAGTTCGAGATGAGCATGATGGGCGAGCTGACTTTCTTTCTCGGATTGCAAATCAAGCAATCCTGAGAGGGGACGTTTGTGCACCAGGGCAAGTACACCAAGGAGTTGCTGAAGCGGTTCGATATGGGTGAGGCCAAGCCTCTTCCAACACCCATGTCGACGATGACTGCCCTGGATGCGGATGTGGATGGAGAAGCAGTGGACCAGAAGGAGTACCGAAGCATGATCCGGTCGCTGCTCTACCTGACAGCGACACGCCCGGACATCCAGTTCGCGGTGTGTCTGTGCGCGCGCTTTCAGGCGTCACCGCGCACTTCTCACCGTCAGGCAGTGAAGCGCATATTCAGGTACCTTCATTTCACACCTGAGTTCCTTATTTGGTATTCTGCTTCCTCCACCCTCTCCCTTTGCGGTTATTCGGATGCCGATTTTGCTGATTGCCGTATTGAGCGCAAGTCCACTTCTGGGACTTGCCAGTTTATTGGTTCTTCTCTTGTTTCGTGGTCTTCTCGCAAGCAGTCTAGTGTCGCTTAGTCCACCACAGAGGCTGAATATGTTGCTGCGGCTAGCTGCTGTTCTCAGTTGCTCTGGATGATGGCCACTTTGCGTGATTTTGGTCTGAGCTTTTCTCGAGTGCCTTTGCTTTGTGACAGCACGAGTGCCATTAGCGTTGCTAAGAACCCCGTGCTTCACTCGAAGACCAAACACATTGATGTGCGCTTTCATTTCTTGCGAGACCACCAGGAGAAGGGTGATATCGACCTTCGCCATGTCGATACTCATCATCAACTGGCTGATATTTTCACCAAGCCTTTAGACGAATCAACCTTTAATCGATTGAGGGGTGAGCTTGGTGTGTGTTTCCCCTTTTAGTTGAGGGAAACATTTTGGATCTTGTATATTGGACTGACTCTTTTGTCTTTCTTTTCTTTTGCATTTTAGCATACACATTTACATTCTTAGCTTCATGTCTATAATCACTAGAATGTAACTATGCTCCATGTAGTATGCTCCGATGCTTATGTTGATGCTTGTAGCTTATGCTCTTTCTGACCACTAGTACATGTTGTGAGCTGAGCTATTTTTGAAATGGTGAATTTGCTTAATAATTTCAAATCTGAAAATGTTCACCATTGAGATATGCAACTAGCATGTGTAGGATGTGTTGAGTTTACTCGTGCTTTTCATATATGCTAGGTTGCTATGTCTCTAGTTCTGAGTCATTCACTTGCTTGGTCTGTTCATATCATGTTTAAAATTTGTACCAAGTTTTAGTGAATTAAAAAGATCGAGATGGGATTGCTTGTCAACACATCACGGTATCGAGACGGTTTCTCATTGCACTTTGAGTTAAACTTGAGCCATGTAGTGTATGACCGAAACCGTAGCTTTAAGCTTCTGATTGCTTCGGCATAGGCTTCGCTCGGTTGCAAAGTTAGGCAATGACAAGCTTTCAACCTCTCGCAATCACATGCTAATAATTGAACTTGTGAAATTTCACCGCTACAACTCCGATCTGAATTTGAATTCACAAGTGTATGTTACATTCTTAAGCATGATGATTGAACTTTGCTAGGGGTAGTTCACCTTGTATACATGTTTAGCACTTGTTCAGACTCCTGTTTATACATTGCTAGTGCTATTTTGATAGTGAATACCTTTTGACTCAAAACTGCTCCTTTTTGCTCATATGTTCATACTTCATATCTGGTGATCAGTTTGAGCCTTTGCTGAGCTTGTATGCTGTTGATGAGTCATTAGAGTCATATTGTTTAGAGCATCTTTGCATTCTCCTGAATATATTCCTGAAGCTGCTAACTTGCATTTTGACTCATATGCATGATGGAAGGGGGAGAACCTCCCTAGTTAGCACTTTTGTTGGTGCCCTTTCTGATGGGGAGAGTCTTTTACTTGATTAGTGCATTTTCAACTAAGGGGGAGAAATTGCAAATCATTTGTGCTTCCCGAGTGTTCATTTGAAGGGGAGTTTCCAGGGGGAGAGTTTGCATGTCTCCTGGATGATCAACTAAGGGGGAGATTGAGCTTTGCTGTCTCTTGTTGGCCGAAAGGCATCGGTATCAAGCCTTCTTTGCTAGTTGTGTTGAGCCTCTGTGCCTCTATCTTGAGGGACTAGCATTTTGCTTCGATATTTTCGACTGGGTTTTGCTAGCGGTGTTGAGCCTGTTCTACCTCTTCTTGAGGGCTAGCTTTGCTTTGCTTGGTTGCGTCGAGCCGTTGCCCATGTCTTTGGGGACCAAGTTGTCTTGCTCTTTCCACTTGACCTTCTTCGGCTTTGCTATGCTTTTGGGTCATTTGGTCGAGTTCTCTCTTCTCCTTCTTCCTTCTTCTCTTTCTACTATGATTTATGTTGGTAGTTGACAATGCACTCATCAAGGGGGAGATTGCGGATACATGGGTGTATGCCGGGTCTCTGAGTGATGAGTGATTGTCAACTGGGATGATGCGCATGTTCTTTGACTTGTGTTGTGCAGGTGTCGAGCACGGATGCGGTGATCAAAGGCGAGGTGAAGGTCAAGTAGAGACGTGCCGTGCCGATGGACCAAGAGTGGCGAAGGGTGGACGTGAGACTTGGACTGAGGGACCAGAGGCCCGAGGATCAGCTGTGGTGGCTGGCAGCCTGGGACAGCGACGAGCGAAGACTTGCAGTCATGTGTTGCCTAAGTCATAGACTTGGGGACACGTGTCGGTGGACGGGGTGCACGGGCGGTGCATCCCCTCTACGACGTCGGTTTGGTGGTAGAGCCAGGGAAAAACCATCGGGTGGACGGTTTCCAGGTTTATGCCACAAAACCTAGGTGCGGATGGTTTCCGAGTTTGTCCACAAAACTCGGGCTGAGGACGGTTTCCAGGTTTGGGCCTCAAAACCTGGGCGCTGAGGGTTTGCTGAGTTTGGCCTCAAAACTCAGAAGCTGGTGGGCTGGTTTCCCGGTTTGGGCCTCAAAACCGGGGGATGGCTGGAAAAGGCTGGTTTCCCGGTTTGGGCCACAAAACCGGGGGTGCAGAGCGGTGGCGGCACGTGGCGGCAATCTGGAGGTTGCGTCGAGGCAACGCTTCGTATTGTGCGGGCGTGGCCGTCGGATACACCTACCACCGAGTTGGTCCAGAATAACCCTAGGGTTTAGCTGGTTAGCTCTGTAATTAGAATAGTGAGGGGTAGAGTAGGAATTAGACTTAGGTTAGAATTAGGATAAGTAGAGGGAGACACCCTCCTCCCTTCCTATCTCAGTCATTTGCTCTTTCGCACTTAGGGTTTCCTGCTCTCCCATCCCCTGCTGTAGCTAGCTGAGATCCGCAGAGAGACTTGCCTCTGTGTACTGTTGATTGTGAGGAAGTGAGGCCATAATCTCACTGTTGTGCAGTTCGTGGTTGTGATTAGCATTTTGTTCGTGTTCTTCGCGGAATCCTTTTTCTCCACGACTTTCACGTCGCTTGATCTCTTTGCTCGGTTCATCTTTTGCAAATCCGTTTGAACCAAATTGTTCTAGATCGTGAGGCACTTCTTTCCACCGAAGGAATTAAACTCTAACCTCACGGTCTAGGAGATCGATCGATTTTCGTTTCGGATCAAGTTTTCTCCCTTCCCCCGAAATTCTTCGATTCATCGATTTGGAGATAGGTTCGAGCCATGATCTCTTAGGGATAGCTCACTATACTCTTTTTGACTCCTCTCACCAAGTTTGATCCCTAGAGGATTTGTTTTGGGTGAGATCGAGTTGAATCGGTGGACGAACAACACTGTATCGGGGTGACCGGACGCTTGGTCGAGATGACCGGACGCACGGGCAGAGAGTCCGGTCGTTGAACGCTCGGTGTGTTGATCTCGTGACTTGACCGGACGCTCGGTTGGAACACTGACCGGACGCATAGGTTCTACTGTTCATTGAGCTTGTCATCTTTTGACCGGACGCACTGTTGATGACCGGACGCTCCCTGCTCGTGAGTCCGGTCAGGAATAGTAAGGTTCCAGATCAGTTTTTGTGTGACCAGACGCATCCGGTCCCTGCTGACCGAACGCTGACCGGAGTCCGGTCGTGACTGTTTTGCGCTGTTTCGTTCGCGGTTTGTTCGTCCGCTGTCGGAATTGATTTCCGTCTTTTGTGTTGGCTTTCTAGAGTTGTGTAGTGTCCCGCTGTGCTTCTTGGAAGCATCCACCCTACATCTAGGGTCATGGACATTAGCAAGCTCTAGGGTTTGTTCTTTTGGGTGACTCTCGGGACAGTGGCTACTAGTTTCCGAAAGGAAATTTTGAAGCTCCCATTCACCCCCCCCCCTCTGGTCGCTTTCTGGTTGATTCTCGGTCCTTCAGGCACAAGTCTGGAAACTTGGGGCAGTCCGTCCGTTGGATCGTGTAGGTTTGTATTGATGTTGGCCCTCGTTCATTTTTGAACGCGCCCTTTTACATAGGGATATGTTGGTGCTGTAATCATCGACCCCAAAGCCGGTTAGACGTTGTTCGGGCCGGAATCAACCTGAGTCGCGCCCTCTAGTATGGAAATGTGATCTGCCTCGGATGGCAATCGCTAGGTTCCAATTGGGCGGTCCGTGCTTGAACCGCGATGATTACCACCACGAACATGCATCGAGCGGTTACCCAATGCATGGACCCGACGGGGAAAATGTGGGTTGGTATTAAAAGTCTTTCACCAGCTGGTTTGGAATTCGATTCGAGTCGCCGTCTCCCCCGGTTAGTGGGAAACAATGTCAAGCTTCAGCACGATGCAACTCCATGTGATGTTTTAAAGGTTCAACTAAAATGTGGATAAGTCAACTGGATATGGTTATATTATTGCTTGTTAGACTCAAGTGTGTGTAATAGTTCAGGTGCGAATTTAGATTAAGAGGTAGGTCTAAAACGGACAGCTCATCAATACCATTAAATAATCCTTCTCTAAATTTTGAGCTTTTCGCAACTAAAGATCCCTGCTCCACCAAAAAGCCTTGCATACCCTTGGTGTCTTTATTTTTAGTTGGACAGGTAAGTCTAGCTGAGTACATTCCGTACTCAGGGTTTACCCATTTGTTGCAGATGGCCAGGTGTACTATGACTATTGTAAGCACTACCTCTACCCAGTGGAGGGTGATGAGGAATAGGCCCACGTCAGGGTCGTCCCGAAGCTTCCCCTTCTCTTTTGCCGGACTGAGACTCCTAGTGGCACACTATCTGAAAAAGGAGGAGTGAGTTGTGTTGGGTTAAGTTATCAAACAATGTTTTATTTGGACCACATGTGTGGTGGTCGTGTTTCAAAACTTATTTAAGCTTCCGCACTTTTAAATTCGGTATTGTAATAACTCTGTTTTAATTTCGCACTCTGATGTTTAAATTCGGTTTCGTTTAACTGTGATGTCTCCTTATGAATGTAATACTTGAACGATGCGATCCTATATGCTGTACGATGTTGAAATCCTTCGAGATTTCTGGACTACCGGGGTTATATGGGTTCAAGTACGAGTCGATGTCAGATGGATTTGACTAAGACGGTACTTGAGCTCTTATAATCAGGACGGTTCCGCGACAATGTTTCCCCCAACTAAAAGGGGAAACACACACCAAACTCACCTCTCAACCTAGCAAAGGATGATTGGTCCAAAGGTTTGGTGAAAATATCTGCTAACTGAAGATGAGTATCGACATGGTGAAGGTCGATATCACCCTTCTCATAATGGTTTCGCAAGAAATGAAAGCGCACATCAATGTGTTTGGTCTTAGAATGCAGCACAGGGTTCTTAGCAACGCTAATCGCACTCGTGCTATCACAAAGCAATGGAACTCGAGAAAAATTCAGACCAAAATCACGCAAAGTGGCCATCATCCACAATAACTTGGAACAACAGCTAGCCGCAGCAACATATTCAGCCTCTGTGGTAGACTGAACGACACTAGACTGCTTGCGAGAAGACCAAGACACAAGAGAAGAACCAATAAAGTGACAAGTCCCAGAAGTGGACTTGCGATCAAGTCGGCAACCAGCAAAATCAGCATCCGAGTAACCACAAAGGGAGAGGGTGGAAGAAGCAGAATACCAAATCCTAGACTCCGGTGTGAAGCATAAGTACCTCATAATGCACTTGACCGCCTGACGGTGAGAGGTGCACGACGACGACTGAAATCACGTGCAAAGACACACCGCGAACTGGATGTCCGGGCGTGTCGCCGTCAGGTACAGCAACGACCCGATCATACTCTGGTACTCCTTCTGGTCCATAGCTTCTCCATCCTTGTCAGCGTCTAGGGCCGTCGTGGTCGACATGGGTGTTGGAAGAGGCTTGGCCTCACCCATATCGAACTTCTTCAATATGTCCTTGGTGTACTTGCCCTGGTGCACGGACATCCCCTCTCAGGATTGCTTGATTTGCAATCCAAGGAAAAACGTCAACTCTCCCATCATGCTCATCTCAAATTCCCTGCTCATAGTATCTGCAAACTTGGCAACCAAAGCATGAGAAGAACCACCGAAAATGATATCATCCACGTAAATCTGAACCAACAAAGTGTCATTGTCTTGCTTGAGGAGAAAAAGCATTTTATCTACACATCCCATTTTAAAACGCTTAGCAAGCAAAAAGGTTTTCAACCTATCATACCAGGCTCTAGAGGCTTGTTTCAAACCATAAGCTTTGTGAAGTTTAAAAACATGGTTTGGAAACTTGGGATTTTCAAAACCGGGGGGTTGTTTGAGATACACCTCCTCTTCTATGTAGCCGTTTAGGAAGGCATTCTTGACATCCATTTGAAAAAGTTTAAAACCTTTGGATGCAGCAAAAGCCAAGAGAATCCTAATTGCCTCCAAACGAGCTTTAGGAGCAAAAGTCTCCTCATAGTCCATCCCCTCCTTCTGACTATACCCCTGGGCTACAAGCCTAGCCTTATTTCTCACAACATGGCCATCTTCTCCTTGTTTGTTTTTGAAAACCCATTTTGTCCCAATAGGGTGACACTCTGGAGGAGGAGGAAGAAGAACCCAAACCCGATTTCTCTCAAAATTTTCAAGCTCCTCATGCATGGCATTGACCTAATCCGGATCAGATAAAGCATGTCCAACATCTCGGGATTCAAAATCAGCAACAAATGCAGAATGAACAAAGTGAGAGATTTGTTGTGACCTAGACCGAGTGATGTGTTCGTGGATGTCGCCGATCATCTGTTGAGGAGGGTGTTGGCGCTGAATGTGTCATGGCGCCTCCCTTGTTGAAGTAACCTCCCCCTCAATAGTAGCTGGTGCCTCCTCGAGTACAAGCGGTACAGCCCGAGGTGGTGGATCACACGACCCCCATGTAGTAGAGGAAGAAGGGTCAGGGCCGCGTGCAGTCATGGTCGAGGTCGACCCGATCAGCACAGCATGTGGAGGAAGTGATGGATCATCAATCCCTTCAGCACCTTCTTCCTCATCATCGAAAAGAGGTTCACCAACCTTGTGATCACCTGCACGCTAAAAACTAGAAGAAGGACAAAGCACAGTCTCATCAAATGTGACATCGGATGTCTCCATGACTCGGTTAGTATCAAGGTTAAGTACACGATATGCACGAGTATGATTACCATAACCCAAAAATACACCATCAGAAGAGCAAGACTCAAACTTGTCCAAGTTGCCTTTCTTGAGTATAAAACAATGGCGACAAAAACTCTAAAATAACTCACTTTGGGTTGTTTCCCAAATCGCAACTCATAAGAAGTTTTCTTCAAGAAAGCACGGAGAAAAATGCGATTGGAAATGTAGCATGCAGTGTTTATAGCCTCAGCCCAATACCGCCTCGGAGTCCTATGCTCATCGAGCATCGTCCTGGCCATCTCTACAAGGGTTTGATTTTTCCTCTCTACAACACCATTTTGTGGAGGTGTGTAGGGGGAAGAAAACTGATGCTCCAAACCCAGAGAGTTACAAAACTTCTCAAAATCTGAGTTCTTAAACTCGGAACCATTATCGCTACGAATAGCTCTCATCGAGTTCTTAGGGAACTCGTTCTGAAGTCACAAGATCAAATTGCGAACAAAATTGAAAGTCTCAGTTTTCTCAGCTAAAAAGAAAACCCACGAATATCTCGAAAAGTCGTCAACAATAACAAGCACATACCACTTCCCACCAACCGAGCTCACCCAAGCCGGACCGACAAGGTCCATATGCAACAGCTCTCCAAGGCGCTTGGTCATGACTTGGTTCACGGGATGGTGGGGAGCAGAAACCATTTTCCCATGTCTAGTGGCAAACAAGATCTTTCTCCATGTGTAACTTGAGCAATCCTCGGATTAAGCCAAGTGAGCTAAGCCTTGCAAGCAAGTCGAAGCTCAAATGACCGAGTCTCCTATGCCACTTCCAAAGATCAGAGGAGGAGGGTCCAGCCAAAAGACTCCGAGAAATTCGCACGAAAGACTTTTCCAAAAGGCGAAATCAAATATACAAGATTGCCCTGAGGATCCAAAATACGACTAAGATTCGGCTTAAAACAAATCTCATAGTCATCATCAAAGAGTTGCGAAACAGAAAGAAGGTTAAAATGCAAGTTAGAAACAAAAGCAACATCACGCAACACAAATTGCTCATTAACCCACACCGAACCACGAGACAACACTTTCCGGCAACTGGACTAAGACTAGAGAGCCACTTGGCGTTTCCGGTCATGTGCCTTGAGCATCCGGAATCCACCAACCAAACGTTCTCCAATCGTTTTACCTACATCAATAAAAAGACATAGGGTGAGCATATAGTCAAACACTAGGGTGAGTAAAATAGGAATTATACCAGTGTTGGGCCGGCTGCTCAAAAGAACGGCTAGTAGAAAAACCATTCCTAGCACACCTACGGGGAAAGCGATCACCACGCTGAGGAAAGCGTGGTCCGCTAAGGGAAGAGCATCCATCGCGATACTCAAAACGCGGTGGGGGGTAACGCTCAACAGCAAAGCCACCGCCACGGGGTTCATAGCCCAAAAATGCAGGCTCCCGTCTGGCATGTCCTCCTTGCGGCCTAGGCCTAGGACCTTGAGGCATTGGACCTCTAGGCTTAGCAGCTCTCCTTTGAACATTCGGCACATGTACATCATGGAAAGGATGGTACATGTCTGTGTTGTTCATGTCCTTTGCACGACGCTCCTCTCTCTTGCGTCGAAAGTGAAACTCCCTCAAGTGATGGCGTTGACAAGCAAGAGCACATGGGGATGTGTCTGTGGTAGCTGGCACGAGGCGTTGACAAGCAAGAGCACATCGGGATGTGCGGTGCATCGGCCGAGTCGGGAGGAAGGTGATGGCGTCATGACACTTGGCGGGAGGCCGAGAAGGATGGTGAATGCACTGTGCCCGGTGTGGAGGCTGGACAAGCTCCGGCATCGGTGCTGGAACTCGCGATGTGCGAACCACATCCCGTCTACGGCGCGGGTTTGGTAGCTGAGCCTCTAAAAGCTACCCTCGACGGTTTCCGAGTTTGGGCCTCAAAACTCGGGGTGGCCGGTTTCCGAGTTTGGGCCTCAAAACTCGGCGTGGACGGTTTCCAGGTTGGGCCTCAAAACCTGGGCTCACGGTTTCTGAGTTTGGGCCACAAGACTCAGTCTGAGGACAAGTTTCCCGGTTTCAGCCTCAAAACCGGGGGAAGGCCCAGGTTTCCCGGTTTCGGCTTCAAAACTGGGGGAGGTCCGCAAAAAGGACGGTCGACGCGTGGCGGCGTGGAGAGGCTGGCGCGGCGGCGCAGCTATTCGCGAGGTAGGCGCGGTGGTCTACTGGGGCGGCACGTGGCAGCATCCTGAGGCTTGCGTCGAGGCAAACTAAGGATGAGATGGGCGCGTGGCCGTCGGATCGTCAACAAGCAGAGTTGGACCGGGATACCCCTAGGGTTGGCCTCTTCGCTCTAGTATCTAGGGTTAGAAAGGGGATTACTGTATTAGGCTATAAATAAGAGAGGCACCCCTCCTCTCTCTCTCTCTATCCTTGCAGTCATTTGTTCCTGAGCACTCTCTTTCTAGCCCCCATTTAGGTTCTAATCATACCTCACTGCAAGCGATCCGCAGAGACGGGAATCATACCTCTGTGTATTTGGATCTTTTGAGGAAACGAGACCGAATTCTCGTTGTCTCCTCGTGTGGAGGAATTCTGGCTGAAATCGAATCGAATCGAATCGTGTCTTGTGTTTTGTGTTCTTCACGTTTTGGTTTTTCATCTCCCGGGGATTTGCCTCGTTCTCCCTCTTCGTGAGATGATTTTCGATTCCACTTGAATCAATTTGTTCTTGGTCGTGAGCCCCTTCTTTCTACCGAATGAATTCTCTCCTAACTGAAGGACCGAGAATGCAATAGAAAGGCGACCAGAGGGGGGTGAATGGGAGCTCAAAAATTTCTCTCGAAACTTTGGCCTTTGTCCCACAAATCAACCCCCAAAAGCTTCGATCAAAACCGTGATGCTCACGACCGTTGGAAGAGGGTGGATGATCCCTAGGATCACAGCGGAGCACCACAAAGCGATATCAAACCAATTGGCAAAAGTACCGGAACAAGTTCAACCCCTAAAAACCAAGTCCCGAACGTAGATGGAAGACTACGTCGAGAAATCCCCAAATACCAATGCTAACAAGTAGCAAAGATACCTAGAGAGGTTCCTTGATCAACTCTAGGGCCAAACGTGAAGTCCGGAAACCAAGCAGAGAAGCTGGGAGAGCAAACACACCAAACTGCAACACACAGCCGATTCGCGGACTGTCCGGCCCTGCGGTCCCGGACTGTCCGCTCCCACTGCAGACTGTCCGCCGGCCAACTGGACGAAACATCAATGCTGCTGAACAGTCCCTGGACGACTCTCGGACTGTCTGCGAGTTCCTACAACGGACTGTCCGCCGGTCAAGGAATAATAACGCGACCGAAGAACACAGCCACTGATCCGGCTGATCCCCGACGCACGGACTATCCGCCGGTCAAACCGCGGACTGTCCGCGACCACCCAGTGAGGGAGATTTCGGTCGCCGTTCACACACACCATCCCAAATTTGAATCAAAACTCAGTCCCACGTTCCCAAACTTGGTGAGGATGATCACGAGATAGTTAGGAGACTATCCCTAAGAAATCATCCGCTCAAATCAACTCAATCACCGGGAAAACGAAAGGGGAGGAGTATGAACGAAAAAGCGCCACGAAAACGAAATCGACCCGATCTACTTGTTCATGAGGAGTTAGATAAATTCCTTCGGTGGAAGTGATATCCTCACTATAAAGAACAAGTTGATTCAAATGCATTTCGCAAAGACGCAGTAGAGAGGGAGATCGAGTGACGGGAAAATCGCGGTGAAATGAAGAACGCGAAGAACATGAACAAAACGCGAATTAAGTCATCGATCTGCTACCGTGTGGC
Source organism: Coix lacryma-jobi var. lacryma-jobi (assembly GCA_009763385.1). Lineage (NCBI taxonomy): Eukaryota > Viridiplantae > Streptophyta > Magnoliopsida > Poales > Poaceae > Coix > Coix lacryma-jobi. Next base: position 70,315,890 of record CM019828.1, read on the forward strand.
TACCACACGCTACAATAGTGAGATTACGGTCTCACTTCCTCAAAATCTCCAGTACGCAAAGGTATGGTTCTCTGCGGATCTCAGTTGCTATAGCAGGGGATTGGAAGAGCAGGAAATCCTAGAAGGCAAAGAGCAAAATTACTGAGATAGGATGGTGTTGGGGGAAGGGACCCTCGGCAGTGGCGCCGTGTAGGCTGGCTTGGATGCCAACCTTCGCACGACCCGGTCGCCCTCACAAACTTTCTTCTCTCCGTCAGATTGGACCCTTCGGATCGGTTTCCTAATCTTCAGGTACAAACCCGACCCTCGAAGTTTATTGTGTTTCTTGCAGGTAAAGGCGCGCCGAGGACACAGGAAGTGACCCTCGCACGTTTCGAGGCTCCTTCGCTAAAGACTTCAAGCTCGGCGAATGGCTAGCGAATGCTGACCTCGCGGCCAGCAGAGTCGCGAGGGTCTGACCTTCACCTTTCCACGAAGGTGGGCTGAACAAGATGGCGGCGGGCAGGACGAAGGCAAACTAGGGTTTCCACTCCGCACGTGTTTGTACGGTTATACCCTTTCCCTGTATGGTGCCAGGGAATATTTTCTGTACCCTTTTGTAATTTGGCCGGTGTCCCTTGGTATTCCCTATAAATACCAAGGGATGAACAGTGTAAATGTAGGATTTATCGGAAATAGAAAAGATTCCCAACCAACTTGTTTCCTGCACCTTCGCTAGCGTTCACCTTCGCATACCTCTTACATTCGTCCAACAGTTGTCCACCCTCGCACCGAACCCCTGCCTTGCAGCGGAGGTTGGGCGGGAGTGCGTCCAACAGTTTGGCGCCGTCTATGGGGAACGGAGTTCGAAATGGCGGGAAACAGAAGAGCGTCCACTACTAGAGACCATCGCATGGCTAGAGAGGCTGCGGCGGTAGTTCCACCCGTTTAAAGATTGTGGAACCCTCGGGAGCAGAAGATGTGACCCCAGATTCAGAAGTCCCGGGCCCTCATACCTAGACGGCGACACAGCCGCACCCCCACACTTCAGGAGAAGGTGAGGGAGGAGACGAAGAGGAATTGGGCCTCGAGGCCCTGGAAAGACTTCAAGTTGAGTTGCAAGAGAAGAAGAGGCGCCTAGACCAGCTTGAGAGGCACAATCGGCTGCGCGCCATTAGGCAAAAGGCGGACGAGGCAAGGGAACAACTTCGTCGGATGGAGGAGTCTCTCGTAGCAGCAGAGGCCGAAGCCGAGGGCTGGAACGATAGGGAAATGCCACCACTGCAGGAGGGGAATGAAGAGCAGGATAAGGGTAACCCTCGCCACCATCCACCACCCCCACCACCACCAATTCACCCAGATAACCCATACCCTATAAGACAACCAAACTTTCGCCAACTCTACCCAGAGGAAAGAGAGCCAAACCTTCACAACCAATGGAGAGCCCAACAACATCAAATGCCATATGACCCAAAATCACCCCTCTCCAAGATACTACAAACTCAACCTTGGCCACCATGCTACAATCCACATAATTTACCCCGTTACGACGGTCTTACTGACCCTCGCCAATTCATCATGAGCTATGAAGCGGCAGGGGGAGATGAATCAACAATGGCAAAATCCTTCGTCATCATCCTCCGCGACATCGCGCAAACTTGGTACAGCAACCTTCGCCCCGGAACTGTGGACTCCTGGGCCAACCTCAGAGATATGCACAAACTTTAAGGGTATCATAGCAGCCCCATCAAACCCCATCGAATTGTTCAACTGCAAACAAGAAGAGCGCGAACCACTGCAGGATTACTGGCGAAGATTCATCCAAATCAGAGCAAGAACTCCGAGAATATCCGACGAAGCCGTAATCCTCGCTGCAGTCAGTGGTCTGCGTCCAGGCCCGTGCTCCTCAAAGTTTGCCAGGAAACCAGCAAACACTATCGAAGAACTCCATGAGACAATGGAGAGATACTATAGCGCAGATATGGACTTCAGGGCCAAGTCCGACGCCCGAAGATCACAACATAAGCCACAACCGAGGCCTCCAGCGAGAGAAAACAACCCTCGCCAAGAACAAAGCAACATTGGTGCAATCAACAAGGCGCCCTTTGAGGAGCAAAGAAGGGGTGATCAACCCTCGAGCAACCAAAATCCACAAGGATTTCCACCCCCGCCGGACCAAAGAAACCAACAGAAAGATCCCGCAAAAATCTACTGCCATTTTTGTGGTCCAGGGAAAGGGCACACCACCAAGCAATGCGAATGTTTAGATAAGGGGAAAGAGTACCAGGAGTCCAAAAGAGCTGCTTCGGCAGACAACCGAACCATCAACCACACCAGAAAACCAAATTTCAACCAACCCAATCCCCCATACCATTACACCCCCATAAACTACGGCCTACCTTCGCACCAACCCTTCTATGCACATCACCCACACTACAGCCAAGCCTCTTATCAGCCAACAGCCATCCCACAACGCCAAAATGCACCATATACTGTCACATACCCAACAACCCCCCATAACCAAACCCAAACCAACCAACAAGTAAACAATACTATACCACCACCACCACCATTACCAGCATTACAAGCTCCCCAACCCGTCAAATCCGAAACACAAACCCAAACAACCATCAACAATCCAACATCAACCTTCGGTGTTATCCTAGCTATCACCGGAGGCTCAAACGAAGATCACGACAATAAGAGGCAAAGGAAAGAACATGCTAGAAGAGTACATCATGTAGACGTCGAAGGACCGCACAAATTCGGCCGATGGTCTCACATCCCAATAACCTTTGATTCTAGTGACATGAGGTTAAGGGATTACCCTCACACTGATGCAATGGTAATCGAGACTAATTTAGCAGGGTGGACAGTCACCAAAATTCTCGTCGATACAGGAAGCTCCGCAGACATCCTGTTCGCCACAACCATCGACAGCATGAAGCTTGACAGAAACCTCTTGCAACCCGCAGACAACCCACTATACGGTTTCGGTGGGCAACAAGTAAGAGCTGTTGGAAAAATATCTCTACCCGTTACCTTCGGAGATCAGCTGAACTACAGAACTGAACATATAACCTTCAACGTGGTTGACATGTTCTATCCTTATAATGTAATATTTGGCCGAGGCGTCACCAACGCATCCAATGCTGTAATTCACCCTACATACCTCTGCATGAAGATTCCTGCTTCGAAGGGGGTTGTTGCAGTATACGGAGATCAAGACATTGCAAGAGCAGCTGAAGGAACATAGCACCGGGGCAACGCAATGTTCAAAATTTGTCAAAGCCTCGAGTTACAAACCTCAGCGACGAAGGTGATGTATGCATCGACAGAGTAAAAGCATCACCCAAAGAAGAGACTAAACAAGTCCAACTCTTTGAGAGCAACACCGAAAGAAAAGTGTTTATCTCAGCCAACCTTGACCCCCAATCAGAAAATGATCTCGTCCTCTTCCTCAAGGAAAACTCCGACACCTTCGCCTGGTCCGCAGAGGACCTCGAGGGAGTAAACAGAACTCTGATCGAGCATAGCCTAAACATAAAGCCAGGTCATCGCCCAGTCAAACAAAAGCTTCGCAAAATGTCAGAAGAAAGGAAAGAGGCATCGAGGGCAGAGGTAAAAAGACTCTTGGACGCAGGGGTCATCCGCCCAGTTAAATACCCAACATGGCTATCAAATGTGGTCCTAGTCCAGAAAAAGAACAAGAAATGGAGAATGTGCGCAGACTTCACCTGCTTGAACAAAGCCTGTCCGAAGGATGACTTTCCACTACCAAACATAAGCACCTTGGTTGACAGAGCAGCTGGTTGCCAAATGCTTTCTCTCCTTGACTGTTTCTTGGGGTACCATCAAATATGGATGAATGAAGAGGACGAGGAAAAAACAAGCTTCATCACACCTTCGGGCACTTTCTACTTTCGAAGAATAGCAGAAGGCTTAAGGAATGCAGGATCTACCATCGCACGTATGACCTCCGAAGTATTCAAAGATGAACACGCCATCTCTGCCTACGTCGATGATTTGATTGTTCAAAGCGAAGAAAAAGAAAACCACATCTCAGATTTGGCAAGAGTATTCAACAACCTTTGATCAGCCGGATTGAAACTAAACCCCAAAAAATGTGTTTTCGGGGTAAGTGAAGGAAAACTGCTAGGTTGCATCGTCTTAGCAAGGGGAATTGAAGCCAATCCCAAAAAAATTGATGCCATTATCAACATGGAGCCCCGGACAACCAAAAAAGCAGCTCAGGGCCAGTCAGGCCATTTAGCAGCACTCAGCAGATTCATCTCCAGATCAGCTGAGCGAGGGTTACCTTTCTTCAAAACTTTGAGAAGTGCACCCCATTCAATTGGGGACCTCGGCAGCAGAAAGCCTTCGAGGACTTGAAAAAGTACCTCACCAACGTGATCGTCTTAACCAGCCCAAGCAAAGGGGACACTCTACTGCTGTACGTCGCAGCCTCGCCTCATGCAGCCAGTGCAGTACTGATCAAAGAGTTGGACGAAAAAAGCATAACCAGACAAACCCCGGTCTACTATGTGTCAGAAACCCTCGAAGGTCCCAAACGAAACTACTCAGAGCTTGAAAAGGTAGCATACGCTGTGGTCATGGCTTCAAGAAAGCTAAAACATTACTTCCAAGCACATGACATCCAAGTACCATCAGCATACCCCCTCGAGAACATTTTCAAGAATAACGAGGCAGTCGGCAGAATAGCGAAAAAGGGCAGTCGAGCTGAACAGCTACGCTATAACCTTCGTCGGAAGAACAGCCATCAAATCGCAGGCACTAGCAGATTTCATAGCAGAATGGACCCCAGACCCTCGTGGAGATGGAGCCCAGCAAGATCCATTTTGGACAGTGTATGTCGATGAAGCCTGGGGAGCAAATGGAGCAGGAGCCTTGGCCATTCTAGTCTCGCCATCCGGGTCAAAGCTAAGGTATGCAAAAAGACTCGACTTCAAGTGCACAAACAACTCCGCAGAATACGAAGCCGTAATTCTAGCACTCTCAAGGCTTCGATCATTGTCAGTCCGAAGGGCAGTCATCAACACAGACACCCAAGGCATTGCGGGACACATTGAGAAAAAATACAAAGCAAAAGATCCAGAGCTACAAAAATACTTCCAATATGTCCGAAGGTTAGAATCTTTCTTCCTCGGCATAACAGTGAAAGCAATACCGAGGTCAGAAAACAACGAGGCAGACAGCCTAGCTAAAGCAGCAGCTCAACAACTACAGCTGCCGCCTGACGTGTTTCACGAGGTAACAACTCAATCAGCTTTTGAAGCCTCTGAAAAGAATGCTAAGATGATCAATGCAATCCAAAACGAGGACTGGAGAGCACCCATCATAGCCTATATCAAAGGGTTGCATGAACCCGAGACCAAAGAGGAAGAAAACAGACTAAAACAAAGAGCTCGAGGGTACAAAATAGTGGATAACATTCTGTTCAAAGCCTCCGTAACCTCGCCATGGCTAAAATGCGTGTCACAGATTCAAGGAAATGACATTCTCAAGCTCATTCATGAAGGTATCTGCGGTTCACATAACAGCCCAAGGGCGCTAGTTGGGAAAGCTTTCCGCCATGGTTTCTACTGGCCAACAGCATTACGAGATGCAAAAGACATCGTCAAACGTTGCGAGGGTTCCAAACTAACGGCAAAGACACAAAACGCCCTAGGGGCTCCAACAACTCTGATATGCCCAACATGGCCCTTGCAAAGATGGGCAATGGACCTCGTCGGTCCACTACCAACAGCTCCAGGAAACCTTCGCTACGCAGTGGTAGCCGTGGAATACTTCACGAAGTGGATTGAAACTAGACCGCTGGTTTCCATCACCTCCCTTGCCGTGATAAAGTTTTTCTGGCAGCAATTAGTTTGTCGGTTTGGAGTCCCCAAACATTTAACTGTCGACAACGACACTCAGTTTGACAGCGAGGTTTTCAAAGAATTCTGCGCTCAAATCGGAACAATCTTATGATTCGCCACAGTTCGGCACCCTCATTCCAATGGCTTAGTTGAAAGAGCCAATGCAACAATTTTCCAAGCCATATCCAAAAAATTGGAAGGCAGGCCCAAGGGCAAGTGGGCGGAAGAGCTAACCTCGGTTACTGGTCCCATAACACCTAGAAATGCCGAGCCACCAAATTCACACCCTTCAGGCTCCTGTTTGGGGAAGAAGCTGTGCTACCAGATGAATTGAAGCATGGATCACTCAGAACAACCCTCGAAACAGATGAACAAAACCAACTGCTTGACAAAGACTTACTCGAACAAACAAGATGCAACAAAGTGCACAACCTTCGCAAGTATCAGGAAGAAACAAAAAAATGGAGAGACAAAAAGGTGAGAATCAAAGAACTAAAGAAGGGTGACCTCGTTCTCATTCGGAAGCAAAACGCCAACATGGCGAGAAAGTTTCACTCAAAGTGGATGGGTCCATACCTAATAGTAGAATGCAATCGTCCCGGCTCCTTTCACCTCTCTGACAGCGAGGGAAACATCCTGCCTCACACCTGGAATGTTGACGACCTTCGCAAATACTACCCATAGCGGAGCCTTAGCGAGCCCTCGCAATATGTAATTTGTTATTTCACTTATGCTTTCTTTCATTCCCATGCATGTAACCAAAACAGAGGAGCTGCACTCTTTTTCCTTACGAGGGGGCGTAAGGTTTTTTAACGAGGCAGTATCCAAATCCTTAATACAGGCTAGAACCCCCAAAAAAAGCAAAACTCCAATTTGTTTACCTTTGCTAACAAACATCGAAAAAAGCAGCTCTTCTTCAAGAGCGCAATAATCGATGTAAACACCATGAAGATTGCTTCGAAAAACAAACTTTTTCGAAACAAACTTGGAAAAAAGTCGAGCACCCTCGCAAAACAAGCCAGGGGCTCGCAAAGCAAACTTCACCTCTACCTAAGACAAGGGGAGGCGCGAAGTACAAAAAAGTCGAGCACCCTCGCAAAACACGGCAGGGGCTCGCAAAGCAAACTTCACCTCTACCTAAGACAAGGGGAGGTGCGAAGTACAAAAAAGTCGAGTACCCTCGTAAAACACACCAGGGGCTCGCAAAGCAAACTTCACCTCCACCTAGGAAAAGGGGAGGCGCGAAGTACAAAAAGTTGAGCACCCTCGCAAAACACGCCAGGGGCTCGCAAAGCAAACTTCACCTCTACCTAAGACAAGGGGAGGCGCGAAGTACAAAAACATCGAACACCCTCGCAAAACACGCCTGGGGCTCGCAACGCAAAATTCACCTCCACCCAAGACAAGGGGAGGCGCGAAGTCCAAAAAAGTCGGACACGCAAGAAAAACTCTACCTCCACCTTTCTCTACGAAAAGCGAGCCTCACTAAAAAGAAAAGGGAGCATCGCCGTTTTTCTCAAAACATCTTTCCTCAACGAAAAGCGAGCCTCGCTAAAAGAAAAGGGGGCGTCGCCATTTTTCTCAAAACATCTTTCTTCAACGAAAAGCGAGCCTCGCTAAAAGAAAAGGGGGCATCGCTATTTTTCTCAAAACATCTTTTTTCAACAAAAAGCGAGTCTCGCTAAAAGAAAAGGGGGTGTCGCTATTTTTCTCGGAACATCTTTCTTCAACGAAAAGCAAGCCTCGCTAAAAAGAAAAGGGGGCGTCGCTGTTTTTCTCAAAACATCTTTCTTCAACGAAAAGCGAGCCTCGCTAAAAGAAAAGGGGGCGTCGCTGTTTTTCTAAAAACATCTCTCTTCAACGAAAAGCGAGCCTCACTAAAAAGAAAAGGGGGCGTCACTGTTTTTTCTCAAAACATCTCTCTTCAACGTGAAGCTAGCCTCGCTAAACATAAAAGGGGACGTCGCTTTTTTACTAAACATTATACACAACAAGCAACGCAAAGCCGGACAGCTAACGGACCACGTCAAACATTCAGCAAGGACAAAACATCCTCTACAAAAATTACAAAAGTGAATCGCATTAACTCAGAACAAAGATACAATTTTCCCGTTCACATACAAAACAACTTCACAACGCCACACAATCAATAAAGGTTACAAAATTACAACGAACCATCACCTCCCTCAATTAACATCAAATCACTAAAACCCTTGTTGCCCTCCTCAAATCCTATTTCCACCGGATCTATGGGTCCCCACAACAAAGGAGCTGCAGGAACAATCGGAAGCTCACCGGGCAAAACCCTCGCCCTATACATATATCTACGATCCACATCACTAACTTCTGAAGGTTCCTCTTTCGGAACCACAAGTGATCCATCCGAACCTAGATCTAATTTGCTTCGCCCAAACAAGTAATCCAAAGTTGTATTCTCATCAACATCCTCATCAATAACAGCTTGCGAGGACGAAGAAGAACCAAACAAATAACGTGTGGCCTGTCGATCAGTATAATCTGCCTCGCGCTAAAAACGACTCGATCTGCTGTTCATCAAATCGTACCTTCGTACCCTCGACCACCAAAAGCGTTCAAAAGACATCGAAGGGTGTTTAAGCCTAGCCCGAGCCCACGATTCACCAGTTATAAAAGTATCTTGATAATTTAGCGTCAGTGGCGTCACATCAAATACTTCTAGCACGGTTCCATCAGGAACCTGCATTTCCACAGAATTAAAAAGTATCTCAGTGTCATCAAGTCATTCCAACTACCACACATATTACAAAACAACCCTCTCATCCGAGCAATCCTAAGTTTTCACACCTGCTCGGTTTCCCCATGCTCATCCGCCCCAGCTTCGCCAGTCGCAGCCAATAAACCTTCACCAGTGGCAGCATCCAAGCCCTCAGCAGGTGGCTCCTCCATCGCCGCCTCTTCAACATTAGCTTCTCTAGTAATCGGAGCGTCCTCAGCCAAGTGCTCAACCTCGACGGGTGGAACCCCTGCAAAATCGGGCGCAGGAGCAGCTTCAGAACCACCGGCAGCATCGTTAGTCGTAGGCGGCGAAGGCTTCGCTTCCTTCCGAGCATGCAAGGAACAATAAGGGCGAACCCTCAAAAATTAAAAATAACTCCTTCTGTGAATACATGGGTGTATGCCGAGTCTCTGAGTGATGAGTGATTATCAACTGGGATGATGCGCATGTTCTTTGGCTTGTGTTGTGCAGGTGTCGAGCACGGATACAATGATCAGAGGCGAGGTGAAGGTCAAGTAGAGACGTGCCATGCCGATGGACCGAGAGTGGCGAAGGGCGGACGTGAGGCTTGGACTGAGGGACCAGAGGCCTGAGGATCAGCTGTGGTGGCTGATAGCCTGGGACAACGACGAGCGAAGACTTGCGGTCATGTGTTGCCTGAGTCGTTGACTTGGGGACACGTGTCGGTGGACGGGGTGCACGGGTGGTGCATCCCTTCTACGGCGTCGGTTTGGTGCTTGAGCCAGAGAAAAACCATCGGGTGGACGATTTCCAGGTTTGGGCCTCATAACCTGGGTGCGGATGGTTTCCGAGTTCAGCCACAAAACTCGGGCTAAGGTCGGTTTCCAGGTTTGGGCCTCAAAACCTGGGTGCTGCGAGTTTGCTGAGTTTGGGCCTCAAAACTCAGGCGCTGGTGGGCTGGTTTCCCGGTTTGGGCCTCAAAACCAGGGGTTGCCTAGAAAGGCTGGTTTCCCGGTTTGGGCCACAAAACCGGGGGTGCAGAGCGAGGGCGGCACGTGGTGGCAATCGGGAGGTTGCGTCGAGGCAACGCTATGAGTTGTGCGGGCGTGGCCGTCGGAGCCACCTACCACCGAGTTGGTCCAGAATAACCCTAGGGTTTAGCTGGTTCGCTCTGTAATTAGTTGAGGGGTAGAGTAGGAATTAGAATTAGTATAAGTAGAGGGAGACACCCTCCTCCCATTGAATCTCAGTCATTTGCTCTTTGCTTCTAGGGTTTCCTGCTCTCCCAATCCCCTGTTGTAGCTAGTTGAGATCCGCAGAGAACCTTACCTCTGTGTACTGGAGATTCTGAGGAAGTGAGGCCGTAACCTCACTGTTGTAGAGCGTGGTAGCCACACGGTTGCAGATCGATGTGTTGATTCGCGTTTTGATTTGTGTTCTTCGCGTTCTTCGTTTCTCTGCGATTTTCCCGTCACTCAATCTCCCTCTCTAGTGCGTCTTTGCGAAATCCGTTTGAATCAACTTGTTCGTATATGAAAGGAGATCATTTCCACCGAAGGAATTCATCTAACTCCTTATGAACAAGTAGATCGGGTTGATTTCATTTTTGTGGCGCTTTTCGGTTCATCCTTCTCACCTTTTGATTTCCCGGTGATTGGATTGATTTGAGCGGATGATTTCTTGGGGATAGTCTCCTAACTACTCCGTGATCATCCTCTCCAAGTTTGGGAACGTGGGATTTTGATTTGAATCGATTTGGGGAAGATTTGGGTGAAGGGCGAATAAAATCGCATTTCCTGAGTGACCGCTGATAGTCCGCCACTCAGGGCGCGTACAGTCCGCGCGTCGGGATCGAGCCTGGACAGTGGCTGCGAGTCTCGGCTGGGGAACTGTTCATTTGACCGGCGGACAGTCCGCCGTTGGTTTTGGCAGACAGTCCGGGACTCGGGCAGGGGACTTCAGCAACCCTGCTGTTTTGGTCATTTTTCCGGCGGACAGTCCGCCCCTTGCTCGCGGACGGCACTACCGCGGACAGTCCGGGACCGTACCGGCGGACAGTCCGGGATTTGGCTGTGTCTTCCAGTTTAGTGCGTTTGCTCTCCCGGTTTGTTCGCTTGGTTTTCGGACTTCTCGTTTGGCCCTAGAGTTGACCAAGGAACCTTTCTAGGTATCTTTGCTACTTGTTAGCATAGGTATTTAGGAGTTTCTCGACGTAGCCGGCAATCTACGTTCGGGACTTGGTTTTTGGGGTTGAGTTCGAGCTGGTGCTTTTGGTGTTTGGTTTGCTATATGCTTGTGGTGGCTCACTGTGATCCTAGGGATCATCCACCCTCTTCCAAGGGTCGTGGGCATCACGGTTTCGGTCGCGTTTTCTCGGGGTTGATTTTGGGACATTTGGCCAAAGTTTCAAGAGAAATTTTTGAGCTCCCATTCACCCCCCCTCTGGTCGCCTTGCTAGTGCTTTCTCGGTCCTTCAATTGGTATCGGAGTGGGTTAAGGATCTTCCACCTTAGCCGGTTCCAGATCCACAGAAGGCGACATGGATCGCGGCATGGGCAAACCGCCGTTTTTCGATGGGACGAACTATGCGTATTGGAAGATACGCATGTCGGCCTATCTGCAGAGTTTGGGTGCTTCCATTTGGGATATTTGCAACTCTGCTGATTATGTGGTCTTGGCTGCTCGTGTCTCTCAGCTTCAGATCAATGAGCACGATTCCAATAGCTGAGCCCGTAATGCTCTTTTCTCATGTTTGAGCATGAGTGAGTTTGATCGCGTTTCTCACCTCGCTATGGCTCGGGAGATTTGGGCTACCCTCATGCGTTTCCATGAGGGAACCTCTCAAGTCAAAACCCGTCTCTACGAGTCGTTCAAGCGAGAGTACGAGAACTTTCGACATATGCCTGGCGAGAGCATAGAGAGTTTATTCGCTCGCTTTCAGGTGATTGTCAACAAGATGAGGGCTAACAAGGAGCTGTTGCCTTTCGATGATCATGAGAGAGCCTTGAAGCTTTTGCACACTCTTGATCGATCGGTGTGGGACTCTAAAGTTCAGGCGATCATCGAATCACCTAACTATGAGACCCTCACGTGCGACGAGCTCTTTAGTAAGCTCAAGTCCAGTGAGATCGATGCCATGGCGAGGGCTTCTTATGAAAATCCTTCTGGACCATCGATGGCTTTGGTCTCTGGCTCTTCTGCTAACCCCTCTGGAGGCTTTGCACTCTCTTCGCTCTTTTCTGTCACAGAGGACCAGCTTGAGTCTTTGGGGGATGCTGAGCGAGCTTTGCTCGTCAACCGGTTCTCGCGGTTCCACAACAACCGCATGAACCGTCGCCGCGGAGGAGGACGCTCAGGATGCTACGAGTGCGGCGACCCCGACCACTTCATCGCCAACTGTCCCAAGAAGAAGAACTCATCTGGGAAGGGCGATCATGGGCACAAGTACGACTCCGGCAAGCGCAAGGAGAAGTACATCCCCGCGAGGCACAAGCGGAGGGGCGGCTTCGACAACGAGTACATCAAGAAGAAGTACTTGGAGAAGGCCCAGGCTGAGCAGCGTGCGTTCTTCGCCACGCTCAGCGACGTCGATGGCTCGGATGACTGAAGGACCGAGAAAGCACTAGCAAGGCGACCAGAGGGGGGGGTGAATGGGAGCTCAAAAATTTCTCTCGAAACTTTGGCCAAATGTCCCAAAATCAACCCCGAGAAACGGTGACCGAAACCGTGATGCTCACGACCCTTGGAAGAGGGTGGATGATCCCTAGGATCACAGAGGAGCAACACAAAGAAGTAGCAAACCAAACTCCAAAAGTTCCGGCTCGAACTCAAACCCAAAAACCAAGTCCCGAACGTAGATAGACGGCTACGTCAAGAATTCTCCAAATACCGATGCTAACAAGTAGCAAAGATACCTAGAGAGGTTCCTTGGTCAACTACAAGGCCAAACGAGAAGTCCGGAAACCAAGCGAACAAGCCGGGAGAGCGAATGCACTAAACCGGAACACTCAGCAGATTCCTGGACTATCCAGCCCTGGGGTCCCGGACTGTCTGCCCCTACTGCGGACTATCCGCGCTCTGGTGGCGGACTGTCCGCCGGTCAAGTGAGCAAAAACACACTGCTGCTGAAGTCCCCCTACTCGGTCCCGGACTGTCCGCGCTTTTGCACGACGGACTGTCCGCCGGTGACCCGAGCCAAAAACAGCAGGGACTGGCCACGGCTGGACTGAACCAGCCCCGACGCGCGGACTGTCCGCGCCTGAGATGGCGGACTGTCCGCCAATGCCCAATGAGGGCGATTTCAAATGCCCTTCCCAAAACTCTTCCCAAATTTGAATCAAAGCACAATCCCAAGTTCCCAAACTTGGAGAGAATGATCACGAGGTAGTTAGGAGACTATCCCCAAGAGATCATCCGCTCAAATCGACCAAATCACAGGGAAATCAAAAGGGGAGGTGGATTGAACGAAAAGTGCCACAAAAACGAAATCAACCCGATCTACTTGTTCGTAAGGAGTTAGATAAATTCCTTCAGTGGAAATGATCTCCTTTCAAATACGAACAAGTTGATTCAAACGGATTTCGCAAAGACGCACGGGAGAGGGAGATCGAGTGACGAGAAAATCATGGAGAAACGAAGAACGCGAAGAACACGAATCAAAACGCGAATCAACACATTGATATTCACCCGTGTGTCTACCACACGCTACAACAGTGAGGTTACAGCCTCACTTCCTCAAAATCTCCAGTACACAGAGGTATGGTTCTCTGCGGATCTCACCTAGCTACAGCAGGGGATTGGGAGAGCAGGAAACCCTAGAAGCAAAGAGCAAATGACTGAGATAGGAAGGGAGGAGGGTGTCTCCCTCTACTTATCCTAATTTCTAATTCCTACTCTACCCCTCAACTAATTACAGAGCGAACCAGCTAAACCCTAAGGTTATTCTGGACCAACTCGGTGGTAGGTGTATCCGACGGCCACGCTCGCACTACTCGTAGCGTTGCCTCGACGCAACCTCCCGATTGCCGCCACGTGCCGCCCTCGCTCTGCACCCCCAGTTTTGTGGCCCAAACCGGGAAACCAGCCTTTCCAGCCAACCCCCGGTTTTGAGGCCCAAACCGGGAAACCAGCCCACCAGCGCCTGAGTTTTGAGGCCCAAACTCAGCAAACCCGCAGCACCCAGGTTTTGAGGCCCAAACCTGGAAACCGTCCTCAGCCCGAGTTTTGAGGCCAAACTCGGAAACCCTCAGCCCGAGTTATGTGGACGAACTCGGAAACCATCCACGCCTAGGTTTTGAGGCCCAAACCAGGAAACCGTCCACCCGATGGTTTTTCCCTGGCTCAACCACCAAACCGACGTCGTAGAAGGGATGCACATCCCGTGCACCCCGTCCACTGACACGTGTCCCCAAGTCCTCGACTTAGGCAACACATGACTGCAAGTCTTCGCACGTCGCTATCCTAGGCTGTCAGCCACCACAGCTGATCCTCAGTCCTCTGGTCCCTCAGTCCAAGTCTCATTTCCGCCCTTCGCCACTCTCGGTCCATCGGCACGGCACGTCTCTACTTGACCTTCACCTCGCCTCTGATCACTGTATCCGTGCTCAACACCTGCACAACACAAGCCGAAGAACATGCGCATCATCCCAGTTGACAATCACTCATCACTCAGAGACTCGGCATACACCCATGTATCCGCAATCTCCCCCTTGATGAGTGCATTGTCAACTACACACTCACACAAATCATAAAAGAAATAGAAAGAGGAAGAAGAAGATAAAACTTAACCAAATGACCCAAAAGCATAGCAAAGCCGAAGAAGGTCAAGTGGAAAGAGCAAAACAACTTGGTCCCCAAAGACATGGGCAATGGCTCGACGCAACCAAGCAAAGCAAAGCTAGCCCTCAAGAAGAGGTAGAACAGGCTCAACACCGCTAGCAAGTACCAATTGAACAAATGAAGCAAAATGCTAGTCCCTCAAGAAAGAGGCACAGAGGCTCAACACAACTAGCACGAAAGCTCGACACCAACTGTTATCATCTTGAAACGAAGAGCTTGACACCAATTGAAAATTTGAAAGGCAAATGCTAGTCCCTCAAGAAAGAGGCAAAGGCTCAACACAACTAGCAAAACCGCTCCAAACCAATTGAAAATGTCAAACCTCATCCGTAGCACACTCCCCCTCGAATAGTGCACATAACCAGGAGGATTCCCCTTAGTTCAACTCGGAAAGCAAATGATTTGCAATATTTTTCTCCCCCTAAGATAAACATCCAAAGAACACATGATTTGTCAAATTTCTCCCCCTTAGTTGAAAATGCACTTATCAAGTAAAAGTGCTCCCCCTCAGCAAATGCACCATCAAAAGTGCAAAACAGCAAAGTTCTTCCCCTTCCAAAATGCATATGAGTCAAAATGCAAGTTAGGAGCTTCAGGAGTATACTCTAAAGAGTGCAAAGATGCTCTACGGAGTTTGGATACGATGTTGCAGAAAATGCACAGAATGCTAGCAAAGGCTCTAACTGATCACCAAATATGAAATATGAACATGTGAGCAGTTTTTAGCCGAAAAGGTATTCACCATCAAAATAGCGCAAGACATGTATAGATGGGAAATCAAACAAGTGCTAAACATGTATACAAGGTGAACTACCCCTAGCACAGTTCAAACATCATGCTGATAACAATGAAAGCATATACTTGTGATTTCAGATTTTAATCGGAGTTGCAGCAGTGAAATTTCACAAGTTTAGAAAACAGCATGTGACTGCGAGAGGTTGGATGCTTGTTATTGCCTAACTTTCCAACTGTGCGAAGCCTATGCATAAGCAATCAGAAGCTTAAAGCAGCAGTTTTGGTCATACACTACACAACTCAAGTTTAACCCAAATGTGCAATTGGAAACAGTCTCGAAACGGTGAGGTGCTAACAAGCAAACCCATCTCGATCTTTCCAATTCACTTAACTTGGTTCAGATTTTAAACAAAAAGTGACATACCAAGCAAGTGAATGACTCAACACTAGAGACATAGCAACCTAGCATACATAAAAAGCAGAAGTGACTTCGACACATCCTACACATGCTAGTTGCATATCTCAATGGTGAACATTTTCAAATTTTAGGTTCATTAAGCAAGTTCACCATTCAACAATAGCTCAGCTCACAACATGTATTAGCGATCAGAAAGAGCATAAGCTACAGCATCATAAAGCATCGGAGTAAAAACTACACAGAGCATAGTTACATTCTTCAGACTATATTCATGAAGCTCTGAATGTAAAAGCGTATGCTGAAATGCAAAAGAAAACAAAGACAAACGAAAAAGAGTCAGTCATAGTCAAAATGTTTCCCCCATCTAAAAGGGGAAACACACACCAAGCTCGCCTCTCAACCGATTAAAAGTTGATTGGTCCAAAGGCTTGGTGAAAATATCAGCAAGCTAATGATGAGTATCGACATGGCGAAGGTCGATATCACCCTTCTCGTAGTGGTCTCGCAGAAAATGAAAGCGCACATCAATGTGTTTGGTCTTCGAGTGAAGCACGGGGTTCTTAGCTACGCTAATCGCACTCGTGCTGTCACAAAGCAAAGGAACGCGAGAAGAGCTCAGACCAAAATCACGCAAAGTGGCCATCATCCAGAGTAACTGGGAACAGCAGCTAGCCGCAGCAACATACTCAACCTCTGTGGTAGACTGGCCGACACTAGACTGCTTGCGAGAAGACCACGATACAAGAGAAGAACCAATAAACTGGCAAGTCCCAGAAGTGGACTTGCGATCAATACGGCAACCAGCAAAATCGGCATCGGAATAACCGCAAAGGGAAAGGGTGGAGGAAGCAGAATACCAAATCCCAAATTCCGGAGTGAAGGATAAGTACCTCATAATGCGCTTGACTACCTGATGGTGTGAAGTGCGCGGCGACGACTGAAAGCGCGCACAGAGGCACACCGCGAACTCGATGTCCGGGCGTGTCGCCGTCAGGTACAGTAGCAATCCAATCATACTCCGGTACTCCTTCTGGTCCACTGCTTCTCCCTCCTTGTCCGCATCCAGGGCCGTCGTGGTCGAGATGGGTGTTGGAAGAAGCTTGGCCTCACCGATATCGAACTTCTTCAGAATGTCCCGAGTATACTTACCCTGGTGCACGAACGTTCCCTCCTGAGACTGCTTGATTTGCAGTCCGAGGAAAAACTTCAACTCACCCATCATGCTCATCTCGAACTCCCGCTCATAGTGTCTGCAAACTTGGCAGCCAAAGCGTGAGAAGAACCACAGAAAATGATATCATCCACGTAAATTTGGACCAAGAGAGTATCAGTGCCTTGCTTGAGGAGAAAGAGTGTTTTGTCTACACATCCCATTTTAAAACCCTTAGCAAGCAAAAAGGTTTTCAACCTATCATACCAGGCTCTAGGGGCTTGTTTCAAACCATACAAAGCTTTGTGGAGTTTAAAGACATGGTTTGGAAACTTGGGATTTTCGAAACCGAGGGGTTGTCTAACATACACCTCCTCTTCTATGTAGCCGTTTAAGAAGGCACTCTTGACATCCATTTGAAAAAGTTTGAAACCTTTGGATGCAGCAAAAGCCAAGAGTATCCTAATAGCCTCCAAACGTGCTACTGGAGCGAAAGTCTCCTCATAGTCTATCCCCTCCTTCTTACTATATCCCTGGGCTACGAGTCTGGCCTTGTTTCTCACAACATGGCCATCTTCTCCCTGTTTGTTTTTGAAAACCCATTTTGTCCCAATTGGATGACACTCAGAAGGTGGAGACACTAGAACCCAAACCCGATTCCTCTCAAAGTTCTCAAGCTCCTCATGCATGGCATTGACACAATCAGGATCCGTCAAAGCGTGTCCAACATCCTGGGGTTCAAAATCAGCAACAAAAGCAGAATGAGGGAAGTGAGAGATTTGCCTTGACCGGGTGACGCGTTCGTCGATGTTGCTAATCATCTGCTGAGGCGGGTGCTGGCGCTGAATGTGTCGTGGCGCCTCCCTAGCCGAAGTGGCCTCCCCCTCAACAGTAGCTGGTGCCTCCTCGGGTACAAAAGGTACCGCTCGAGGTGGCGGATCCCACGGCCCCCAGGAAGACGACGTGTCGGGGCCGTGAGTCGTCGTAGAAGCCGCTCTTTGCGGCACAGCAGGTGGAGGAGGTGCTGGGTCATCTATTCCTTCAACACCTTCTTCTTCATCGTCGAAAAGAGGTTCGCCAACCTCATGATCACCTGCACGCTCAAAACGAGAAGAAGGACAAACCATGGTCTCGTCGAAGGTGACATCTGATGTCTCCATGACTCGGTTAGTGTCAAGGTTAAGTACACGATAAGCTCGAGTGTGAGTGCCATAACCCAAAAACACACCGTCAGAAGAACGAGACTCAAATTTGTCCAAGTTGCCCTTTTTGAGTATAAAACAATGGCAACCAAAAACTCTAAAATAACTCACCTTCAGCAGTTTTCCAAAACGCAACTCATAAGAGGTCTTTTTCAAGAAAGCTCAAATGAAAATGCGATTGGAAATGTAGCATGCAGTGCTCATCGCTTCGGCCCAATATCGCCTAGGAGTCCTATGCTCCTTGAGCATCGTCCTGTCCATCTCTACAAGGGTCCGATTCTTCCTTTCTACAACACCATTCTGAGGCGGTGTGTAGAGGGGAAGAAAACTGATGCTCTAAACCCAAAGAGTTACAAAACTTCTCAAAATCCGAATTCTTCAATTCGGAACCATTATCACTCTGAATTGCTCGCATTGAGTTCAAAGGGAACTCATTCTGAAGATGCAAAATCAGATTGCGAGCAAGGGAGAAAGTCTCAGTCTTCTCAGCTAAAAAGAAGACCCATGAATATCTCGAAAAATCGTCGACAACAACAAGCACATACCACTCCCCCCCAACCGAGCTCACCCGAGCCGGACCAACAAGGTCCATGAGCAAAAGCTCTCCAGGGTGCTTAGTCACGACCTGAGTCACTGGATGGTGGGGAGCGGCAACCATCTTCCCATGTCTACAAGAATGGCAAACAAGATCCTTCTCCATGGACAACTTGGGCAATCCTCGGATTAAGCCAAGTGAACTAAGTCTTGCAAGCAAGTCGAAGCTCAAATGACCAAGTCTCCTATGCCACTTCCAAAGATCAGAGGAGGAAGGTCCAGCCAAAAGACAACGAGAAATTCCAAACGACTCCGAGAAATCCGCACGAAAGACTTTTCCAAAGGGCGAAATCACACAAACAAGATTTCCCTGAGGATCCAAAATACGACTGAGATTCGGCTTAAAACGAATCTCATAGTCGTCATCAAAGAGTTGCGAAACAGAAAAAAGGTTAAAATGCAAGTTAGAAACAAGAGCAACATCGCGCAACACAAAGTGCTCATTAACTCGCACAGACCCATGAGACAACACCTTACCTTTGTTGTTGTCGCCGAAGGTAATATACTCCTTTCCGGCGACCGGACTAAGACTGGAGAACCACTTGGCGTTTCCGGTCATGTGCCTCGAACACCCAGAATCCACCAACCTAACGTTCTCCAATCGTTTTACCTATATCAATAAAAAGACATAGGGTGAGCATACGGGCCAACACTGGGGTTAGTGAAGTAAGGGGAATACCAGTGTTGGGCCGGTTGCTCAAAAGAATGGTTAGCAGAAAAACCATTCCTAGCATGTCTACGAGAAGAGCGATCACCACATTGAGGGAAACGTGGTCCGCTAAGGGAGGAGCGTCCACCGCGATACTCAAAACGCGATGGGGGAAAACGCTCAACTAGAAAGCCTCCACCACGGGGTCCATAGCCCACAAATGCAGGCTCCCGCCGGGCACGCTCTCTACGAGGTCTAGACGTAGGAACTTGAGGCACTGCACCTCCAGGCCTAGCATCTCCCTTCGGAGCTCTCCTCTGCCTAGGCCTAGGAACTTGAGGTTCTGGACCTCTAGGCCCAGCAGCTCTCCTCGGAGCTCTCCTCTGAACATCTGACACATGTACATCATGAAAAGGATGGTACATGTCTGGGTTGTTCATCTCCCTAACATGGCGCGCCTCTCTCTTGCGCCGAAAGCAGAACTCACTCAAGTGTCCATCTCTCCCACAATGCTCATAGTGGCACCTCACCGCTCTCATAGGGGGTTGTTGGTACTCACGGTGGTGGGTGTGGATCACCTTGCCCTTCTGTGGCATACACTCCTCCTGGATAGGTGGCATTGTGTCCAGCTTGTTCTTTAGGTGGTTGGGTTTGGGAGCCCAATGCTGGTTCTTGGGTGGAGCTCTTGGAGGTTCAACAAAGACCCCATCTTTGGTGTTAGGTTTGAGAGGCTCTTTGGGTGAAAGCTTGGTAAGTTTGGGAGTAGTGGTGGATTTGGGTTTCTCACTCGGGTTCAGACCACCCGACTCTCCAATCTTCCCAAAAGCAGAAAGATCAACACCCTGAGCAAAGCCTACACCGGGACCTCTAGCAGCTCATTTGAATTGGGAGATCATCATCCCGAGTTGTGGCTCACCGCTAGACACCCAAGACAAGGTGGTCCGAAGGTATGTGTTTTCCTCCTCGGTTTGCATCTTGTCATGCTTCACATTAGCAATCTCCATCTCCAAGCCCTCACACAAAGCGCACCTAGTCACACAAGTGCTACCCGAGCTGGCCTCCTCAAGAGACACAATCTTGGCATTCTTCTCTGTCAACTCAGATTGCAAGACAGGACAAGTCTTGCACGCACCCAACAACGAAGGTCTAGCCTTCAGCTCATCCACCTCTCCTACCAACGCAACATACTTACTTCTCAGAGTGAGAAGATCAGTCATGTGCGTGGTGCACATCTCGCACTCAACCTCCTCAGAAACGACCACGGTGGACTTCGCAAACTCAAGCTCCCTCACCGTGTCCTCCCACTTCTGCCTAAACTCCTTGCGCTCTGTGCGGCACGCCTAAGCAACTTGTCCTGACTGAGGAGCGCGGCAGTAATCTTCTCTACCTCAGCAGAAAGCTCGTCGTGGGTGAGAGATACCTGGGAGGTGTCGTCGTCGTCGTCGTCGTTCCGAAGGGAGTTCACCAGCTCGTCGTCGACCTCCTTGCCAAGCGCCATGGTGCAGAAGCCGTCGTCGGCGGCGAAGAAGCAGAGGCCGTTCAGTTTGTCCTCGATCCTCTTCTTCTTCTCGGACTCGTCGTCGCTTGAGCAAGCGGAGTCGTCATCCAAGCCGTCGACGTCGCTGAGCGTGGCGAGTGCCCAGAGACTCTTGTAGACTTTCCCAAAATTTTGAAACAAACTGAGTACCCCTATCTGAGACAATAGTCTTCGGAACTCCATGCAAACTCATAATCCTCTGAAAATATATTTTGGCATATGTTGATGCTGGGTAGATGGTCTTGACTGGTATAAAGTGTGAAACCTTGGTCAGACGATCTATTATAACCCAAATAGAGTCATAGCCCTTGGATGTTCTTGGCAAACCAACAATAAAGTCCATACTGATGTCCTCCCATTTCCAAGCAGGGATTGGCAATGGCTGCAGTTCACCAGCTGACTTAAGATGAATGGCTTTGACTTTCTGACAAGTATCACATCTGGCTACATACTTTGCAATTTCGAACTTCATCTTAGTCCACCAGAATCTTTGCCTAAGATCCTGGTACATTTTTGTACTCCCCGGATGAATCGCAAATGGGGTAAGATGAGCTTCATCAAGAATTTGCTTTCGCAGCTCAGGATTCTTCGGAACAACTAGTCTGTCTTTGAACCAGACCACTCCTGCTTCATCAACTCGGAAGCAAGAAGCTTTGTCTGCCTTGGCTTCCTCTTTGAGGTGAACAATACCTTTGTTTTCTTTCTGAGCAGCTACAATCTGGTCTTTGATAGATGACTGAACTGATATATTAGACAAACTGCCTTGAGTGATCATCCGAATACCCAATTTTTCTAACTCAGAACAGAGAGCAAAATCTAATGGTCTGACAGTGGTACAGTTGCAACGAACCTTCCGACTAAGAGCATCGGCTACAACATTTGCCTTTCCGGGATGGTATTGCACTTCAAGATCATAATCTTTGATTAGCTCTAACCATCTCCGTTGTTGCATATTCAGCTCTGACTGGGTGAAAATATATTTCAGACTCTTGTGGTCGGTGTATATATGACATGTGTTGCCCAAGAGGTAATGACGTCAAATCTTTAAGGCATGTACAACTGCTGCTAACTCTAAATCATGAGTTGGATAGTGTTCTTCATGACGCTTCAACTGCCTAGATGCATAAGCTATTACTCTGCTCTCTTGCATCAAAATGCAACCAATCCCAATACCAGAAGCGTCACAATACACATCGAACGGCTTCTCAATAGTGGGTTGGGCTAAGACTGGAGCCGTAGTCAAATTTTTTTTTAGTTTCTGAAAAGCTTCTTCACATTTATCTGACAAGACAAACTTGACTTCATTCTTTAACAACTCAGTTATGGGTTTGGCAATCTTGGAGAAGTCTGGAATAAACCTGCGGTAATAACCTGCCATACCCAAAAAACTGCGAACTTGATGAACAGTTCTGCGGACTCCCATTCAAGGATTTCTTGTACCTTGCCTGAATCCACAGCTACACCTTCGGTCGATAACACATGACCCAGAAATGGAACTCTGTCTAGCCAGAACTCACATTTACTGAACTTTGCATATAGCTGATGGTCTCTCAGACGGCCCAACACTACTCTGAGGTGTTCAGCATGTTCTTGTGGATTCTTGGAATATATCAAAATATCATCAATGAATACCACTACAAACTTGTCTAGTTCAGGCATGAACACGGAGTTCATCAGGTACATGAAGTGAGCTGGAGCATTAGTCAACCCAAAGGACATGACTAAGTACTCATACAGGCCATACCTGGTGGTGAAAGCAGTTTTAGCAATATCTTCAGGCTTTATTTTTATTTGGTGATACCCAGATCTCAAATCTATCTTGGAAAATACCTTGGCGCCCGTGAGTTGATCAAACAGAAGATCAATCCGCGGTAATGGGTACTTATTCTTCACAGTTACTTCGTTAAGCGGACGATAGTCCACACATAGCCTTAATGTTTGTTCTTTCTTCTTGACAAACAAAGTAGGACAACCCCATGGTGATGAACTAGGTCTGATATAACCCTTATCAAGTAACTCTTGCAACTGAACTTTCAATTCTGCTAGTTCTTTAGGCGGCATTCTACAGGCTCGCCGAGATATTGGTGCTGTTCCTGGCTTTAGCTCTATGCTGAACTCAACATCACGGTCTGGTGGTAACCCCGGCAAGTCTTCAGGAAACACATCCGGGAACTCACAAACTACTGGAATATCCTGAACCTCTTTAACTGTTGTTGCACAGACGCTGCCGCACATCTGGTCAATGGTTTTCTTTGGAATAGGAAGTTGGTTAAAGAGTTCAGAAGTACTATTAGGTATGATCAACCTGACTGTTCTATGCAAGGCATCTAATATTGCCTTATGCTGGTACATCCAGTTCGTCCCTAGGATCACATGTATATCTTGATCCTTGATTACTATCATATTAGTGGGATAAGTATGCCCGGCAAACTCTATGGGCACCTGATACGCCACTTCTTTTGTACATAAACGACCTCCAGGTGTGTGTATAAGGAAATTTTCTTGTGTCTCCCTAGTTGGTATATGATGTTTTTCAACAAAACTCTTACTGATAAAGGTATGCGATGCACCAGAATCAAATAGTAATACGGTAGGATGGTGAGCGACTGAAAACATACCCATCATGACGGGTTCCCCTTCAGGAATATTTGCCGCTTGCGCATAGTACACCCGGCCAGTCTTCTGGACGGTCTTATTCTTCTGATTGTTATTGCGGCCCTGATTCTGCTGTGGCTATTGCTGTGGCCGCTGCTGGGAATTCTGACTACCTTGTCCTTGCGGAGTATTTGGGATACTCTTCTTGGGATACGGGCAGTTACGGGAGAAACGGCCCGGTTTCCCACAGTTATAACATGGGTAGTTGTGGTTCTGGGGAGTCTGGGTTCGAATGCCAGGGGCATTCGGCTGTCGTGGATAGTTAGGGTTCACAACAGTTCTAGCAGATGACTGCTGTGAGCTGGCTTGTTGTTGTTGGGGTGGACGATACGGTGGACGGTTATGTTGGACTGGGTGGTAAATGATACGCTGACGCTTCTTATTGCCACCAGACGATCCGGTCGAACCCCCACCGTTCCTCTTCTTCGCTTCAAGATGCTTGAAATGCTTCTCTTCTACCGATATAGCTTTATTCACCGCATCATTGAAGGATATATTCTCGTCACACATTGCTAGCATCTTCTGCATCTTCGTATTCAGCCCCCTCATGAAGCAACCGCGCTTCTTGTCATCGGTGTTCACATGATCCAGAGCATACTGAGACAGATGATTAAACTTGTCAATATACTGTTGTACTGGCTGATCCCCCTGCCTGAGGGCTAAGAACTCTTCGGCCTTCATCCGCATCACACCCGCTGGAATGTAGTGAGCTTTGAAAGCTCTCGAGAACTCATCCCAGGTAATGCGGTGTCCTAGGGCTTGGGCAGCTTCAAAGTTTGCCCACCAAGTCCCCGCAGCTCCCCTCAACTGCTGGGCTACGAAGGATGGCTTCTGAGTTTCAGTGCAGTGGATTAGCTCAAACTTCTGATTCATAGTACGGAGCCAATCTGCATCTTCTAAAGGCTCATCAGCCTTGGTGAAAACCGGCGGCCTGGTTCCTGTGAAATCCTGATAAGTACTCCCCTGAACCTACTGATGGTGTCGGCCATGCTACCCATGTGGTGCATTATGGACTAGGCCCTGTAGCAGACGTGCATTTTCTATTGTGGCCTGCATGAGTGGAGCAATGGCTTCTGCCAGTGTTGGTGGAACTGGGGGTGCGTGGGGGACATCCTCCCCATCATGAGACGAACCAGCCCCATCAGCAGCACGGGTACGAGGCATCTGCTCATAAACAAACCAAACTTTATTGATTTCTGGGTTATGATACAAAAACAGTAACTGCATACACACTTATTTTATATTTTTCATGCATAACAGGACTGATACATGGTTCAACTAGCTTAGGATTATGTTAAGCTAAACTATTACACAGCCCCAACCCCCTAGGGTTCAAGAACCACGCCTGACACTCTGGTGGGAGACGACTCACTCGTCCCCCTCACTCTCATTGTCGCTGTCATCAGCAGACTCAACCATATCAAGATCTTCCTCACTTTGCCCATCTACCTCTCCATCATCAATGATCGTACCCATCTCATCTTCAGCTGCATCTGGAGGTGGAGGTGAATGGAGTTGATCATACAGCACATGGACTTCCTCATGCAATAGGTCATTGAATGCTTCTATATCTGTCACATATGCCTCCAACTCATGCAAACGGGCTAAAGCGTCATCTTCTCGCTGCCAAGTTGTGTTCCTTTCTCCAAGCATGTCAGTCATGGCTTTTTCTGCATGGACCACGCTTCTGTTGGCCTCTTCCAGCTTGATTTTCATACCTCCAGCTTTGGCAAGTGCCAAGCTCTTCTCCCGAGAGGTGGCGGCCAACTGGGATTTCAGCGCATGGACCTTTGCCCGTAAGTCCTCATTGATCCTCTGACTGCTGCTGGACCCTTCCTCCTTGCGGGATGCAAGTTGGTGCTTGGGTACACCATGAGGACCCGTACTCTTGTGAGGTGTCTGCTTACCGCGCGGCATCCTGGTGAGATAAGGTTTTGAATTAGGCAGATAAAGGAAATACTTTTTGGATAGCAAGAAAGGATTGGATTCTAACCCTTACCCAACTATACCATTTATCATAAGTTGATTAAGCATGATGCATGAAATGTACTTACGCGTAAAGCATATAAGAATTTAAATTATACTCCATTACAAGAGTAGAAATTTAACAACAATTTCAAATTAAGGCTTAACTTAACATGCTGTTCCACCTAACAATCTATGATCTACTACTTAAAATAGAACATAGATTGAATAGCATGAACGGGGTAAGTCAAAAGCATTTTGGATCAAACTAAATTTGCAATTAGTATTGACTCAAATCATTTTGAAGTTTTGCAACAATACTCCAAGACTGCTGCAATGATCGCTCTGATACCAGCTGTGACGGAAACTCCTGAATTATTAGGGCCCACGTGTACCCGTCCTTGTCCAACAGACCTCAGACAGTCATACACTGTGCCCCATAACCCAAAAGACCCATCATGTGTCATCGGGTAACCCGACTCATCCACGTTTCCTTACACTCCCAGGATCATTGCAAGAGTCAATGCAGTATTACAACATTTGACAAATAATATACATCAGAGATAAAAGTGCGGAAGTATTACACCATAAGTTTTACAAACCAGTTGTTCAAACTCGCGTCGTTATTACAAACCATAGTTTCAAACTTCACCCTAGGTAGTGGAAGCAACATTAATATAACTGTATTTCATACAAACAACCCCGCCTAAGGGTTGCATTACTCCTCCCCGGACACGTCCTCCTCAATGACGGTCACACAACAAGCCTCAAAGCAAGGCTGCTCGTGAACATCACCTGCAACAGGGGTTAACAACCCTGAGTACAAAGGTATTCAACAAGGCTTACCCGACAAGAAAGGAGAAGGAACAGGTATGCGGGTTTAGGTAGGCTCAACATTACTTTTTGTTTGCATAAAAGCTTACTAAAGTAATCCTAGATCCAACTTTTACTTAATCATTTAAGTACATGGTAAGCACTGAAAGTGAACACTAGTGAAAAAATCATTATCATTCTTTCTTACACAAGTTCCATTTTATTCTACGATGCGGGTCGAAAGATTGAGTCTCCTTAACCGAGGAGCACGACGATTCGAACCGATTAAACTAGATCTGGGAGTTTTCCACGATCATACGATATATGTAGACCCTTGATCCACATATATCAATCCCCAATCTCGGATCCTCCAAACAAGACCGGGTCCGCGCCACCCGAGAGTACTTGTACACCTCCAATCCAGGACTTTAACCCACGAGGGTAGCTAGTACTCCCGCCATCTCTCCACTCCTAGTGCGCGAGTAGCCGTTCTCATTTAAGAACCACCAAGGTAGGGCTTACCGTAGCATATGATCGGTACTTCACAGTTTCTCAATCTAGCAGGCCAACAACGGTTAATCCTAACCCGACACATCCGGGTCACCCTACACCAACCCAAGGTTCGATGCATGTGCCCGTCTGGTCTTAAGCATCATTCTTTCTCATTATCATTCCAAAACGATAAGTATCGAAAATATTTATCAAAAGCTTCATAACGTAAGGCTAAGCATTTCTATCATTTGCACAAATCAGGTATCAAGGTATGATATATCGATAACAAGGTTGATCATGCATCAACAGGTTTAAAGCATTTATTTGATAAACATCTAATGCATCAGGTTATCGAAAGTAAGTGTAATTGTAAATCCAAGGGAATGGTTAAATGAACCGGGGCTTGCCTTCGTTGACCAAAAATGTCGGGAACTCCTGATATTCTGGATCAATAGGACACTCCGAACTCCCTGGACCAACCTCGTCCGGACAATCGACCCCTTCGGAGACTACACGATAAAAGAGTGCATGCTTGATGAGATGCTCATGTCATGATCATGGTAAAGATGGAAATTACTAAATCATAAACATCTGACTTGTAACAACTTTCCCTCATGGTAAAGTTGCAAGCCAACAAAACCATCTTGCATAAAACATACATGGTTTACATGAGTGATGCTTGCCTGCCTCCAGCAGCAGATCAAGATAATTCACTCAGCAGATCAAGATAATTCACTTAACTTAACCTTCAAAGCTTCCATAAAGAAATTTAGGTTTTAATGTTTTACAACATGACTTGTGCATAAAGAAAGCAATTTAATGAGCATAAAATTTAAGTTGTGAAGCAAACTATACTTAAACCAGTTCAAACTTGTTACACAGATAGGTTATATTCCAAACAGTGCTCAAAATAAATTTCAGCATTTTTGGAGTTAAACTCAATTTTATAAAAATCATTGAACAACTATTCTAGAATTAAAAGGCACAATTTCTACTGCATACCAGAATACAGAAACATGCATATATTATATTTTTCATAAAAACTACACTTTTCAGAGAACATGTACAAATTTTTTCATGATTTATGGATCAACAGATTAATTCATACAAAATTAACAAAATCAGCATTTGCATCATATAAACAAAAATAAGTTAAAGCGCTTAAATAAATAAAAGCCCTGTCAGGCCGAAACCGGCCCGCTCGGCCCAACGCGCACACAAACTGGCCCAACTCGGGCCTGCCCACGCTTGCACAGCCGGTTTTGCAGAAAAATCCTCCGGCTTTGACCAAACTACAACCAAGCCCTTGACACTGTTGAGCACTATTCAACTAAGTCATTGACTCTGCACCTAGGCCCTCGGGTTTAGTCGAATTCCAATCGACAGGTCCCCGACTCCATGGCTGCCGGCGGCGAGCTCGGCTCGCGCACGCCGGAGCAACGTGACCTCCTCCAGCCAAACCAACCGGCTCAGCACCTTCCCCTTGCCCTCACGACTCTGCTGAACCCTCAAACTCCCTCCCTCGACCTCTCTATCTACTCCAACGACGACAGCGGCGGACGCGGCGGCACGGCGGCAACACGCCGGCCATCTGGGAGCGCTACCGACCCCGCGGACGCGCGCATCAGCACCAGAGGCTCACCACGACTCCAACGGGCTAGATCTCCGAGGTTGACGCGGCTCCGAACAGGGAGGACGACGACGACGGCGAGATCTAGCGGTGCGGCTCGACGGCGACGGCCTGTTCCGACTGCGACAGAGGGAGACAAGGCCGAGGACCTGGTGTTAGAGCATCAGGAAGATATGAGGAAGCGATAACAACGCTCAAGTGAGGACGAACGGGTTCCAAGCTAGCTGACCACGGTGATGGCGTCGACGGCGACGTCCGGGACAGGAGACGAAGACGACAGCTACGCCGGGCGGTTGCAGGGGCGAGAGAGACTGCGACCTAGCTCTATAGCTCCGCAACGATGAGGCGAACTTGTTGGTGCGGTCAAGCGGGGTGGATGAACGCTCATACAGCCGGCATGACCGAGCAGGGAGAAGGCGGCGGCGGCGAGCGAGTGGAGGAGAAGAGCGAAATGTGGGGCGTCTGAAGGATGAGAGAGACGAAAGAGAGCGGCGCGGGGTGTTGCACGCGCGCGCGAAGCTAGCAGGCAGCTCGCTGGCGCGGCACATGCGCCCCAGCGCGAGCTTTGCGCAGGGGAGCGGCTCGCCGGCCGAGCTCCAGGTGCATCCCCCCCCATGGCACTGTTCCTTGCTTCTCTCCCCTTCTCTGAATTTTCAAAATTACTTTTGAAAATTGAACTACACTTCAAGATTTGTCAAAAGATGAAATGTAGAGCTTGAAAAGTTCTACAACTTTACTTTAACACTCTTTGGCTGATTTCAAATGGAAATAGGTCAATTTGATCAAAACAGTTCAAACCGATTCCAAATTTGAAATTTGAAAAGGGGACAGAGTTAGGGTTTTACTGTAAAAGCAAAATTACTTTTGATTTTGCATTGACACTCGAAAAATGGTCAATGTATGAAATGTTCATTTTGAAATTCTCTACCACTTTGATGTGCGGATACATGGGTGTATGCCGGGTCTCTGAGTGATGAGTGATTGTCAACTGGGGTGATGCGCATGTTCTTTGGCTTGTGTTGTGCAGGTGTCGAGCCCGGATGCAGTGATCAATGGCGAGGTGAAGGTCAAGTAGAGACGTGCCATGCCGATGGACCGAGAGTGGCGAAGGGCGGACGTGAGGCTTGGACTGAGCGACCAGAGGCCCGAGGATCAGCTGTTGTGGCTGGCAGCCTGTGACGACAACAAGTGAAGAAGTGCGGTCATGTGTTGCCTGAGTCGTGGACTTGGGGATACATGTCGGTGGATGGGGTGCACGGGAGGTGCATCCCATCTACGACGTCGGTTTGGTGGTAGAGCCAGGGAAAAACCAACGGGTGGACGGTTTCCAGGTTTGGGCCTCAACACCTGGGTGCGGATGGTTTCCGAGTTTGGCCTCAAAACTCGGGCTGAGGGTTTCCGAGTTTGGCCTCAAAACTCGGGCTGAGGACGGTTTCCAGGTTTGGGCCTCAAAACCTGGGCGCTGAGGGTTTGCTGAGTTTGGGCTCAAAACTCAGATGCTGGTGGGCTGGTTTCCCGGTTTGGCCCTCAAAACCGGGGGTTGCCTGGAAAGGCTGGTTTCCCGGTTTGAGCCACAAAACCGGGGGTCCAGAGTGAGGACGGCACGTGGCGGCAATCGGGAGGTTGCGTCGAGGCAACGCTACGACTTGTGCGGGTGTGGCCGTCGGATACACCTACCACCGAGTTGGTCCAGAATAACCCTAGGGTTTAGCTGGTTCGCTCTGTAATTAGAGAGGGGTAGAGTAGCAATAGAAATTAGGATAAGTAGAGGGAGACACCCTCCTCCCTTCCTATCTCAGTCATTTGCCCTTTGCATTCTAGGGTTTCCTGCTCTCCCAATCCCCTGCTGTAGCTAGCTGAGATCCGCACAGAACCAAACCTCTGTGTACTGGAGATTTTGAGGAAGTGAGGCCGTAACCTCACTGTTGTAGCGTGTGGTAGCCACACGGTTGCAGATCGATGACTTGAGTCGCGTTTTGTTCATGTTCTTCGCGTTCTTCATTTCTCCGTGATTTTCCCGTCACTCGATCTCTCTCTCCCGTGCGTCTTTGCGAAATCCGTTTGAATCAACTTGTTCGTATTTGAAAGGAGATCATTTCCACTGAAGGAATTTATCTATCTCCCTACGAACAAGTAGATCGGGTTGATTTCGCTCTCGTAGCGCTTTTTCGTTCATACTCCTCCCCTTTCGATTTCCCTGTGTTTTACTCGATTTGAGCGGATGATTTCTTGGGGATAGTCTCCTAACTACTCCGTGATCATCCTCTTCAAGTTTGGTAACGTGGGATTGTGAGTTGATTTGATTTTGGAGAGATTTTGGGAGAAGGCGACTGAAATCGCCCTCCCTGGGTACTCGCGGACAGTCCGCGGTTTTGACCGGCGGACAGTCCGCGCGTCGGGCTCCGACCGAGCAGTGGTCGCGCGGCTTGACTGTGTTTGCCTCGGGTGACCGGCGGACAGTCCGCCTTTGACAGGCGCGGACAGTCCGGGCCCGGGCAGGGACTTTGCAGCAACCTTGCTGTTTGGCGAGTTTTGCCGGCGGACAGTCCGCCACTCGCCCGCGGATAGTCCGCCACTACTGCGTACATTCCAGGACCGTACTGGCGGACAGTCCGCGAATCGGCTGTTTGTTCCGGTTTAGTGCGTTTGCTCTCCCGGTTGCTTGCTTGGTTTCCGGACTTCTCGTTTGGCCTTGTAGTTGATCAAGGAACATCTCTAGGTATCTTTGCTACTTGTTAGCATCGGTATTTGGGGATTTCTCTACGTAGCCGTCTATCTACGTTAGGGACTTGATTTTTGAGGTCGTGATCGAGCCGGAACTTTTTGGAGTTTGGTTTGCTACTTCCTTGTGGTGCTCCGCTGTGATCCTAGGGATCATCCACCCTCTTCCAAGGGTCGTGAGCATCACGGTTTCGGTCGCCGTTTCTCGGGGTTGATTTTGGGACGTTTGGCCAAAGTTTCTGAAGGAAAATTTTGAGCTCCCATTCACCCCCCCTCTGGTCGCCTTGCTAGTGCTTTCTCGGTCCTTCATGATGTAGATCTCAAACCCAGATTCCAAATAGTTTTTGAAATGTAAGTTTAAAGTCAAAAGGTGACCATTTCCAGGTTTTGAGTAAATTCATATTTAATCTAAATTGCATACAGAAACTTTGAAAACTTTGAATACCAAAGTTGTACCTCTCCTCAAGATCTACCAAAAAGCTTTTAGGGTGTTGGGGGAAGGGACCCTCGTCAGAGGCGCCATGCTGGCTAGCTCAACAAACGGCCCGCGCACCTTCGCCACATACCCCCCTCCTCCATCCTGCTATGTCCCTCAGGTCACCGACCAAACCTCTGCTATACTGACCCAGCCTTCGGAAGTGTTCAGGAGCCTTTTTGCATGAAGGGGGTGTGAGGAGCGCTGGGAGCGACCCTCGCGCATCCCGCGTACCTTCGCCGAGAGGTCCAGACCCAACCGGTGGCGAAGGACCTCAAACTTTCCGATTGGGCGGATACCTCCGCAAGACGAAGGACGCCCCTCGTTTTTCCGTCCGGGGGAGCCTTGGACCGAGCGGCGGCGGGCGCAGGGAAGGCAGGCTAGGGTTTCGGCTCCGGCTGTGTTTGTACGGGTTTGCCCTTCTGTATAAGTAGTGCAGAGGAATCTTTCTTGTACCCTACTGTAATTTGGCCGGCGCCCTTTGGTATCCCCTATAAATACCGGGGGGTGAACAGTGTATGGACACGGATCTTTCTGGGGAACAGAGCCATAGCCACTTTGTCCTCGTTTCCTTAACCTTCGCTATCGCTTCCGACGCATGGTCACCTTCGCCACTCCCCTGCACAAGTGCGGAGGTGGGGCTAGCGTGTCTCCAACAGTTTGGCGCCGTTCGTGGGGATCGGCAAGTTCGAAATGGCAGGAAACAGGAGAGCGCCCACGGCTAGGGACCGACGCGTCGCCAGTGAGACAGCGACGGTGGTTCCGCCCGCTGAGGAGATTGTGCAACCCTCGGGAGCAGAGGGTGCCACCCCAGAATCTGAAGCCCCAGGACCCAGGCCCGAGTGGTAGCACAGTCGCACCCCCACACTTCTGGAGAAGGAGAGGAAAGAGATGAGGAGGAGTTGAGCCTCGAGGCCATCGAAAGACTTCAAGCTGAGCTGCAAGAGAAGAAGAGGCGCCTGGATCAGCTTGAGAGGCACAACCGGTTGCGCTCGATCAGGCAAAGGGCAGACAAGTCCAGGGAACAGCTTCGCCGAATGGAGGAATCCCTCGCTGCGACTGAAGCCGAAGCCGAGGGATGGAATGATGAGGAAATGCCCCCGCTGCAAGAGGGGAATGAGGAGCGGGGTCAAGACAACCTTCGTCGCCATCCACCACCCCCACCACCACCAATTCACCCAGAACCACATCCTATGAGGCCACCAAACTTTCGCCAACTCTACCCAGATGAGAGAGAGCCAAACCTTCGCAACCAACGAAGACCTCAACAACACCAAATGCCCTATGACCCAAAGTCACCACTCTCCCAAATGCTCCAAACCCAACCCTGGCCACCGTGCTACAATCCACAAAACCTACCCCGCTACGACGGGCTCTCCGACCCTCGCCAATTCATAATGAGCTATGAAGCAGCAGTTGCCGCAGCAGGCGGAGATGAATCAATAATGGAAAAGTCCTTCGTCATCATCCTACGAGACATTGCACAAACCTAGTACAGCAACCTCCGCCCCGGAACAGTAGATTCCTGGGCCAATCTCAGAGACAGGCTTTGTACAAACTTCAAGGGCATTACACCAGCCCCATCAAACCCCATTGACTTGTTCAACTGCAAACAAGAAGAGCGCGAACCACTTCAAGATTATTGGCGGAGGTTCATCCAAATCAGAGCAAGAACCCCGGGAATATCCAACGAGGCTATCATCCTCGCTGCAGTCAGTGGCCTGAGCCCAGGCCCATGCTGTTCGAAATTTGCTAGGAAGCCAGCAAACACAATCGAAGAATTACACGAGACAATGGAAAGATACTGTAGAGCAGACATGGACTTCAGAGCGAAGTTCGATGCTCGGAGGTCACAGCAGAAGCCGCAGCCGGGGCCTCAACCAAGAGTAAACAACCCTCGCCAAGAACAAAGCAACATCGGTGCCATCAACAAACCAATACACTATGAACACCAAGGACGGGGCACTCAACCCCCGAACAACCAGAACCACCAAGGTTTGCCACCCCCGCCAGATCAACAGAACCAGCAAAAAGACCCCGCGAAAATGTATTGTCATTTCTGTGGTCTTGGAAAGGGGCACACCAGCGAACAATGCGAATGCTTCGCCAAGGGAAAAGAATTCCAGGAGTCCAAAAGAGCCGCTTCGGCAGACAACCGAACCATCAACCACACCAGGAAACCAAACTCCCACTCAACAAATCCTCCATACCACTATACCCCCATAAACTACGGCCTACCTTCACAACAACACATCTACGCGCACCACCCACTCTACAACCAAGCCTCTTATCAGCCAACCACCATCCCACAACGCCAAAATCCACCATACACAGTCACATACCCAACAACCCCCCAAACCCAACCCCAACTACCCAACAAGTCAACAATGCTCTACCGCCACCACCACCAATACCCGCTTTACCAGCGCCTCAACCTGGCAAATCCGAAACCCAGAGCCAAACGACCATCAACAACCCAACATCAACCTTCAGTGTAATACTAGCTATCACCGGAGGTTCAAATGAAGACCATGGCAACAAGCGGCAGAGAAAAGAACATGCCAGACGGGTGCACCATGTAGCCGTCGAAGGACCACACAAATTTGGTCATTGGTCCCACATTCCTATAACCTTCGACTCCAGTGATATGAAGTTGAGAGATTACCCTCATACCGACGCCATGGTGATCGAGACCAATCTAGCAGGCTGGACTGTCACTAAAATTCTGGTTGACACAGGAAGCTCCGCAGACATCCTGTTCGCCTCAACCTTCGACAGCATGAAGCTTGATATGAACCTCCTGCAACCTGCTGACAACCCTTTATACGGCTTCGGCGGTCAACAAGTGAGAGCCATCGGGAAAATTTCTTTGCCCGTGACCTTCGGCGACCAGATCAACTGCAGAACCGAGCATTTAACCTTCGACGTGGTCGACATGTTCTACCCGTACAATGCCATATTTGGCCGAGGGGTAACCAACACATTCAACGCAGTCATCCACGCCGCTTACCTCTGCATGAAGCTTCCCACTCCGAAGGGAGTGGTCGCAGTATATGGAGACCAAGACATTGCAAGGGCAGCCGAGGGAACAGTAGCACCAGGACAACGTAATGTCCACAACCTGTCGAAACCTCAAGCTACAAACCTCAATGACGAAGGTGAGGTGTGCACCGACAAAATAAAGGTGTCACCAAGGAAGAAACCAAACAAGTACAACTTTTCGAAGGTAACGCCGAAAGAAAGGTGTTCATCTCAGCCAACCTAGCCCCCCAATCAGAAAGCGACCTCGTCACTTTCCTCAAAGAAAACTCCGACACCTTCGCCTGGTCCGCGGAGGACTTAAGAGAGTGAATAGAACCCTGATAGAGCACAGCCTAAACATCAAGCCGGGCTACCGCCGGTCAAACAAAAGCTTCGCAAATGTCAGAAGAAAGGAAAGAGGCAGCGAGGGCTGAGGTAAAAAGGCTTTTGGACGCAGGCGTCATCCGCCAAGTCAAGTACCCAACATGGCTCTCAAACGTGGTACTAGTACAGAAAAAGAACAAGAAATGGCGAATGTGCGTAGACTTCACGTGCCTGAACAAGGCTTGCCCGAAGGATGATTTCCCCCTCCCCAACTGAAGGACCGAGAAGCAACCAGAAAGCGACCAGAGGGGGGGTGAATGGGAGCTTCAAATTTTCCTT
The DNA here is from genome assembly GCA_009763385.1 of Coix lacryma-jobi var. lacryma-jobi. Taxonomy (NCBI): domain Eukaryota; kingdom Viridiplantae; phylum Streptophyta; class Magnoliopsida; order Poales; family Poaceae; genus Coix; species Coix lacryma-jobi. The sequence continues at coordinate 70,351,022 of CM019828.1, forward strand.
TAGGAAACTAGTAGCCACTGTCCCAGAAATCAACCCCAGAAGCAAACCCTAGAGCTTGCTAGTGTCCGTGACCCTAGATGTAGGGTGGATGCTTCCTAGAAGCACAGCGCGGGACACTACACAACTCTAGAAAGCCAACGCAAAAAACGGAAACCAAATCCGAGATCGCACGAACGAACAGCGAACGAGACTGCGCAGTCACAGCAGCATCGGACGCTGGCAGCGTCCGATGCCCAACCAACGGACGCGTCCGATGCGAAAAGTGCAAGACAGAACCCTTACTGGACACCCATCGGACGCTGTGAACAGTAGACTCTCAGCGTCCGATGGTCTCACTCCGGCGCGTCCGATGCACAACCGGAGCGTCCGGTGGCAGCGTCCGATGCCCCTTTGAAAATGTCAGAGACTGACACGTGGCAACCCGGAGCCTCCATGCTAAAGGGGTCAGCGTCCGATGCCAAGAACTCGAGCGTCCGATGCCCCCGACGCAGTGCAGTTTCTTCCGCGAAATCCACTCGATCTCCTCCGAATCAAAAGCACTAGGGCTTGAACTTGGTGTGAGAAGTTCTAAGGATGTTAGTGAGCTATCCCACGGGGATCATGGCTGAACCTAACTCCAAATCGAGAGGAATCGGAAGAAATCGGGGCAAAAGAGCAAAAAACCGATCCAAAACTAAAATCTCTCGATCTCCTAGACCGTGAGGTTAAAGGAGATTTCCTTTGGTGGAAAGAAGTGCCTCACGGTCTAGAACAACTCTATTCAAACGGATTTGCAAAAGATGCACTGAACAAAGAGATTGATCAACGGGAAAAACGGGAGAAAAGCAACCCGCGAGGAACACGACCAAAACGCGAATCACAACCACGAATTTGCAACTATGTGGCTACCACACGCTACCACCGTGAGGATACGGCCTCACTTCCTTGAAATCAATAGTACACAGAGGCAAGTCTCTCTGCGGATCTCAGCTAGCTACAGCAGGGGATTGGGAGAGCAGGAAACCGTAGTGCGAAAGAGCAAATGACTGAGATAGATGGGAGGAGGGTGTCTCCCGACTACTTATCCTACAACTAGCCTAAGTCTATTTCCTACTCTACCCCTCTCTATTCTAATTACACAGCGAACAGCTAACCCTAGGTTATTCTGGACCAACCGGTGGTAGGTGTATCCGACGGCCACGCCCGCACAAACCGAAGCGTTGCCTCGACGCAACCTTCAGATCGCCGCCACGTGCCGCCCTCGCTCTGCACCCCCGGTTTTGTGGCCCAAACCGGGAAACCAGCCTTTTCCAGCAAACCCCCGATTTTGAGGCCCAAACCGGGAAACCAGCCCACCAGCATCTGAGTTTTGAGGCCAAACTCAGCAAACCCTCAGAGCCCAGGTTTGAGGCCCAACCTGGAAACCGTCCTCAGCCCGAGTTTTGTGGCCAAACTCGGAAAACCCTCAGCAGCCCGAGTTTTGTGGCCAACTCGGAAAACCGTCCATCCGATGGTTTTCCCTGGCTCTACCACCAAACCGACGTCGTAGAGGGGATGCACCTCCCGTGCACCCCATCCACCGACACGTGTCCCCGAGTCCACGACTCAGACAACACATGACCGCACTTCTTCACTTGTCGTCGTCACAGGCTGCCAGCCACCACAGCTGATCCTCGGGCCTCTGGTCCCTCAGTCCAAGCCTCACGTCTGCCCTTTGCCACTCTCGGTCCATTGGCACGGCACGTCTCTACATGACCTTCACCTCGCCTTTGATCACTGCATCTGTGCTCGACACCTGCACAACACAAGGCAAAGAACATGCGCATCATCCCAGTTGACAATCACTCATCACTCAGAGACCCGGCATACACCCATGTATCCGCAATCTCCCCCTTGATGAGTGCATTGTCAACTACCAACACAAATCATAGTAGAAGGAGAAGAAGGAAGAAGGAGAAAAGAGAACTCAACCAGATGACCCAAAAGCATAGCAAAGCCGAAGAAGGTCATGTGGAAAGAGCGAAAGAACTTGGTCCCCAAAGACATGGGCAACGGCTCGACGCAACAAGCAAAGCAAAGCTAGCCCTCAAGAAGAGGTAGTAGAACAGGCTCAACACCGCTAAAACACCAATTGGAAAATCGAAGCAAAAATGCTAGTCCTCAAGATAGAGGCACAAGGCTCAACACAACTAGCAAAGAGAGCTCGATACCAATGCCTTTCGGCCAGCAAGAAGAAACAGCAAAAACTCCCCCTTAGTTGAACATCCAGGAGACATGCAAACTCTCACTCAAATGAACACTCGGGAAGCACAAAATGATTTGCAAATTCTCCCCCTTAGTTGAAAATGCACTAATCAAGTAAAAGACTCTCCCCATCAGAAAAGGCACTAACAAGAGTGCTAACATAGAGGTTCTCCCCCTTCCAACATGCATATGAGTCAAACTGCAAGTTAGCAGCTTCAGGCATATATCAGGAGAATGCAAAGATGCTCTAAACAGTATAACTCCAATGACTCAACAACAACATACAGACTCAGCAAAGGCTCAAACTGATCACCAGATATGAAATATGAACATATGAGCCGGAATGAGCAGTTTTGAGTCAAAAGGTATTCACCATCAAAATAGCACTAGCAATGTATGAGCGAGAGTCTGAACAAGTGCTAAACATGTATACAAGGTGAACTACCCCTGGCAAAGGTCAATCATCATGCTTAAGAATGAAACATACACTGTGGATTCAACTTTAGATCGGAGTTGCAGCGATGAAATTACACAAGTTCAATTATTAGCATGTGATTGCGAGAGGTTGAGAGCTTGTCATTGCCTCACTTTTCAACCGAGCAAAGCCTATGCCGAAGCAATCAGAAGCTTAAAGCTACAGTTTCGGTCGTACACTACACGGCTCAAGTTTAACTCAAAGTGCAATGAGAAACCGTCTCGATACCGTGATGTGTTGACAAGCAATCCCATCTCGATCTTCTCAATTCACTAAAACTTGGTACACATTTTAAACATGATATGAATAGACCAAGCAAGTGAATGACTCAGAACTATAGACATAGCAACCTAGCATATATGAAAAGCACGAGTAAACTCAACACATCCTACACATGCTAGTTGCATCTCTCAATGGTGAACATTTTAGATTTTAAGTTATTAAGCAAATGCACCATTTCAAAATAGCTGAGCTCACAACATGTACTAGTGATCAGAAAGAGCATAAGCTACAAGCATCATCATAAGCATCGGAGCATACTACATAGAGCATAGTTACATTCTAGTGATTATAAACATGAAGCTCAGAATGTAAATGGGTATGCTGAAACGCAAAAGAAAAGAAAGACAGAAGAGTCAGTCAAAAATACAAGATCCAAAATGTTTCCCCCAACTAAAAGGGGAAACACACACCAAGCTCACCCCTCAACCGGTTAAAGGTTGATTCGTCTAAAGGCTTGGTGAAAATATCAGCTAGTTGATGATGAGTATCGACATGGCGAAGGTCGATATCACCCTTCTCCTGGTGGTCTCGCAAGAAATGAAAGCGCACATCAATGTGTTTGGTCTTCGAGTGAAGCACGGGGTCTTAGCAACGCTAATGGCACTCGTGCTGTCACAAGCAGAGGCACGCGAGAAAAACTCAGACCAAAATCATGCAAAGTGGCCATCATCCAGAGCAACTGGGAACAGCAGCTAGCCGCAGCAACATACTCAGCCTCCGTTGTAGACTGGGCGACACTATACTGCTTGCGAGAAGACCACGAAACAAGAGAAGAACCAATAAACTGGCAAGTCCCAGAAGTGGACTTACGCTCAATACGGCAACCAGCAAAATCGGCATCGGAATAACCGCAGAGGGAGAGGGTGGAGGAAGCAGAGTACCAAATCCCAAACTCAGGTGTGAAACGAAGGTACCTGAAAATCCGTCCCACCGACTGATGAGTGTGAGAGGTGCGCGGCGACGCCTGAAAGCGCGCACAAGGCACACCGCGAACTGGATGCCGGGCGTGTCGCCGTCAGGTAGAGGAGCGACCGATCATGCTCGATACTCCTTCTGGTCTACTGCTTCTCCATCCACATCCGCATCCAGCGCAGTTGTCATCGACATGGGTGTTGGAAGAGGCTTGGCCTCACCCATATCGAACCGCTTCAGCAAGTCCTTGGTGTACTTGCCCTGGTGCACGAACGTCCCTTCCCGGGATTGCTTGATTTGCAACCCGAGGAAAAACGTCAGCTCGCCCATCATGCTCATCTCGAACTCCCTGCTCATAGTATCTGCAAACTTGGCAACCAAGCGTGAGAAGAACCACCGAAATGATATCATCCACATAAATCTGGACCAAGAGAGTGTCTTTGCCTTGCTTGAGGAGAAAGAGCGTTTTATTTACACATCCCATTTTAAAACCCTTAGCAAGCAAAAAGGTTTTCAACCTATCATACCAGGCTCTAGGGGCTTGTTTCAAACCATATAAAGCTTTGCGGAGTTTAAAAACATGGTTTGGAAACTTGGGATTTTCAAAACCGGGGGGTTGCTCAACATAAACTTCTCTTCTATGTAGCCGTTTAAGAAAGCACTCTTGACATCCATTTGAAAAAGTTTGAAACCTTTGGATGCAGCAAAGGCCAAGAGTATCCTAATTGCCTCTAAACGAGCTACAGGAGCAAACGTCTCCTCATAGTCTATTCCCTCCTTCTGACTATAACCCTTCGCTACAAGCCTGGCCTTGTTTCTAACAACGTGGCCATTCTCTCCTTGCTCGTTTTTGAAAACCCATTTTGTCCCAATAGGCTTACACCCAGGAGGAGGTGGAACTAGAACCCAAACCCGATTTCGCTCAAAATTTTCTAATTCCTCATGCATGGCATTGACCCAATCCGGATCCATCAAAGCGTGTCCAACATCTCGGGGCTCAAAATTAGCAACAATAGCAGAATGAGCGAAATGAGAGATGTGTTGTGACCTGGACCGAGTAACCCGTTCATCGATGCTGCCGATCATCTACTGAGGCGGGTGCTGGCGCTGGACGTGTCATGGCGCCTCCCGAGCTGAAGTAGCCTCCCTCTCAACAGCAGCTGCTGCCTCCCCGGGTACAAAAGGTACCGCTCGGGGTGGCGGACCCCACGGCCCCCAGGAGGAAGAGGTGTCGGGGCCGTGAGTCCTCGTAGAAGCCGCTCTTTGCGGCACTGCAGGTGGAGGTGATGCTGGGTCATCTATGCCTTCAGCATCCTCGTCCTCATCATCGAAAAGAGGCTCACCTACCTAATGATCACCTGCACGCTCAAAACGAGAAGAAGGACAAACGAGAGTCTCGTCAAAGGTGACATCTGATGTCTCCATGACTCGGTTAGTATCAAGGTTAAGTACACGATATGCGCGAGTGTGAGTGCCATAACCCAAAAATACTCCGTCAGAAGAACGAGATTCGAATTTGTCCAGGTTGCCTTTTGTTTAATATAAAACAATGGCAACCGAAGACTCTAAAATAACTCACCTTGGGCTGTCTACCAAAACGCAACTCATAAGAAGTCTTTTTCAAGAACGCTCTCAGAAAAATACGATTGGAAATATAGCACGCAGTGTTCATAGCTTCGGCCCAATAACGCCTAGGTGTCCTATGCTCATCGAGCATCGTCCTGGCCATCTCAACAAGGGTCCGATTCTTCCTTTCTACAACACCATTCTGAGGGGGTGTGTAGGGGGAAGAAAACTGATGCTCTAAACCCAAAGAGTTACAAAACTTCTCAAAATCCGAATTCTTGAATTCGGAACCATTATCACTCCGAATTGCTCGCATCGAGTTCAAAGGGAACTCATTCTGAAGACGCAAAATCAGATTGCGAGCAAAAGAGAAAGTCTCGGTCTTCTCAGCTAAAAAGAAGACCCACGAATATCTCGAAAAGTCATCAACAACAACAAGCACATACCACTTCCCCTCAACCGAGCTCACCCGAGCCGGACCAACAAGGTCCATGTGCAAAAGCTCTCCAGGGCGCTTGGTCATGACCAGAGTCACTAGATGGTGGGGAGCGGCAACCATCTTCCCGTGTCTACAAGAGTGGCAAACAAGATCCTTCTCCATATGCAACTTGGGCAATCCTCGGATTAGGCCAAGTGAACTAAGCCTTGCAAGCAAGTCGAAGCTCAAATGTCCAAGTCTCCTATGCCACTTCCAAAGATCAGAGGAGGAAGGTCCAGCCACAAGACAACGAGAAGTGCCAAAAGACTCCGAGAAATTCGCCCGAAAGACTTTTCCAAAGGGCGAAATTAAACACACAAGATTGCCCTGAGGATCCAAAATACGACTGAGATTTGGTTTGAAACGAATCTCATAGTCGTCGTCAAAGAGTTGCGAAACCGAAAGAAGGTTAAAATGCAAGTTAGAAACAAGAGCAACATCGCGCAACACAAAGTGCTCATTAACTCGCACCGACCCGCGAGACAATACCTTACCTTTGCTATTGTCGCCGAAGGTTATGTACTCCTTTCCGGCAACAAGACTAAGGCTGGAGAACCACTTGGCGTTTCCGGTCATGTGCCTCGAGCAACGGGAATCCACCAACCAAATGTCCTCCAACCGTTTTACCTGGGAGGTGTCGTCGTCGTCGTCGTCGTTCCGAGGGGTGTGCTCCAGCTTGCCGTCGACCTCATCACCAAGCGCCATGGTGCAGAAGCCGTCGTCATCGGCGAAGAAGCAGAGACCGTTCAGCTTGTCCTCGATTCTCTTCTTCTTCTCGGACTCGTCATCGCTTGAGCAAGCGGAGTCGTCATCCGAGCCGTCGACGTCGCTGAGCGTGGCGAAGAACGCACGCTGCTCAGCCTGGGCCTTCTCCAAGTACTTCTTCTTGATGTACTCCTTGTCGAAGCCGCCCCTCCGCTTGTGCCTCGGGGGAACGTACTTCTCCTTGCGCTTGCTGGAGTCGTACTTGTGCCCATGATCGCCCTTCCCAGATGAATGCTTCTTCTTGGGACAGTTGGCGATGAAATGGTCGGGGTCGCCGCACTCATAGCATCCTGAGCGTCCTCCTCCGCGGCGACGGTTCATGCGGTTGTTGTGGAACCGCGAGAACCGGTTGGCGAGTATTACCAACTCGTCATCCCCCAAAGACTCAAGCTGGTCCTCTGTGACAGAAAAGAGAGATGAAAGAGCAAAACCTCTAGAGGGGTTAGAAGATCCAGAAACCAAAGCCATAGTCGGGCCGGAAGGATTCTCATAAGAAGCCCTCGACATGGCGTCAATCTCACTAGACTTGAGCTTACTAAAGAGCTCGTCGCAGGTGAGGGTCTCATAGTTAAACGATTCGATGATCGCCTGGACCTTTGAGTCCCACACTGACCGATCAAGAGTGTGCAAAAGCTTCAAAGCCCGTCAAAGGGCAACAGCTCCTTGTTCGCTCTCATCTTGTTGACAATAACCTGAAAGCGAGCGAATAAACTCTCTATGCTCTCGCCAGGCATATGTCGAAAGTTCTCGTACTCCCGCTTGTGCGACTCGTAGAGATGAGATTTGACTTGAGAGGTTCCCTCATGGAAGCGCATGAGGGTAGCCCAAATCTCACGAGCCGTGGGGAGGTGAGAGACTCGATCAAACTCAGACATGCTCAAGCAGGAGAAAAGAGCATTACGCGCTCGGCTATTGGCATCGTGCTCATCTATCTGAAGCTAAGTAACACGAGCAGCCAAGACAACGTAATCATCCCTATTGCAAATCTCCCAAACAGAAGAGCCCATGCTCTGGAGATAGGCCGACATGCGTATTTTCCAATACGCATAGTTTGTCCCATCAAAGAACGGCGGTTTGCCCACGTCGCGATCCATGTCGCCTTCTGTGGATCTGGAACCGGCTAAGGTGGAAGATCCTTAACCCGCTCCGATACCAATTGAAGGACCGAGAAGCAACCAGAAAGCGACCAGAGGGGGGGTGAATGGGAGCTTCAAATTTTCCTTTAGGAAACTAGTAGCCACTGTCCCAGAAAGAATCACCCAGAAGCAAACCCTAGAGCTTGCTAGTGTCCACGACCCTAGATGTAGGGTGGATGCTTCCTAGAAGCACAGCGGGACACTACACAACTCTAGAAAGCCAACGCAAAAGACGGAAACCAAATCCGAGATCGCACGAACGAACAGCGAACGAGACTGCGCAGTCACAGCAGCATCGGACGCTGGCAGCGTCCGATGCCCAACCAATGGACGCGTCCGATGCGAAAAGTGCAAGACAGAACCCTTACTGGACACCCATCGGACGCTGTGAACAGTAGACTCTCAGCGTCCGATGGTCTCACTCCGGCGCGTCCGATGCACAACGGAACGTCCGGTGGCAGCGTCCGATGCCGCTTTGAAAATGTCAGAGACTGACACGTGGCAACGGAGCCTCCGATGCTAAAGGGGTCAGCGTCCGATGCCAAGAACTCGAGCGTCCGATGCCCCCGACGCAGTGCAGTTCTTCCGAATAATCAATCTCGATCTCCTCCGAATCGAAAGCACTAGGGCTTAGACTTGGTGTGAGAAGTTCTAAGGATGTTAGTGAGCTATCCCACGGGGATCATGGCTCGAACCTAACTCCAAATCGAGGAATCGGAAGAAATCGGGGCAAAAGAGCAAAAACCGATCCAAAACTAAAATCTCTCGATCTCCTAGACCGTGAGGTAAAGGAGATTTCCTTTGGTGGAAGGAAGTGCCTCACGATCTAGAACAACTCTATTCAAACGGATTTGCAAAAGATGCACTGAACAAAGAGATTGATCAACGGGAAAAACGTGGAGAAAAGCAACCCACGAGGAACACAACCAAAACGCGAATCACAACCACGAATTTGCAACTATGTGGCTACCACACGCTACCACCGTGAGGATACGGCCTCACTTCCTTGAAATCAACAGTACACAGAGGCAAGTCTCTCTGCGGATCTCAGCTAGCGACAGCAGGGGATTGGGAGAGCAGGAAACCCAAAGTGCGAAAGACCAAATGACTGAGATAGATGGGAGGAGGGTGTCTCCCGACTACTTATCCTACAACTAGCCTAAGTCTATTTCCTACTCTACCCCTCTCTATTCTAATTACAGAGCGAACCAGCTAAACCCTAGGGTTATTCTGGACCAACTCGGTGGTAGGTGTATCCGACGGCCATGCCCGCACAAACCGAAGCGTTGCCTCGACGCAACCTTCAGATCGCCGCCACGTGCCGCCCTCGCTCTGCACCCCCGGTTTTGTGGCCCAAACCGGGAAACCAGCCTTTTCCAGCCAACCCCCGGTTTTGAGGCCCAAACCAGGAAACCAGCCCACCAGCATCTGAGTTTTGAGGCCAAACTCAGCAAACCCTCAGAGCCCAGGTTTTGAGGCCCAAACCTGGAAACCGTCCTCAGCCCGAGTTTTGTGGCCAAACTCGGAAACCCTCAGCCTGAGTTTTGTGGCCAAACTCGGAAACCGTCCATCCGAAGGTTTTTCCCTGGCTCTACCACCAAACCGACGTCGTAGAGGGGATGCACCTCCCGTTCACCCCGTCCACCGACACGTGTCCCCGAGTCCACGACTCAGACAACACATGACCGCACTTCTTCACTTGTCGTCGTCACAGGCCGCCAGCCACCACAGTTGATCCTCGGGCCTCTGGTCCCTCAGTCCAAGCCTCACGTCCGCCCTTCGCCACTCTCGGTCCATCGGCACGGCACGTCTCTACATGACCTTCACCTCGCCTTTGATCACTGCATCTGTGCTCGACACCTGCACAACACAAGCCAAAGAACATGCGCATCATCCCAGTTGACAATCACTCATCACTCAGAGACCCGGCATACACCCATGTATCCGCACCAACATAAGCACCTTGGTTGACAGAGCAGCCGACTACCAAATGCTATCTCTACTCGACTGCTTTTCGGGATACCACCAGATTTGGATGAATGAAGAAGACGTGGAGAAAACAAGCTTCGTCACACCTTCGGGAACTTTTTGTTTTCGGAGAATGGCAGAAGGCCTAAGAAACGCGGGTTCAACCTTCGCTCGTATGACATCCGAGGTCTTCAAAGATGAACACTCCGTCTCCGCCTATGTTGATGACCTGGTCGTCCAAAGCGAGTTAAAAGAAAACCACATTTCAGACCTATCGAGAGTGTTCAGCAACCTCCGGTGCGCTGGATTAAAGCTGAACCCCGAAAAATGCGTTTTCGGAGTAAGTGAAGGAAAACTGTTGGGTTGTATCGTCTCTGCAAGGGGAATTGAAGCTAACCCCGACAAGATTGATGCTATCATCAACATGGAACCCCCGACAAACAAAAAAGCAGCCCAACGCTTATCAGGCCGACTAGCAGCTCTCAGCAGATTCATTTCCAGATCAGCTGAGCGAGGGTTACCTTTCTTCGAAACTTTGAGAAGCACCGCACCATTCAACTGGGGACCCCGGCAGCAAAAAGCCTTCGAAGACTTGAAGAAGTATCTCACAAGCTTGACTGTTTAACCAGCCCAAGCAAAGGGGACTTGTTACTGCTGTACGTCGCAGCCTCGCCTCATGCAGCGAGCGCAGTCTTAATCAAAGAATTGCACGAGAACAACAAAACCAGGCAAGCCCCAATCTACTACGTATCAGAAACCCTCGAAGGGCCAAAATGAAACTACTCAGAGCTCGAAAAGATAGCGTACGCAGTGGTCATGGCATCAAGAAAGCTCAAGCACTATTTTCAAGCATACGAAATCCACGTACCCTCGGCTTTTCCCCTCGAGAATATTTTCAAAAACAACGAGGCAGTCGGAAGAATAGCAAAATGGGCAGTTGAACTCAACAGCTACGCCCTAACCTTCGTCGGTCGAACAACAATCAAATCCCCGGCACTAGCTGATTTCATAGCAGAATGGACCCCAGACCCTCGCAAAGATGAACCTCACCAAGACCCATTTTGGACTGTGTACGTTGACGGAGCCTGGGGTGCAACTGGCGCAGGGGCCTCGGCCATTTTAGTCTCGCCATCCGGATCTAAGCTAAGATACGCAAGAAGACTTGACTTCAAATGTACAAACAACTCCGCAAAATACGAAGCTGTGATACTCGCTCTCTCAAGGCTTCGGTCACTGTCAGTCCGAAGGGCAGTCATCTACACAGACTCACAGGTCATCGCGGGGCACATTGAGAAAAATTACAAGGCCAAAGATCCAGAGCTGCAAAAGTACTTCCAACATGTCCGAAGGTTAGAGTCTTTCTTCCTCGGCATATCAGTAAAGGCAATACCAAGGTTAGAAAATAGAATAGCGAAGCAGACTGCCTAGCTAAAGCAGCAGCACAACAATTACACCTACCGCCCGATGTTTTCCGCGAAGTTGCGACCCAATCAGCTTTCGAAACCTCCGAAAAGAACGCCAAGTTGATCAATGCAATCCAGAGTGAGGACTGGAGGGTATAACATCAAGGGGCTCCACGAACCAGACTCCAAAGAAGAAGAAAACAGGCTAAAACAAAGAGCACGAGGGTATAAGATTGTAGACAACATTCTGTACAAAGCTTCAGTAACCTCGCCCTGGCTCAAATGTGTCCCGCAGTACGAAGGAAACGACATTCTTAAGCTTATCCATGAAGGCATTTGTGGTTCACACAACAGCCCAAGGGCACTAGTTGGAAAAGCCTTCCGGCAAGGTTTCTACTGGCCAACGGCGCTAAAAGATGCAGAAAACATCGTCAAACAATGCGAAGGTTGCCAACTAACACCAAAAAACCAAAATGCCCCAGGGGCTCCGACGACGCTTATATGCCCAACATGGCCTCTGCAAAGGTGGGCAATGGACCTCGTAGGCCCACTACCGACAGCTCCAGGAAACCTTCGCTACGCGGTGGTAGCCGTGGAATACTTCACGAAGTGGATTGAAACTAAACAATTGTCTTCCATCACCTCCCTCGCAGTGGAAAAGATTTTGGCAACAAATAGTTTGTCGATTCGGCGTCCCCAAGCATCTCACCGTCGATAATGGCTCCCAGTTTGACTGCGAAGTTTTCAAAGAATTCTGCGCACAAATCAGTACAACCTTATGCTTCGCTTCAGTTCGGCACCCTCAATCGAACGGCTTAGTTGAAAGAGCTAATGCAACAATCTTCCAAGCCATATCCAAGAAATTGCAAGGCAGGCCTAAGCGAAAATGGGCGGAAGAGCTAACCTCGGTCACTTGGTCTCACAACACCTCGGAGTGCAGAGCAACCAAATTCACACCTTTCAGGCTCCTGTTCGGGGAAGAGAGGTTGTGCTACCAGAAGAACTGAAGCACGAATCACCGAGAAAACCCTCGAACCAATAGAAAAAAGCCAGCTGCTCAACAAAGATTTACTCGAAGAAGCAAATGCAACGCACAGTGCACAACCTTCGCACAACCATTCTAAGTATCAAGAGAAACCAGAAAATGGAGAGATAAAAAGGTCAGAATCAAAGACTTGCAGAAGGGTGACCTTGTCCTCATCCGGAAACAAAACGCCGGCATGGCGGGTAAGTTCCAGCCAAAGTGGACGGGTCCATACCTGATATCAGAATACAATCGCCCTGGCTCTTTCCACCTCTCTGACAGCGAGGGAAACATCCTGCCTCATACCTGGAACATCGACGACCTTCGCAAATACTACCCTTAGCGGAGCCTTAGCGAGCCCTCGCATTATGTAATATGTTGTTTCTTCCATCTTCTATGAATGTAACAAACAAAAGGAGCTGCACTCTTTTTCCTTACGAAGGGGCGTAAGGTTTTTTAATGAGGCAGTATCCAAACCCTTAATACAGGCTAGAACCCCCAAAAAAGTAAAATCTCCAAGTTATTACTTTTACTAGCAAACATCGAAAAAGCACTTCTTTTTCAAAGTGCGCTACAATCGATGGAAACCCACTAAGATTGCTTCGAAAAACAACCTTTCTTCTTTTCAAAGCAAACTTCACCTCCACCTAAGATAAGGGGAGGCGCGAAGTCCAAAAAAGTCGAGCACCCTGGCAAAAACGACAGGGGCTCGCACAAAGCAAACTTCACCTCCACCTAAGATAAGGGGAGGCGCGAAGTCCAAAAAAGTCGAGCACACTGGCAAAAACGATAGGCGCTCGCACAAAGCAAACTTCACCTCCACCTAAGATAAGGGGCGGCGCGAAGTCCAAAAAAGTCGAGCACAATGGCAAAAACGACAGGGGCTCGCAAAACGCAAACTTCACCTTCACATAAGATAAGGGGAGGCGTGAAGTCCAAAAAAGTCGACCACACTGGCAAAAACGACAGGGGCTCGCAAAAAGCACACTTCACCTCCACCAAAGGGGAGGCGCGAAGTCCCAAAAAGTCGAGCACCCTCGCAAACACGCCAGGGGCTCGCAAAAAAGCAAACTTCACCTCCACCAAAGGGGAGGCGCGAAGTCCCAAAAAGTCGAGCACCCTGGCAAAAACGACAGGCTCGCAAGAAGTAAACTTCACCTCCACCTAAGAAAAGGGGAGGCGCGAAGTCCCAAAAAGTTGAGCACCCTCGCAAACACGCCAGGGGCTCGCAAAAAAGCAAACTTCACCTCCACCAAAGGGGAGGCGCGAAGTCCCAAAAAGTCGAGCACCCTGGCAAAAACGACAGGGGCTCACAAGAAGTAAACTTCACCTCCACCTAAGATAGCGGGAGGCGCGAAGCCAAATAAGTCGAACACCCTCGCAAAACGCGAGCCTCGCAAAAAAAGAAGGGGGCGTCGCTATTTTTTACAAAACAGCTGTCTAATGAGACGCGAGCCTCGCTAAAAAGAAAGGGGGCGTCGCTGTTTTTTACGAAACAGCTGTCTATTGAGACGCGAGCCTCGCTAAAAAGAAAGGGGGCGTCGCTGTTTTTACAAAACAGCTGTCTATTGAGACGCGAGCCCCGCTAAAAAGAAAGGGGGCGTCGCTGTTTTTTACCAAACATCCCACTTCCAACGAAACGCGAGCCTCGCCAAAAGAAAGGGGGGTCGCTGTTTTTTACTAAAAAATCTGTCTTATGAAACGCGAGCCTCGCTAATCCGCTTTCTAAACTAAACATTGCATACAACAAAACAACGCAGTGCATGGCAGCCAGCGAGCCTTGTCAATATCCGATAACGAGTAAAGGAATCGTAGCGACATAAAACCAACATTCAGTGTTCCCTTCATTTACAAAATAGCTTCACAACGACAAACAAGTCATGGAAAATTACAAAAATTACAAGGAACCCTCGCTCCCTTCAATTAACACCAAATCACCAGAACCCTCACTACCTTCCTCAAACTCTGGCCCCCCGCACAATGGGTCCCCACAACAAAGGAGCTGTCGGAACAATTGGCAGCTCCCCAGACAAAACCCTAGCCCGATACATATATGTACGGCCTACATCACTGACCTTCGAAGGTCCTCCTGGAACCACTAACAATCTGTCCGAACTAAATCTAGTTCGGTTCGCCCAAACAAGTACTCCAAGGCTGTTTTCTCATCAATATCATCATCAATCCCAACATGCGAGGACGAAGAAGCACCAAATAAATACCGGGTGGCCTGCCGGTCAGTAAAGTCCGCCTCGCGCCAAAAACGGCTCGACCTGCTATTTTTTAAATCGTACCTTCGCACCTTCGACCACCAAAAATGCTCGAAGGTCAGTAAGGGATGTTTCAGCTTAGCATGAGCCCAGGATTCGCTAGTTACAAAAATATCTTAATAATTTAGCGTCAAGGGCGTCACATCAAATACGTCTAGCACGGTTCCGTCAGGAACCTGCATTTACATCAAATAAGGGAAAGTGTCTCAGCGTCAAGTCTTTACAGCGACCACAACTTTTACAAAATGGCTACCTCGCTCCAACAATCCCAAAGTTCACACTTGTCCAGTTTCCCCATGCCCATCAGCCGCAGCTTCGTCATCGACGGCTTCTAAACCTTCACCATGGGCAGCTGGCGTCAGCAGGCGCCGTCTCCATCGTCGCCTCTTCTGCAGTAGCTTCGACGGTAGTAGCAGACCTCTCTTCCGCTACTATTTTCTCCACGGCGGTCTCGTCAGCACTCGGGATGTCTCCAGTCAAGGCTTCGGTTTCGGCAAGCGAAACCCCCGCAGCGTTAGGCTCAGGAAAAGCTTCGGAGCTGCCTCCTGCATCAACTGCGGCCGACGGCGAGGGCACTGCTTCTCTCCGAGCCTGCAGACACAAAACAGAGGCAAACCACCCAAAAATTCAGTACTAACTCCTTAAAACATCAAAACAGATCCAAAAACTACGCTTCTCCAATAGTACTCACCTGGCGAGTAGCTTCGGCGGCTTCCTCGAACGCAAGGGCTCGGCCCCCACCGGAAATCCAGAACCTACGAAGCAAACGCATCGCACAGTTTCAGACCTCCGAATCATTGACCTTCATCTAGCGCACCTCATCAACCACCGGAAATACATGGTTGGGCTTCTTAACCTTTCGAAGGTGCTCACAGTCCGCCTGTCGAAGGGTGCCAGCCATGGCCAACGCTCCGGCATAATAGCCAAAATCGGCCGCGTTCTCAACTAGTGAGCTGAAGACATCAAGCTCATTAACAAGCCAACCCTCGAACGCCTCTGCATTAGTAACAGGCAGTGGCTCCCCAACAGAATCGCTAGCCTCGGTCAAGCAGCAATCGAGTTTATGTTTAATCTTCTCCATACTCATCCGCCATGATTTATTCAAATCGTCAAGCCGACCCTCGGCAGCCGCCAGAGCCTTATCCTTCTCTTTGCCCGCCGCAATCAGATCCGCATTACGCTTCGCCAGCCCCACCGCCTCTTCTCGGGCCTTGACGCTCTCTCCCGAAGCATTCTTCAATTCGATCTCCTTGTTATCCAAGCTTCGGCTGAGCCTGGCATTCTCTCTCTCAAGCTCAGAATTTGGCCACTCATAAATTCCATATCAGAGCCAACTTTACGCCTGGCCGCGCGATTCAGGAGCATCAGCTCCGCCAATTTGACATCCACATCGTCAAATGTATCCCCAACAGGTTGGTCGGCAAGACGAACCTCAGCCTCCGGCACACAAATACGGCCGAAGATACGGCCTAAAAAACGCCTTTCCCCCTGAAGGACCGAGAATGCAAAAAGCAAGGCGACCAGAGGGGGGGTGAATGGGAGCCAATAAAATCTCTCTCGAAACTTTGGCCAAGTGTCCCAAAATCAATCCCCAAGAGCTACTACCAAAAACGTGATGCCCACGACCCTTGGAAGAGGGTGGATGATCCCTGGGATCACAGCGAGGCACCACAAAAACTTCCTCACCCAAGTTCACGCAAGTCAACTAGTGATGGGATGGGTTTTGGGTAACCTCAACCTCCCCCGAGCAACGCGAGGGGGATTCAGGCTATTTGTAGAGCGGGAAACCCAAATTCTGTAGAGCACGAAGTAAGTTAGGAATCCAACGCAACAAACGAATCTCCATTCGAAAGACGAACGAACAAACTGCGGACGAAAAGCGTCGAACCAGCACTGACCGGACTCTGCCTGCGTCCGGTCGCTGACCACCGGACGCGTCCGGTCGTGCAAAAACAGTTTTCGGAGCTTTACTGTTCCTGACCGACTCACCAGAGACGAGCGTCCGGTCGAGAGCGGTGCGTCCGGTCACAAGATACAAGCCAAGTTAACAGTAAATGAGCGAGTCCGGTCACTTAGCGAAAGTGTGCGTCCGGTCAAGTCACGAACCGAACACAGCGAAGGTGTTCATCGACCGGACTCACTGACAGCGTCCGGTCGTTGAACAGGCAGCGTCCGGTCACCCCGATTCAGGGTGTTCGTTCACCGATTCGACTCGATCTCACCCAAAACAAATCCTCTAGGGATCAAACTTGGTGAGAAGAGTCACAAAGAGTATAGTGAGCTATCTCTAAGAGATCATGGCTCGAACCTATCTCCAAATCGATGAATCGAAGAATTTCGGGGGGAAGGGAGGAGAAAACTTGACCCGAAACGAAAAATCGATCGATCTCCTAGACCGTGAGGTTAGAGGATGATTCCTTCGGTGGAAAGAAGTGCCTCCCGATCTAGAACAAACCAGTTCTAACGGAATTGCAAAAATGAACCGAGCAAAGAGATCAAGCGACGGGAAAATCGTGGGGAAAAAGGATTCCGCGAAGAACACGAACAAAACGCGAATCACACCCACGAATTGCAAGCCGAAGCGCAAACACACGCTACGACAAGGAGGTTACGGCCTCCTTCCTCAAAAAAACAGTACACAGAGTTGCAAGTCTCTCTGCGGATCTCAGCTACAGCAGGGGATGGAGGAGAGCAGGAAACCCTAAGTGCAGGAAGCAAATGAGATGGCTAAAACTGAAAATAACTGAGATAGGGAGGAGGGTGTCTCCCCTGGACTACCTATACTAACCTAGACTAAGCCTATTTCCTACTCTACCCCTCTCTAAACTAATTACAGAGCGAACCAGCTAAACCCTAAGGCTATTTCTGGTCCAACCCGCGGTGGTAGTAGATCCAACGGCCACGCCCGCACAACTCGTCCGCGTTGCCTTCACGCAACCTTCCGATTGCCGCCACGTGCCGTCCTCATGCCCCCGGTTTTGTGGCCCAAACCGGGAAACACAGCCTTTTTCCAGCAACCCCCGGTTTTGAGGCCCAAACCGGGAAACCAGCCCACCAGCCTGAGTTTTGTGGCCCAAAACTCAGAAACCCGCAGCGCCCGAGTTTTGAGGCCCAAACTCGGAAACCGGCCCATCGCCCGAGTTTTGTGGCCAAACTCGGAAACCGTCCGCGCCCAGGTTTTGTGGCTCAACCTGGAAACCGAGCACCCGAGTTTTGAGGCCCAAACTCGGAAACCGTCCACCGGTGGTTTTTCCCTGGCTCAACCACCAAACCGGGCACCCGAGTTTTGAGGCCCAAACTCGGAAAACCGTCCACCCGGTGGTTTTCCCTGGCTTCAACCACCAAACCGGAGCTGTAGAGGGGATGCACCGCCCGTGCACCCCGTCCACCGACACGTGTCCCCAGGTCCTCGACCCGAGCAACACCGTGCCCCGCAAGTCTCCGCTCGTCGCTGCCCCAGGCTGCCAGCACCACAGCTGATCCTCAGGCACTCCGGTCCCTCAGTCCAAGCCTCACGTCCGCCCTTCACTGCTCGATACATCGGCATGGCACGTCCGCCGCACGGCACGCACATCCTTCATCGCACCCAGTCCGTCGGCACGGCACGTCTCAACTTGACCTTCACCTTGCCCTCGATCACTGTCTCCGTGCTCGACACCTGCACAACACAAGCCAAAGAACATGCGCATCAAACCTGTTGACAATCACTCATCACTCAGAGACTCGGCATACACCCATGTATCCGCAATCTCCCCCTTGATGAGTGCATTGTCAACTACACACACAAATCATAAAATGAAAGAAGAAGGTGAAGAAGGAGGAGGAAGGAGAGGAAGAGAACTCAACCAAATGACCCAAAAAGCATAGCAAGCCGAGAGGAAGGGGAGAGAAGCGAGAGAACTTGGTCCCCAAAGACATGGGCAACGGCTCGACGCGACCAAGCAAAGCAAAGCTAGCCCTCAAGAAGAGTAGAACAGGCTCAACACCGCTAGCAGAAAACCAATTGAAAATCGGAGCTAAAAAATGGCAAAGTGCTAGTCCCTCAAGATAGAGGCACAGAGTCTCAACACAACTAGCACGAAAACCACTCCGAACCAATTGAAAAACAATCGAAAAGTCTTCGAACCAATCGAAATCAAACTCGATGCCAAATGAGGAAAATGTTTGCTAGTCCCTCAAGATAGAGGCAACGGCTCAACACAACTAGCAAACTCCCCTCGACAAGTGCAAGCAACCCGGGACTCCCCTTAGGTCCAACAAGAGAAGAGCATAAAGATCTGAAAATCTCCCCCTTAGCAAAAACTCCCCCTTAATTGAACGCCAGGAGACATATGATTTGCAAAAACTCTCCCCCTTAGTTGAAAATGCACTTATCAAGCACAAACTCTTCCCTTGAGCCAACAAAACTCCCCCTTCTAAAATGCATATGAAGTCAGAAATGCAAGTAGCAGCTTCAGGCATATAATCAAAAGAGTGCAAAAAATGCTCTAATCGGTATAGCTCCAATGGCACAACTAAGCACTCAAATAGCGAAGGCTCAAACTGATCACCCATACGAAATATGAAGCATATGAGCAAGTGAGCAGTTTTTAGCCAAAAAGATAGTCACCATCAGAATAGCACTACCATGTATAGATAGGAATCCAGACAAGTGCTAAACATGTATACAAGGTGAACTACCCCTAGCAAAGTTCAATCATCATGCATAGGAATAAAGCATATACTTGTGATTTCATTTTTATATTGGAGTTTGCAGCAGTGAAATTACACAAGTTTAATTTCAACATGTGATTGCGAGAGGTTGAAAGCTTGTCTTTGCCTAACTTTTCAACTGTGCGAAGCCTATGCATATGCAATCGGAAGCTTAAAGCAACGGTTTCGGTCATACACTACGCGGCTCAAGTTTAACTCAAAGTGCAATGAGAAACAGTCTCGATACCGTGAGGTGTTGACAAGCAATCCCATCTCGATCTTTTCAATTCACTAAAACTTGGTTCAAATTTTATACATGATATGAACAGACCAAGCAAGTGAATGACTCATAACTAGAGACATAGCAACCTAGCATATATGAAAAGCACGAGAGAACTCAACATATCCTACACATGCTAGTTGCATATCTCAATGGTTAACATTTTCAGATTGTAAGTTATTAAGTAAATTCACCATTCCAAAACAGCTCAGCTCATAACATGTACTAGTGATCAGGAAGAGCATAAGCTACAAGCATCCATATAAGCATCGGAGCATACTAGATAGAGCATAGTTACATTCTAGTGATTATAAACATGAAGCTCAGAATGTAAATGCGTATGCTAAAATGCAAAGAAAAGAAACTCAAAATAAAAGAGTCAGTCTATACAAGGTCCAAAAGATTTCCCTCATCTAAAAGGGGAAACACACACCAAGCTCACCCCTCAACCGAATTAAGGTTGATTCGTCTAAAGGCTTGGTGAAAATATCAGCCAGTGGTGATGAGTATCGACATGGCGAAGGTCGTCGATATCACCCTTCTCCTGGTGGGCCCAAGAAAAGAAATGGAAGCGCACATCAATGTGTTGGTCTTCGAGTGAAGCACGGGGTTCTTAGCAACGCTAATGGCACTCGTGCTGTCACAAAGCAAAGGCACGCGAGAAAAGCTCAGACCAAAATCACGCAAAGTGGCCATCATCCAAAGCAACTGGGAACAGCAGCTAGCCGCAGCAACATATTCAGCCTCCGTAGTGGACTTTGCGACGCTAGACTGCTTGCGAGAAGACCACGAAACAAGAGAAGAACCAAATAAACTGGCAAGTCCCAGAAGTGGACTTGCGCTCAATACGACAACCAGCAAAAAAGCATCCGAAAACCGCAAGGGAGAGGGTGGAGGAAGCAGCATCCGATAATCCCAAAGGGAGAGTGGAGGAAGCAACTACCCAAATCCCGAACTCGGCTGAAACCTACCTGAAAATCCGCTTCACCCGCCTGCCGGTCGGTGCGCGACGCGCCTGAAAGCGCGACACACCCGCGAACTGGATGCCCTGACGAGTGCGCGGCAGTGCGACAGGCGACTGGATGTCCCGCCGTCAGTTAGAGGAGCGACCCGATATGCTGCGGTACTCCTTCTGGTCCACTGCTTCTCCATCCCACATCTGCATCCAGGGCAGTCGTCGTCGACATGGGTGTTGTTAGAGGCTTGGCCTCACCCATTAAACCGCATCAGCAAGTCCTTGGTGTACTTGCCCTGGTGCACAAATGTCCCCTCTCGGGATTGCTTGATTTGCAACCCAAGAAAGAATGTCAGCTCGCCCATCATGCTCATCTCGAACTCCCTGCTCATAGTATCTGCAAACTTGGCAACCAGAGCATGAGAAGAACCACCGAAAATGATATCATCCACGTAAATCTGGCCAAGAGCGTGTCTTTGCCTTGCCGGAGGAGAGGAAAGAGCGTTTTATCTACACATCCCATTTTAAAAACCCTTAGCAAGCAAAAAGGTTTCAACCTCTCATACCAGGCTCTAGGGGCTTGTTTCAAACCATATAAGCTTTATGAAGTTTAAAGAATGGTTTGGAAACTTGGGATTTTCAAAACCGGGGGGTTGCTCAACATAAACCTCCTCCTCTATGTAGCCGTTTAAGAAGGCACTCTTGACATCCATTTGAAAAAGTTTGAAGCCTTTGGATGCGGCAAAAGTCAAGAGTATCCTAATAGCCTCCAAACGAGCTACAGGAGCAAACGTCTCCTCATAATCTATCCCCTCCTTCTGACTATAGCCTTTCGCTACAAGCCGGGCCTTGTTTCTAACAACGTGGCCATCCTCTCCTTGCTTGTTTTTGAAAAACATTTTGTCCCAATAGGCTTACAGTCAGGTGGAGGGTGGAACTAGAACCAAAACCCAATTCGCTCAAATTTGCTAACTCCTCATGCATGGCATTAACCCAATCTGGATCCGTCAAAGCGTGCCAACATCTCGGGGCTCAAAATTAGCAACAAAAGCAGAATGAGCGAAGTGCGAGATTTGCTGTGACCTGGACCGAGTGACCCGTTCGTCGATGTTGCCGATCATCTGCTGAGGCGGGTGCTGGCGCTGGATATGTCGTGGCGCCTCCCGAGTGAAGTAGCCTCCCCTCAACAGCAGCTGGTGCCTCCCGGGTACAAATGGTACCGCTCGAGGGGTGGCGGATCCCACGGCCCCCAGGAAGAAGAGGGTGACGGGGCCGGTGAGTCGTCGTCAAGGCCGCTCTTTGCGGCGCGGCAGGTGGAGGGGGTGCTGGATCATCCATACCTTCAGCACCTCGTCCTCGTCATCAAAAAGAGGCTCACCAACCTCATGATCACCTGCACGCTCAAAACGAGAAGAAGGACAAACCATGGTCTCGTCGAAGGTGACATCGGATGTCTCCATGACTCGGTTAGTGTCAAGGTTAAGTACACGATAAGCTCGAGTGTGAGTGCCATAACCCAAAAACACACCGTCAGAAGAACGAGATTCAAATTTGTCCAAGTTGCCCTTTTGAGTATAAAACAATGGCAACCAAAAACTCGAAAATAACTCACCTTGGGCAGTTTGCCAAAACGCAACTCATAAGAGTCTTTTTCAAGAAAGCTCTCAGAAAAAGCGATTGGAAATATAGCATGCAGTGTTCATAGCTTCGGCCCAATAGCGCCTAGGAGTCCTATGCTCATCAAGCATCGTCCTGGCCATCTGAACAAGGGTCCGATTCTTCCTCTCTACAACACCATTTTGGGCGGTGTGTAGGGGGAAGAAAACTGATGCTCCAAGCCAAGGCGGTTACAAAACTTCTCAAAATCCGAATTTTTTGAATTCGGAACCATTATCACTTCTAATAGCTCGCATCGAGTTCAAAGGGAACTCGTTCTGAAGACGCAAAATCAGATTGCGAGCGAAGGAGAAGGTCTCAGTCTTCTCAGTCAAAAAGAAGACCCACGAAATCTCGAAAAGTCGTCAACAACAACCAAAACATACCACTTGCCACCAACCGAGCTCACCCGAGCCGGACCAACAAGGTCCATGTGTAAAAGCTCTCCGGGGTGCGAGGTCATGACCTTAGTCACTGGATGGTGGGGAGCGGCAACCATCTTCCCATGTCTGCAAGAATGGCAAACTAGATCCTTCTCCATCGAAAGCTTGGGCAATCCTCGGATTAGGCCAAGTGAGCTAAGTCTTGCAAGCAAGTCGAAGCTTAAATGACTGAGCCTCCTATGCCACTTCCAAAGATCGGAGGAAGAAAGGACTAGCCAAAAGACAGCGAGAAGAACCAAACGACTCCGAGAAATTCGCGCGAAAGACTTTCCCAAAGGGCGAAATCAGACATACAAGATCGCCCGAGGATCTAAGATGCGACTAAGGTTCGGTTTAAAACGAATCTCATAGTCATCATCAAAAAGTTGCGAAACAGAAAGAAGGTTAAAATGCAGGTTAGAAACAAGAGCAACATCGCGCAACACAAAGTGCTCATTAACCCGCACCGTCCCACGAGACAATACCTTACCTTTACTATTGTCGCCGAAGGTTATGTACTCCTTTCCGGCGACCGGGCTAAGGCTGGAGAACCACTTGGCGTTTCCGGTCATGTGCCTCGAGCAACCAGAATCCACCAACCAAATGTCCTCCAACCGTCTCACCTACATCAATATAAAAAGACATAGGGTGAGCATACGGTCCAACACTGGGGTTAGTGAAGTAAGGAGAATACCAGTGTTGGGCCGGCTGCTCAAAAGAACGGTCAGTGTAAAAACTATTCCTAGCCTGTCTACGGGGGGGTAGCGATCACCACGTACAGGAAAACGTGGTCCGCTGGGGAAGAAGAAACGCTCACCGCGGTACTCAAACTGCGGTGGGGGAAAGCGCTCAACAAAGCCTCCGCCACGGGGTCCGTTACGTGCAAAAATAGGACCCCGTCGGGCACGCTCTCTACGAGATCTACGCCTAGGAGCCTGGGGCTCAACTGCTCTAGCGTCTCTCCTCGGAGCTCTCTCCTGCCTAGGCCTAACAAACTGAGGTGCTGGACCTCTAGGCCTAGTCTCCCTCTTAGGGGCTCTCATCTCCTGCCTAGGCCGGGACCTTGGCGTCCGGACCTAGCAGTTCTCCCTGAGCCTTCGGCACATGTCCTCCATGAGCTGGATGGTACATGTCCGGGTTCTCCATCTCCCGAGCACGGCGCGCCTCTCGCTTGCGCCGGAAAACAGAACTCGATCAAGTGACCATCCCTCCCACAGAAATCACACTGGTACCTCACCGCACGCAAAGGGGGTGTTGGTGACCAGGGCTGTGGGTGTGGTTCACTTTGCCCTTCTGAGGCAAACACTCCTCTCTAATGGGTGGCATAGCATCAAGCTTGTTCTTGAGGTGGTTTGGCTTGGGTGCCCAAATTTGGTTCTTGGGAGGAGCTCTCGGGGGTTCCTCAACCACCCATCTTGGTGTGGTAGGCTTGGCGCTCTTTGGGTGGAAGTTTGGCAAGCTTGGGAGTAGTGGTGGAGTTAGGCTTCTCACATGGATTCAAACCACTCGACTCTCCAATCTTCCCAAAAGCAGAAAGATCAACACCCTGAGCAAAACCTACACCAGGGCCCCAGCAGTTCGCTTGAATTGGGAGATCATCATCCCGAGCTGCGGCTCATTACAGGAGACCCATGACAAGATGGTCCGAAGGTATGTGTTTTCTTCCTCGGTTTGCATCTTGCCATGCTTCACATTGGCAATCTCCAGCTCCAAGCCCTCGCACAAAACACACCTCGCCACTCCAGTGCTACCTGAGCTGGCCTCCTCAAGAGACAAATCTTGGCATTCTTCTCTGCCAACTCAGATTGCAAGACGGGACAGGTCTTGCATGCACCCAACAGAGAAGGTCTAGCCTTCAGCTCATCTAGCTCTCCTACCAACGCAACATACTTACCTCTCAAAGTGAGAAGGTCAGTCATGTGCGCGGTGCACGACTCACACTCCGCCTCCTCCGACACAACCACGGTGGACCGAGCGAACTCAAGCTCCTTCACCGTGTCCTCCCACTTCTGCCTGAACTCCTTGCGCTCTCTAGCGGCACGCCTAAGCAGTTATCTTGGCTAAGGAGGGCAGCGGTCAACTTCTCTACCTCGGAGGAAAGCTCGTCGTAGGTGAGAGATACCTCGAGGTGTTGTCATCGTCGTCGTTCCGAGGCGTATGTTCCAGCTCGCCTCCGACCTCATCTCCGAGCACCATGGTACACAAGCCTCCGTCGCCGGCGAAGAAGCACAAGCCGTTGAACTTGTCCTCTAGCTTCTTCTTCTCAGACTCGTGTCGCTTGATGAAGCGGAGTCGTCATCCGAGCCGTCGACGTCGCTGAGCGTGGCAAAGAACGCACGCTGCTCAGCCTGGGCCTTCTCCAAGTACTTCTTCTTGATGTACTCCTTGTCGAAGCTGCCCCTCTGCTTGTGCCTTGCGGGGACGTACTTCTCCTTGTACTTGGAGTCGCGCTTGCGCCCTTGATCGCCCTTCCCGAATGCTTGTTCTTCTTGGGGCAGTTGGCGATGAAGTGGTCGGGGTCTCCGCATTCGTAGCATCCCGTGCGTCCTCCTCCACGACGGCGGTTCATGCGGTTGTTGTGGAACCGCGAGAACCGGTTGGCAAGCAAAGCCAACTCGTCGTCCCAACGTCTCCAGCTGGTCCTCTGTAACAGAAAAGAGACAGGAAAGAGCAAAGCCAGCTGAAGGGTTAGAGGAAGAGCCGGAAACCAAAGCCATGGACGGGCGAGAAGGATTTTCAAAAGAAGCCCTCGCCATAGCATCAATCTCACTGGACTTGAGCTTACTGAAGAGCTCGTCGCAAGTGAGGGTCTCATAGTTCGGGGATTCGATGATCGCCTGAACCTTAGTAGAATCCCACACCGACGATCAAGAGTGTGCAAGAGCTTCAAAGCACGCTCGTGATCGTCAAAGGGCAACTGCTCCTTGTTAGCCCTCATCCTGTTGACAATCACCTGAAAGCGAGCGAATAAAACTTTCTATGCTCTCGCCAGGCTGATGTCGAAAGTTCTCATACTCACGCTTGAACGACTCGTAGAGTCGGGTTTTGACTTGAGAGGTGCCCTCATGGAAACGCATGAGGGTGTCCCAGATCTCCCGAGCCGTAGCAAGGTGAGAAACACGATCAAACTCACCCATGCTCAAACAAGAAAAGAGAGCATTACGGGCTCGGATATTGGCATCGTGCTCATCGATCTGTTGCTGAGAGAAACACGAGCAGCCAAGACCACGTAATCAGCAGAGTTGCAAATATCCCAAATAGAAGCACCCAAACTCTGCAGATAGGCCGACATGCGTATCTTCCAATACGCATAGTTCGTCCCATCAAAGAACGGCGGTTTGCCCACGCCGCGATCCATGTCGCCTTCGGTGGATCTGGAACCGGCTAAGGTGGAAGATCCTTAACCTGCTCCGATACCAATTGAAGGACCGAGAATGCAAAAAGCAAGGCGACCAGAGGGGGGGGGGTGAATGGGAGCTAATAAAATCTCTCTCGAAACTTTGGCAAGTGTCCCAAAATCAATCCCCAAGAGCTACTACCAAAAACGTGATGCCCACGACCCTTGGAAGAGGGTGGATGATCCCTGGGATCACAGCGAGGCACCACAAAAACTTCCTCACCCAAGTTCACGCAAGTCAACTAGTGACGGGATGGGTTTTGTAGAGAGGGAAACCCAAATTCTGTAGAGCACGAAGTTAGGAATCCAACGCAACAAACGAATCTCGAATCGAAAGACGAACGAACAAACTGCGGACGAAAACGCGTCGAACCAGCACTGACCGGACTCTGCCTGCGTTCGGTCGCTGACCACCGGACGCGTCCGGTCGTGCAAAAACAGTTTTCGGAGCTTACTGTTCCTGACCGGACTCACCAGAGACGAGCGTCCGGTCGAGAGCAGTGCGTCCGGTCAAAAGATACAAGCCAAGTGAACAGTACAATGAGCGAGTCCGGTCACTTAGCGAAAGGTGCGTCCGGTCAAGTCACGAACCGAACACAGCGAAGGTGTTCATCGACCGGACTCACTGACAGCGTCCGGTCGTTGAACAGGCAGCGTCCGGTCACCCCGATTCAGGCTGTTCGTTCACCGATTCGACTCGATCTCACCCAAAACAAATCCTCTAGGGATCAAACTTGGTGAGAAGAGTCACAAAGAGTATAGTGAGCTATCTCTAAGAGATCATGGCTCGAACCTATCTCCAAATCGATGAATCGAAGAATTTCGGGGGAAGGGAGAAAACTTGACCCGAAACGAAAAATCGATCGATCTCCTAGACCGTGAGGTTAGAGGATGATTCCTTCGGTGGAAAGAAGTGCCTCACGATCTAGAACAAACCAGTTCTAACAGAACTGCAAAAAATGAACCGAGCAAAGAGATCAAGCGACGGGAAAATCGTGGGGAAAAGGATTCCGCGAAGAACACGAACAAAACGCGAATCACACCCACGAATTGCAAGCTGAAGCGCAAACACACGCTACGACAAGGAGGTTACGGCCTCCTTTCCTCAAAATCAACAGTACACAGAGTTGCAAGTCTCTCTGCGGATCTCAGCTAGAGCAGGGGATGGGAGAGCAGGAAACCCTAAGTGCAGGAAGCAAATGAGATGGCTAAAACTGAAAATAACTGAGATAGGGAGGAGGGTGTCTCCCCTGGACTACTATACTAACCTAGACTACTAGCCTATTTCCTACTCTACCCCTCTCTAAACTAATACAGAGCGAACCAGCTAAACCCTAGGCTATTCTGGTCCAACCCGCGGTGGTAGGTAGATCCAACGGCCACGCCGCACAAACTCGTCCGCGTTGCCTTCACGCAACCTTCCGATGCCGCACGTGCCGTCCTCGCTCTGTCGCACCCCCGGTTTTGTTGGCCCAAACCGGGAAACCAGCCCTTTTCCAGCAACCCCCGGTTTTGAGGCCCAAACCGGGAAACAGCCACCAGCCCGAGTTTTGTGGCCCAAACTCAGAAACCCGCAGCGCCCGAGTTTTGAGTCCCAAACTTAAACCAGCCCATCGCCCGAGTTTTGTGGCCAAACTCGGAAACCGTCCGCGCCCAGGTTTTGTGTCTCAACCTGAAACCGAGCACCCGAGTTTTGAGGCCCAAACTCGGAAACCGTCCCCCGGTGGTTTTTCCCTGGCTCAACCACCAAACGCGGCACCCGAGTTTTGAGGCCCCAAACTCGGAAACCGTCCACCCGGTGGTTTTTCCCTGGCTCAACCACCAAACCGGAGCTGTAGAGGGGATGCACCCGCCCGTGC
Organism: Coix lacryma-jobi var. lacryma-jobi; assembly: GCA_009763385.1. NCBI lineage: Eukaryota > Viridiplantae > Streptophyta > Magnoliopsida > Poales > Poaceae > Coix > Coix lacryma-jobi. Next base: position 70,378,782 of record CM019828.1, read on the forward strand.
ACCCCGTCCACCGACACGTGTCCCCAGGTCCTCGACCGAGCAACACCGTGCCCCGCCCCAAGTCTCCGCTCGTCGCTGCCGCCCCAGGCTGCCAGCCACCACAGCTGATCCTCAGGCACTCCGGTCCCTCAGTCCAAGCCTCACGTCCGCCCTTCACTGCTCGATACATCGCATGGCACGTCCGCCGCACGGCACGCCATCCTTCATCGCACCCAGTCCGTCGGCACGCACGTCTCAACTTGACCTTCACCTTGCCCTCGATCACTGTCTCTGTGCTCGACACCTGCACAACACAACCAAAGAACATGCTCATCAAACCTGTTGACAATCACTCATCACTCAGAGACTCGGCATACACCCCTGTATCCGCACCCCCGGGCCACACTGCAGGTGACAATCCCGAAGGTCCGGGCTTGTGAATAGCTCAGTCGCCAGATCGCAGACACCAAGCTTCTTAGCGAATCTTGGAAGACTTGACCGGCTAGCCTCGCCATACAGTCTCTTCCCCGAGGCTCGCTCAGATTCAAGTTCGTCGAAAAACTCGAAACCATTGACCCACAAATGCGATCCAGCAAACGAAGGAATCGACCTCGCGGAGACTCCTCGGCTCCAAGTCCCGAATTATGTTGTCAATGCTCCGGTCCCCGGAGCGCCACCACCGGACGAGACAATCTTCTTCCCACGGTCGCCTTCAATGCTCACAACTCATCAGAACCACCCTCGCTGCTTGAAGACTCACTGTCTTCAACAGACGTGTCCTCTTCCGTCCCCCCCTCTTTCTCCTCCTCCACCTCATCGTCATCAGAGTCACCGTCGTCGTCCGAGATCTTAATTAAAGCACCGATCCCCCCAACTCGGGGCACCCGCACTACAACCTACCGACACCTCGACCGGAAGTAACAATGGCCGAGGGGGAAGAGGTGCCACCAGGACCCGAAACAACTGCGACCTTCGTCGCAATGTCTTCAACTCGACCCCACACCACCACGGCCTCGACCACGACCTCTCTTCGCTGAGAAACGATCTCCTCTCTCTTCCGAAGCTTTCCGCTTCCTCTTCTTCGGCGCATCGTCGCTCAAAGGACTGGCCGCTGCATACTGGATCCCAAGAGTGTCAAACAGTCTGTTGACCCGACCCTACCGCACCCACCGAGCTATGGATCGCCTTAACCTCTAGCGTGGACAACTTCCCACAAGTTCCCGGTCCACTGCTGAACTCGCTTGTAGATGGCCTCGACCCCATCTTCGCACGAGGGAAACCTCTTAAGAGTCTTCTCCCAACCTTGTCCAGATCCAGATTCGGCCCCTTCAAACCCCTACCTTCGTACATGGGGTCACTCTCTACCTTGAACCATGCCTGCCTCCGGCCGAGAGGCCAAATCTTGGCACAGCAGTACTCCTCCACTAAATCACGTGCACACAGAGAGCGTGCAACGACTCTCAAGCAGTCACAGTAGCGTGAGCCTCGACGCTCATCCTAGCTTCGGCGCTTTACTCCCCAAGCAACGGAAGCTCACCGCAAAGCTCGGCGTTATCACTGAGCTTGTAATAAAACCAAACTCCTGCCACCGCGCTGCTCCACTTGTTCCTCTGCGCCTGCACCGGCAGCTCCGCGCCGGCGCGATGACAGAAAGTGTACACCGCGAGCTGACCAAGACTGGCTTTGCCTTCGCCGACCGTAACTTGCGATGTTGCATATGAACCCGATGAGTGCGAACAAACCCCCTCGACATGAGGGACAATCCGCTGAGATCGGCAGGCCCAGACATAAACTGACATCTTCGTTGAAGCAAGAAGGTGTAAGCTGGTGGAAGCGCAAATTAAACCTTCGCAGAACTGAAGTCACGAAGGAGTCAGCTGGGAAGCGAAGACCAGCTGAAAAGAACTCCTCAAACACAACAACCTCATCTGCGTCCAGCCTCGGCACTGTCTCCCCAGCACTGGTCCTCGCCTTGCCTTCCTCGATCCAACCCCACCGGACATAAGATGCAATCTCATGGCACAAACCCGGCTGAGACCGAACTCGAAGGTAATCCCCTCATCTGTGACAGTGGGAGAAATAGCGCGAGCAGTCTGCTCAACCTGGCCATCTCTTTAGCTCCTGACACTATCGAACAACGAATGCCCGTCTCAACCCTCGCATGAAAGCTAAAACAAACCTTCGCTACAAGCAAATCGCAACAGCAGGATGGATATAGCAGAGGAGGGCGCAATCCAAGCTCCTCACCCACCCCTTTCTATTTATAGACCAGGTGGCGAAATGCCCCCACCCGATAACACCGGCACGAAAACCAAAAAAGCCACGGCACAAAAAACGAGACGGACTCCTACAGTTCAAAAAACAATACTACGGCCCAGCCCAAAAGCAGCCGCGGGCGTCGATGCCGAGGTCCCGTCTCCTTTCCCGTTGAAAGGCGCTGCTTGGGCCTAAACACTACACTGTTCTGTAGATCCAAGACAACGAACGAGGGCTACTGTTGGGGGAAGGGACCCTCCTCAGAGGCGCCACGCTGGCTAGCTCAACAAACGGCCCGCGCACCTTCGCCACATACCCCCCTCCTCCATCCTGCTAAGTCCTCAGGTCACCGACCAAACCTCTGCTTACTGACCCAGCCTTCGGAAGTGTTCAGGAGCCTTTTTGCAGAAGGGGGCGTGAGGAGCGCTGGGAGCGACCCTCGCGCATCCCGCGTACCTTCGCCGAGAGGTCCAGATCCAACCGGTGGCGAAGGACCTCAAACTCTCTGATCGGGCGGATACCTCCGCAAGAGGAAGGACGCCCCTCATTTTTTCCGTCCAGGGGAGCTTGGACCGAGCGGCGGGGGGCGCAGGGAAGGCAGGCTAGGGTTTCGGCTCCGGCTGTGTTTGTACGGGTTTGCCCTTCTGTATAAGTAGCGCAGTGGAATCTTTCTTGTGCCCTACTGTAATTTGGCCGGCGGCCTTTGTATCCCCTATAAATACCGGGGGGTGAACAGTGTATGGACACGGATCTTTCTGGGGAACAGAGCCATACCACTTTGTCCTCGTTTCCTTAACCTTCGCTATCGCTTCCGACGCTTGGTCACCTTCGCCACTCCCCTGCACAAGTGCGGAGGTGGGGCTAGCGTGTCTCCAACATAGGGTCAACCCCAAATTATGCATAGATTTTGAGTTAACTAGAAAGGGTAATTAACTTATATAGGAATTTAATGATTTTCCATTTTTAAGCTAAACAAATTTATATCCTCTTTGAATTGTTGAACTTGAATTCATGCCTTTACATGACTTTAGTCAAATGGGAATGAACACAAGTTACTTCATAATGCATTCTAATTAGGTTTTTGAGCTGCATCACAAGCATATAAACAGAGATGCTCACATATTAGAATTAAACTTATTTTAGTGAATGCATCTCCAGGTGAGCTAGCACATGATGCTATGAAATGCTTATGATGACATGGCAACATTTTATTCATATAAAAACACCTGAGTGTTACAACGATCCATGTCGCCTTCTGTGGATCTGGAACCAGCTAAGGTGGAAGATCCTTAACCCGCTCCGATACCAATTGAAGGACCGAGAAAGCACTAGCAAGGCGAGGACCAGAGGGGGGTGAATGGGAGCTCAAAAATTTCTCTCGAAACTTTGGCCAAATGTCCCAAAATCAACCCTGAGAAACGGTGACCGAAACCGTGATGCTCACGACCCTTGGAAGAGGGTGGATGATCCCTAGGATCACAGCGGAGCAACACAAAGAAGTAGCAAACCAAACTCCAAAAGTTTCGGCTCGAACTCAAACCCAAAAACCAAGTCTCGAACGTAGATAGATGACTACGTCGAGAATTCTCCAAATACCGATGCTAACAAGTAGCAAAGATACCTAGAGAGGTTCCTTGGTCAACTACAAGGCCAAACGAGAAGTCCGGAAACCAAGCGAAAAGCCGGGAGAGCGAATGCACTAAACATGGGGTCCCGGACTGTCCGCCCCTACTGCGGACTGTCCGCGCTCTGGTGGCGGACTGTCCGCCGGTCAAGTGAGCAAAAACACACTGCTGCTGAAGCCCCTTGCTCGGTCCCGGACTGTCCGCGCTTTAGCACGGCGGACTGTCCGCCAGTGGCCCGAGCCAAAAACAGCAGGGATTGGCCGCGGCTGGACTAAACCAGCCCCGACGCGCGGACTGTCCGCGCCTGAGATGCGGACTGTCCGCCAATGCCCAGTGAGGGCGATTTCAAATGCCCTTCCCAAAACTCTTCCAAATTCAAATCAAAGCACAATCCCAAGTTCCCAAACTTGGAGAGAATGATCACGAGGTCGTTAGGAGACTATCCCCAAGAGATCATCCGCTCAAATCGACCAAATCACCGGGAAATCAAAAGGGGAGGTGGATTGAACGAAAAGTGCCACGAAAACGAAATCAACCCGATCTACTTGTTCGTAAAGAGTTAGATAAATTCCTTCGGCGGAAATGATCTCCTTTCAAATATGAACAAGTTGATTCAACGGATTTTGCAAAGACGCACGGGAGAGGGAGATCGAGTGACGAGAAAATCGGGAGAAACGAAGAACGCGAAGAACACGAATCAAAACGTGAATCAACACATCGATCTGCAACCGTGTGGCTACCACACGCTACAACAGTGAGGTTACGGCCTCACTTCCTCAAAATCTCCAGTACACAGAGGTATGGTTCTCTGCGGATCTCAGCTAGCTACAGCAGGGTATTGGGAGAGCAGGAAACCCTAGAAGCAAAGGGCAAATGACTGAGATAGGAAGGGAGGAGGGGTGTCTCCCTCTACATTATCCTAATTTCTAATTTCTACTCTACCCCTCAACTAATTACAGAGCGAACCAGCTAACCATAAGGTTATTCTGGACCAACTCGGTGGTAGGTGTATCCGACGGCCACGCTCGCACAACTCGTAGCGTTGCCTCGATGCAACCTCCCGATTGCCGCCACGTGCCGCCCTCGCTCTGCACCCCCGGTTGTGGCCCAAACCGGGAAACCAGCCTTTCCAACCAACCCCCGGTTTTGAGGCCCAAACCGGGAAACCAGCCCACCAGCGCCTGAGTTTGAGGCCCAAACTCAGCAAACCCGCAGCACCCAGGTTTTGAGGCCCAAACCTGGAAACCGTCCTGAGCCCGAGTTTTGAGGCCAAACTCAGAAACCCTCAGCCCGAGTTTTGTGGCCAAACTCGGAAACCATCCCGCCCAGGTTTTGAGGCCCAAACCTGGAAACCGTCCACCCGATGGTTTTTCCCTGGCTCAACCACCAAACCGACGTCGTAGAAGGGATGCACCTCCCGTCACCCCGTCCACCGACACGTGTCCCAAGTCCTCGACTTAGGCAACACATGACCGCAAGTCTTCGCTCGTCGCTGTCCCAGGCTATCAGCACCACAGCTGATCCTCGGGCCTCTGGTCCCTCAGTCCAAGTCTCATGTCCGCCTTCGCCACTCTCGGTCCATCGGCATGGCACGTCTCTACCTGACCTTCACCTCGCCTCTGATCACTGTATCTGTGCTCAACACCTGCACAACACAAGCCGAAGAACATGCGCATCATCCCAGTTGACAATCACTCATCACTCAGAGACTCGGCATACACCCATGTATCCGCAATGACGACTCCGCTTGCTCAAGCGATGACGAGTCCGAGAAGAATAAGAGGATCGAGGACAAGCTGAACGGCCTCTGCTTCTTCGCCGACGACGACGGCTTCTGCACCATGGAGCTCGGCAAGGAGGTCGACGGCGAGCTGGTGAACTCCCCTCGGGACGACGACGACGATGACACCTCCCAGGTATCCCTCACCCTGGACGAGCTTTCTGCTGAGGTCGAGAAGCTTACTGCCGCCTTGCTTAGTCAGGATAAGCTGCTTAGGCGTGCCGCTAGAGAGCGCAAGGAGTTTAGGCAGAAGTGGTAGGACACGGTGAGGGAGCTTGAGTTTGCTAAGTCCACCGGGTCGTTTCTGAGGAGGTTGAGTGTGAGATGTACACCACGCACATGAGTGACTTCTCACTCTAAGAAGTAAGTATGTTGCGTTGGTAGGAGAGGTGGATGAGCTGAAGGCTAGACCTTCGCTCTTGGGTGCATGCAAGACTTGTCCTGTCTTGCAATCCGAGTTGGCAGAGAAGAATGCCAAGATTGTGTCTCTTGAGGAGGCCAGCTCGGGTAGCACTTGTGTGACTAGGTGCGCTTTGTGTGAGGGTTTGGAGATGGAGATCGCTAACGTGAAGCATGACAAGATGCAAACCGAGGAGGAAAACACATACCTTCGAACCATCTTGTCATGGGTGTCTAGCGGTGAGCCACAGCTCGAGATGATGAATCCCAATTCAAGCGAGCTGCTGGAGGTCCCAGTGTAGGCTTTGCTCAGGATGTTGATCTTTCTGCTTTTGGCAAGATTGGAGAGTCGAGTGGTCTGAATCCGATTGAGAAGCCCAACTCCACCACTACTCCCAAACTTACCAAGCTTCCACCCAAAGAGCCTCTCAACCCTAACACCAAGGATGGGCTCTTTGTTGAACCTCTGAGAGCTCCACCCAAGAACCAGCATGGGCTCCAAAACCCAACCACCAAAAGAACAAGCTGGACACAATGCCGCCTATCCAGGAGGAATGTATGCCAAGAAGGGCAAGGTGATCCACACCCACCACCGTGAGTACCAACAACCCCCTTGAGAGCGGTGAGGTACCATTGTGAGCATTGTGGGAGAGATGGACACCTGAGTGAGTTCTGCTTTCGGCGCAAGAGAGAGGCGCGTCGTGCTAGGGAGATGAACAACCCGGACATGTACCATCCTTTCCATGATGTACATGTGCCGAACGTTCAGAGGAGAGCTCCGAGGAGAGCTGCTAGGACCAGAGGATCAGAACCTCAAGTTCACAGGCCTAGGCAGAGGAGATCTCGGAGGAGAGATGCTAGGCTTGGAGGTGTAGTGCCTCAAGTTCCTAGGTCTAGGCCTCGTAGAGAGCGTGCCCGGCGGGTGCCTGCAGATGTAGGCTATGGACCCCGTGGCGGAGGCTTTGTAGTTGAGCGTTTTCCCCCACCGCGTTTTGAGTATCGCGATGGACACTCCTCCCTTAGCGGACCACGTTTTCCTCAACGTGGTGATCGCTCCTCTCGTAGGCGTGCTAGGAATGGTTTTTCTGCTAACCGTTCTTTTGAGCAGCCGGCCCAACACTGGTATTCCCCTTACTTCACTAACCCCAGTGTTGGCCCGTATGCTCACCCTATGTCTTTTTATTGATGTAGGTAAAACGATTGAAGAATGTTTGGTTGGTGGATTCCGGGTGTTCGAGGCACATGACCGGAAACGCCATGTGGTTCTCCAGTCTTAGTCCGGTCGCCGGAAAGGAGTATATTATCTTCGGCGACAACAGCAAAGGTAAGGTGCTGTCTCGTGGGTCTGTGCGAGTTAATGAGCACTTTGTGTTGCGCGATGTTGCTCTTGTTTCTAACATGCATTTTAACCTTCTTTCTGTTTCACAACTTTTCGATGATGACTATGAGATTCATTTTAAACCGAATCTCAGTCGCATTTTGGATCCTCAGGGCAATCTTGTATGTGTGATTTCGCCCTTTGGAAAAGTCTTCCGTGCAGATTTCTCGGAGTCGTTCAGAATTTCTCATTGTCTTTTGGCTGGACCTTCCTCCTCCGATCTTTGGAAGTGGCATAGGAGACTCGGTCACCTGAGCTTCGACTTGCTTGCAAGACTTAGTTCACTTGGCTTAATTCGAGGATTGCCCAAGTTATCCATGGAGAAGGATCTTGTTTGCCATTCTTGTAGACATGGGAAGATGGTTGCCGCTCCCCACCATCCAGTGACTCAGGTCATGACAAAGCGCCCTGGAGAGCTTTTGCACATGGACCTTGTTGGTCCGGCTTGGGTGAGCTCGGTTGGGGGAAGTGGTACGTGCTTCTTGTTGTCGATGATTTTTCAAGATATTCGTGGGTCTTCTTTTTAGCTGAGAAGACCGAGACTTTTCCTTGCTCGCAATCTGATTTTGCGTCTTCAGAACGAGTTCCCTTTGAACTCGATGCGAGCTATTAGGAGTGATAATGGTTCCGAATTCAAGAATTCAGATTTTGAGAAGTTTTGCAACTCTTTGGGTTTAGAGCATCAGTTTTCTTCTCCCTACACACCGCCTCCGAATGGTGTTGTAGGAAGGAAGAATCGGACCCTTGTAGAGATGGCCAGGACGATGCTTGATGAGCATAGGACTCCTAGGCGATATTGGTTCAGAAGCCATGAGCACGCTGGTTGCTACATTTCCAATCGCCTTTTTCTTTGAGCTTTCTTGAAAAAGACCTCTTATGAGTTGCGTTTTGGAAAACTGCCCAAGGTGAGTTATTTTCAAGTTTTTTGGTTGCCATTGTTTTATACTCAAAATGGGCAACTTGGACAATTTTGAGTCTCGTTTCTTCTGACGGTGTGTTTTGGGTTATGGCACTCATACTCGTGCTTATCGTGTACTTTACCTAGACACTAACCGCGCCTTGGAGACATCCGATGTCACCTTCGACGAGACCATGGTTTTGAGCGTGCAGGTGATCACGAGGTTGAGAACCTCTTTTCGATGATGAAGAAGAAGTGTTGAAGGGATAGATGACCCAGCACTTCCTCCACCTGCTGTGGCCACAAAGAGCGGCTTCTACGACGACTCACGGCCCCGACACGTCGTCTTCCTGGGGCTGTGGGATCCGCCACCTCGAGCGGTACCCTTTTGTACCCGAGGAGGCACCAGCTGCTGTTGAGGGGGAGGCCATTTTGGCAAGGAGGCGCCACGACACATTCAGCGCCAGCACCCGCCTCAGTAGATGATCGACAGCATTGACGAACGCGTCACCCGGTCAAGGCAAATCTCTCACTTTGCTCATTCTGCTTTTGTTGCTGATTTTGAACCCCGGGATGTTGAACCACTTTGACGGATCCGGATTAGGTGTCAATGCCATGCATGAGGAGCTTGAGAACTTTAAGAGAAATTGGGTTTGGGTTCTAGTGTCTCCATCTTCTACAGTGTCATCCAATTGGGACAAATGGGTTTCCAAAAACAAACAGGGAGAAGATGGCCATGTTGTGAGAAACGGCCAGACTCGTAGCCCAGGGATATAGTCAGAAGGAGTGGATAGACTATGAGGAGACGTTTGCTCCTGTAGCACGTTTGGAGGCTATTAGGATACTCTTGGCTTTTGCTGCATCCAAAGGTTTCAAACTTTTTCAAAGGATGTCAAGAGTGCCTTCTTAAACGGCCACATAGAGGAGAAGTTTATGTTAGACAACCCCCGTTTCGAAAATCCCAAGTTTCCAAACCATGTCTTTAAACTTCACAAGCTTTGTATGGTTTGAAAACAAGCCCCTAGAGCCTGGTATGATGGTTAAAAACCTTTTTGCTTGCTAAGGGTTTCAAAATGGGATGCGTAGATAAAATGTTCTTCTCCTCAAGCAAGGCACTGATACACTCTTGGTCCAAATTTACGTGGATGATATCATTTTCGGTGGTTCTTCTCACACTTTGGTTGCCAAGTTTGCAGACACTATGAGCAGGGAAGTTCGAGATGAGCATGATGGGCGAGTTGACGTTTTTCCTCGGGTTGCAAATCAAGCAATCCCGGGAAGGGACGTTCGTGCACCAGGGTAAGTATACTTGGGACATTCTGAAGAAGTTCGATGTGTGTGAGGCCAAGCCTCTTCCAACACCCTGTCGACCACGACGGCCCTGGATGCGGACAAGGAAGGAGAGGCAGTGGACCATAAGGAGTACCGGAGTATGATCGGGTCGCTACAGTACCTGACGGCGACACGCCCGGACATCCAGTTCGCGATGTGTCTCTGTGCGCGCTTTCAGTCGTCGCCGCGCACTTCGCTCCGTCAGGCGGTGAAGCGCATTATGAGGTACTTATCCTTCACTCCAGAGTTCGGGTTTGGTATTCTGCTTCCTCCAACCTCTCCCTTTGCGGTTATTCCGATGCTGATTTGCTGGTTGCCGGATTGAGCGCAAGTCCACACTTCTGGGACTTGCTGGTTTATTGGTTCTTCTTTGTATCGTGGTCTTCTCGCAAGCAGTCTAGTGTCGCCCAGTCTACCACGGAGGCTGAGTATGTTGCTGCGGCTAGCTGCTTCCTAGTTCTACTCTACTCTGGATGATGGCACTTTGCGTGATTTTGGTCTGAGTTTTTCTCGCGTTCCTTTGCTTTGTGACAGCATGAGTGCGATTAGCGTTGCTAGGAACCCCGTGCTGCACTCGAAGACCAACCACATTGATGTGCGCTTTCATTTTCTGCGAGCCCACTATGAGAATGGTGATATCGACCTTCGCCATGTCGATACTCATCATCAGCTTGCTGATATTTTCACCAAGCCTTTGGACCAATCAACCTTCAATCGGTTGAGAGGTGAGCTTGGTGTGTGTTTCCCCTTTTAGATGGGGGAAACATTTGACTCTTGTATGATACACTGACTTTGAGTTCTTCAGTTGTTTCTGCTTCTTTTTGGTTTCTTTATGCATCTTTGCATTTTAGCATACGCTTTTACATCTGTAGCTTCATAATTAGTCTGAAGAATGTAACTATGCTCTGTGTAGTCTTTACCCGATGCTTTATGATGTTGTAGCTTATGCTCTTGTGATCACTAATACATGTTGTGAGCTGAGCTATTTTTGAATGGTGAATTTGCTTAATGAACCTAAAATTGAAAATTTTCACCATTGGGATATGAAACTAAGCATTGTAGGATGTGTCGAAGTCACTTATGCTATCTATGTATGCTAGGTTTGCTATGTGTCTAGTGTTGAGTCATTCACTTGCTTGGTCTATTCACATTTGTTTAAAATCTGAACCAAGTTAAGTGAAAGGAAAAATCGAGATGGGTTTGCTTGTTAGCACCTCACAGTTTCGAGACTGTTTCCCATTGCACTTTTGGGTTAAACTTGAGCTGTGTAGTGTATGACCGAACTGTCGCTTTAAGCTTTTGATTGCTTCTGCATAGGCTTCGCACAGTTGAAAGTTAGGCAATAACAAGCATTCAACCTCTCGCAGTCACATGCGTTTTCTGAACTGGTGTAATTTCACCGCTGCAACTCCGATTAAAATTTGAAATCACGAGTATATGCCTAAATTGCTATCAGCATGATGATTGAACTGTGCTAGGGGTAGTTTCACCTTGTATACATGTTTAGCACTTGTTTGACTTCCTGTCCATACATGTCTTGTGCTATTTTGATGGTGAATACCTTTTTCGGCTGAAAACTGCTCACATGTTCATATTTACTCTTGGTGATCAGTTTGAGCCTCTGCTAGCATTCTGTGCATTTTCTAAGTCATCGTACAGAACTCCGTGAGCATCTTTGCACTCTTTTGACTCTACTCACGAAGCTCCTAACTTGCATTTTGACACTCTGTGCATTTTGGAAGGGAAGAAATCTACGTGTTACCACTTTCTGATGGTGCATTTTCTGAGGGGGAGCATATTTTTCTTGACAAGTGCATTTTCAACTAAGGGGGAGAAATTGCAAATCATAACCCTCCTTTTTTGCTTAGAGAGAGTCTTCCTTCCTGTTGTTTGCATTATTCGAGGGGGAGTTTGCTCCGGATGAGTTTTTTGACATTTTCAATTGGTTTGGAGCGTTTTGCTAGTTTGTGTTAGCCTTGCCTCTTTCTTGAGGGACTAGCATTTGCTTTTCAGATTTTCATTGGTGTCAAACTCTTTTTGTACAGTTGGTATCGAGATTTCTCTGCTAGTTGTGTTGACCTCGTGCCTCTATCTGGAGGGACTAGCATTTTGCTTTGATATTTTCAATAGGTACTTGCTAGCGGTGTTGAGCCTGTTCTACCTCTCTCTTGAGGGCTAGCTTTGCTTTGCTTTGTTGCGTCGAGCCGTTGCCCATGTCTTTGGAACCAAGTTGCTCGCTCTTTCCACTTGACCTTCTTCGGCTTTGCTATGCTTTTGGGTCATTTGGTTGAGTTCTCTTCTCCTTCTTCTCCCTTCTTCTGCTACCTTTATGATTTGTGTGGTAGTTGACAATGCACTCATCAAGGGGGAGATTGCGGATACATGGGTGTATGCCGAGTCTCTGAGTGATGAGTGATTGTCAACTGGGATGATGCGCATGTTCTTTGGCTTGTGTTGTGCAGGTGTCGAGCACGGATACAGTGATCAAAGGCGAGGTGAAGGTCAAGTAGAGATGTGCCGTGTTGATGGACTGAGAGTGGCAAGGGCGAACGTGAGGCTTGGACTGAGGGACTAGAGCCGAGGATCAGCTGTGGGTGGCTGACAGTCTGGGACAGCCACGAGCGAAGACTTGCGGTCATGTGTTGCATGAGTCATGGACTTGGGGACACGTGTCGGTGGACGGGGTGCACGGGTGGTGCATCCCTTCTACGGCGTCAGTTTGGTGGTTGAGCCAAAGAAAAACCATCGGGTGGACGGGTTTCCAGGTTTGGTGCCTCAAAACCTGGGTGCGGATGGTTTCCGAGTTTGGCCACAAAACTCGGGCTGAGAACAGTTCCAGGTTGGGCCTCAAACCTGGGTGCTGCGGGTTGCTGAGTTGGGCCTCAAAACTCAGGCGCTGGTGGGCTGCTTTCCCGTTTGGGCCTCAAAACCGGGGGTTGCCTGGAAAGGCTGGTTCCCGGTTTGGGCCACAAAACCGGGGGTGCAGAGCAAGGGCAGCATGTGGCGGCAATCGGGAGGTTGCGTCGAGGCACACGCTACGAGTTATGCGGGCGTGGTCGTCGGATCCACTGTGACGTAACGGCCCTAATCCCATGGCCCACTGATCACTGTCAACCACTGACATTGATCCGTACAGCCAAGAGATTACGACCGGGTTCGCCACTGGGCTACATCAGTGCCCGATGTCCGCAGGATCAGCTCACAATTCAGTTACAATCTCTTGAACATTTTGAACAAATAACATCGGAGTAATAGCGAAGACTAAATAACAATAGTTTTACAAACCAGTGTTCAACATAAACTTAAAGTGAAGTTATTACAGACCATAGTTCAAATAGAGTTGGCAGGGTAGCAGATGACAACAACTAAAAGATAAAGATACATCACCCAGCCCGAGGGTGAATAATCACTCATCGGCCTCATCGGCCTCTTCCTGAACAACAGTCACACACAGCAGGGTCCGAGGCATACTGAGGAGTCCTGCCATACCTGCAACATGGGTAAAATAACCCTGAGTACAAAGTACTCAACAAGACTTACCCGACTAAAAAAGGGAGAAGACTCAGGAATGCAGGCTTAGGGTAGTCAAGGTAAGGCTTAAGCAAGTTCAAGTATTTTGCAGAAAAGCATTTTGGTAAACCTCATTTTTATTTGAAAGGTTCGGTATTCCTTGTTCCATCATAATCATTCATGATTCATTTTATATTTCAAAACAGGCCTAGTTGAGAACCACTCCCTGTTGACAGTCAGTGACTAGTCTCCATAACCGAGGAGCAGCGTTAATCCGGATAAATAATACTCAGCTGAGGGTCCCTATCCACACTGCATATGTAGCACCCAAGCTTGCATATGCCAACTCGTCTACCACGATTCCTCCAAGATTGGGCCCGTCCTACGCCACCCGGAAGTACAGTACACCACTCCAATCCGGGGCCCTTAACCCACGTGGGTACATGCTACTTCCGCATCATCTCTCCACTCCCAGTGCGCGGTTGTCGGTCCAATAAAGGATTCCTCGGAGCCGAGCTTTCCGTATGTGAATGTTGCAAGTCTTAGTCAATCAGGCCCCCATACAGGTGGTCCCTAAATTTTCCAGCCAGCGACAAGCACCTCGGGACTCTAACCCAAGAGTACAGGTCCTGTCAGTTTTTCAACCCTGTCCCGGCCGGTGTCAACTGTTGAGTCCCGGACTAAACACATGACGGCACCGTACGCAAGGACAACCTCTTCCTTCCCATTGACTAGGTACGGATCAGATACTTAGCCAATGGTGGGAGTAAACCAGAAATTCCCATAAATTTCTTAAAGTGACCACACTTTTGAACTTGGCATTTTTATTGCAAATCTATCATATAGCATTGCTAAGCATTTTTCAAATAGTTTTGAAAGCAGGTATCGGGTGTATCATTGGTCAAGGTAGATAATGCATCAGATAGGATTTCACTCAACTCCTATCAACCTAATGCAATAATTTACTCAAAGACATTTAAGGAAACATTTATAAATTCAAGGAAAGGGTTAATGCACCGGGCTGCCTTGGATGGCAAAAAGCAGAGTCGGGTAGGTATAAGCGTCGGAGCTTGGGGTTGCCTCGGGGACAGATCCTTCGGCGGCTACCTCGACTTCAGGGCCTTCTTCGTCAACTATGCGGATGCAATGATGAATGCTCATGAGAATGATGACATGGACTTCAGGTGCAAGACAAAACCACAGATTCAAGATTACTCTCAGGCAAGGCATAACGAAATCTAGTTGAGCATAAAAGTTAAACCATTTCTTCCTTAAGCAAAATTGATAAACTAGACTTTGTCATAACTATCCTAACATCAATCAAACATATCATCACAAACATCATAGACCAAAGGGTAGGGGTCTATGAACATCAAGCAATCCCAAAGTCACATCACAGGTCAATCAACGCTAACCCTAATCACCCTTTTCTATTTTTCTTAATTATTTAAAAAGGTCATTTTATGAAGGTGCTCCAAAAATTACCAAATTAATCTCATAAGTTCATTATGGTACAAGTATATGGCAAAACAAATTTCATAATTTTTGGAGGTCATTAAGGTGCTCAATTAAATCTAGACATTTAATTACCAAAAGGCACTATTCCTTAATTAAAATAAAGCTCAAAAATCAACTTGTTCCAAATGACTTCAAAATTTCACCAGAGACTTGTCATGGCATAACTAGCTCACAAAAACTTATCTCATAATTTTTGGAGTTATAAATTATTTTCTAAAAATCCAAAACCATCCATTTATTAATTAATGGGAGATTTTTCATTTTCAAATTTTTGCAGAAAGGTCAAGTTTTATATTTTTATAAAATCTTCAGGTACAAAGAGTCTATCCTCAAAATTTCAGAATTTTTGAAGCAAACTCAGAAAATCACACACGAAAATATGAAATTTCAGCACTATTCAAATAAACTGGAAATTGGAAAACGGTACTGTTCTTCTCCTCGTTCGCCGCGACCGTCCGACGGCGGCGGCGTTGCTACGCCGGCCACGACGAGGCGTCTCAGGCGAAACCGAGGAGATGGGAGGCTTCAGGAGCTCACCGTGAGTCGATTAAGCGGCTCGGCGAGGGAAGGGGATGAACGGAGGGAGGTGGTCGACGGTGACCGGCGGACGTCTCACGGCGGCGATCGTCGACTCGGCGATCCTGCGCGATACAAGTGACCGCAAGGGTCTGTCAGAGGCGCAAGGAGCAAGGAAGGTGATGCGGGGGTCGGAGGGAGATGATCAAGGCCGGAGAGGGAGTATTTCACGATCCCGACCTCGACGGCTTCTCGCCGGAGATGGGAACGGCGAGTTACGCGGGCAACCAGGGACGGTAGAGACCAAATTGAGGGGTGGTGAAGCTGCACAAGGACACGGCGGAGCTCCTGAGCTAGAGTTTGAGCCGGGAGGCGCTGGTGTGAGCTGGCGACGGTGGCGGAGGTGAGTTCTACTCCGGCGACCTCGTCGGGCCTTTATAGCCACGCGGCAAGAGCCTGGCGGAGCGTATTCTGGCGGGATAAGATCACACGGAGCGTGCGCAATCGATTGCGGTTGGGCAGAAGGGTTGACGCGCGCTCAGGGACCGGTGTGCGCTCGCCGGCGACGGCCACGCGGCGGCGGCGGCGCTTCGGGAGCAGTGGGGGACGGGTGGGGGGGGTCGGTTCTTGCGCGTGCGGGTGCGGCGGCGATGTCGCGGCTGCAGCGACAGTCGGGATGGGCGTGCGGCTGCCAGGCACGCGGCGGCGTCAGCGCCGGCGAGCGGCCCATGGCCGGGCCCCCCCCCCCTACCGGAGAAGAAGAACAGTAGCTAGGGTAGGGTTGACTTTCTGTATTTTGCAAATTACTTCCAAAATTTGAACTGTGCGACAAAAACTCAAAATACCAAAGTTGTTCAGAAAAATGAGATCTACAACTTTGTCAATATGAACATTTTCAAATTCCAAATAGTTTTTGAACAAATTTGAAAACAGTAAAGGGGACACTTTTTCAAACTTGATTCAAATCGAAATTACTCTGGATTTCAAACTGAAACTTGAAATCTGTAAACATGAAAGTTGTTCCTTTTATCAAAACCTACAACTTTGCTATTATACATTTTTCCTGAAACTCATTAGTTTTTGAACTCATTTTGAAAACTGAAAAGGGGACAAAAACTGGAGTTTGATTGAATTTGAAATAACTCAAACTTTGCACTGCAACTTGAAAATTTGTAAATACCAAAGTTGTTTCTCTTTGACAGATCTACAACTTTGCTTTTGGACCAATCCCAAATTTGAATAATTTTTGAATCACAACAAGAGGGATAAAATCCAGGTTTGGAAATCAGGGTTTGCAAAGAGTTTTGAAATCAAATTCTGATTTTTGAACTTTGGCCAAACAACAAAACTTCAAGACACACCAAGGAATAAGAATTACACAAAGCTAATCACAGAGATGAAATTACCATTTTGCCCTAGTAGAGAGAAGTGGGCCAAATAGGGTTTTTGCAATAGAGATAATCACATAAATGATACACTTAGCAAAATGCATACACATGAAATCATGATGCTTAATGATGATAATGATGATATGTCAAGTTAATTACATGCTAAACACCAGAGGTGTTACAGCTCCTCCCCCCCTAAAGAAATCTCGCCCCGAGATCCACGTCTTACAAAAGGACAAAGAAGGGATAAGGCAAAACTTTACATGACAGAGATTCGAGAAAGTCGGGGTGGTTCTTTGCTAAGAAGTCTTCAGATTCCCAAGTAGCTTCTTCTTCAGAGTGCTGGTTCCACTGGATTTTTGTACCATCTTGTGGTGGTTCTTCGGTAACGCGATCCTTGTGGTCCAACACGCGAACTGGGTATCTGAGTAGGATAGATCAGGCTCTAGCTCGACACCTTCAACTTCCACGACATGTTCTGGTACTCTCGGAGACACTTCTTGAGTTGAGAGACATGGAAAACATTGTGGACAGCGGAGAGATGATCAGGCAACTTCAGCTTGTAAGCTACCTTGCCACAACATTCCAAACTCAAACGGACCAATGTACGAGGTGCTAACTTTCCTTTGACTCCAAAACGAGTGACTCCTTTGGTTGGTGAGACCTTGAGATATATAAATCTCCAACTTGAAACTTCAAGGTCGACGTCTCTTGTCTGCGTAGCTCTTCTGTCGATTGGGCAATCTTCATATTCTCCTGTATCTGCTTGACTTTCTTTCCATATCTTTGACCAGGTCAACTCCAAAGATTCTCTTTCTCCGGGCTCAGACCAACTGAGGGTGTACGACAAGACGACCGTACAGTGCTTCAAAGGGTGCCATTTTGATGCTCTCTTGTAGCTGTTATTATACGAGAATCTCTGCCAAAGGCAACAGTCATCCCAAGTATCTGCGAAGGTAGAATACAGCTCTCAACATGTCTTCCAGCACTTGTTGACTCGCTCTGTTTGTCCATCATTTTGAGGATGATAAGCTGTACTATGCAAGAGCTTGGTTCCAAGTGAGGCATGGAACGCTTTCCAAAACTTAGCGACAAACTGGGTACCACGGTCAGAGACAATGCTCTTGGGTATGCCATGAAGCTTCACTATGTTGTTCTTGTACAAGGTGGCATACATGGGGACAGTGTAACTGGTCTTCACTGGTAGAAAGTGAGCTTGCTTAGTGAGTCGGTCCACGATTACCCAAATGGAATCAAAACCTTTCGGTTCTGGGTAGTCATTGACAAAATCCATACTATGTCGTCCCTTTCCAAGCGGGTACTGACAAAGGTTGCAATTCCCTCCAGGCTTCATGTGTACTGCCTTGACTCTTTGGCAGGTATCACACTGAGCGACATAACCGGGCAATCTCAATCTTCATTTTTAGTCCACCAGAATCTCTGCTTTAAGTCTTGGTACATCTTGTTGCTACCGGGGTGAATAGAGAATCTGGTCAAGTGTGCTTCATCAAGGATTAACTGTCTCAATTCAGGCACCTTGGGAACGACTAGACGGTTCTTGAACCAAACAACTCCACATCCATCATCGATCCTGAAACAATCAGTCTTTCCAGTCTTGACCTTTTCGATGATGTGCTGATTCCAGGGTTATCCTTCTGAGCAGCAATGACTTGATCCTTGAGGGATGTTTCTATGCTGACATTATTCAGGCTTCCTTGCGAAATTATTTCGATACCCATCCTTTTCGAGATCATGGCACAAGAAAGATCATAGGGCTTCGTCATCAGACAGTTGCAGTGTGACTTGCGACTGAGGGCATCGGCAACTACATTTGCCTTACCTGGATGGTAATGTACCTTGAGATCATATCTTTAATCAGCTCAAGCCATCTTTCTTCTGGCCTCATATTCAATTCTTCTTGAGTGAATATATACTTTAGGCTCTTGTGATCCGTATACATATTGCAGGTACTGCCTAACAGATAGTGACGCCAAATCTTTCAAGGCATGCACGACTGCTGCTAGCTCAGACATGGGTGGGGTAGTTTTCCTCATGTCGCTAAAGCTGTCGTGAGGCTAAGCGATTACTCGTCCTTCTTGCATCAAAACACAGCCCAAACCAGTACCAGATGCATCACAGTAACATCGAAGGGTTTCTCGATATCTGGTTGAGCTAGGACTGGTGAGGTAGTTAGCAGTTTCTTCAAGGCTGAAAGGCTTGCTCACAGGCTGGTGACCAAACGAAATCCACGGAATTCTTCAACAACTCGTGATAGGCTTTGCGACTCTGGAGAAATCTGGGATAAACGACGATAGTATCCAGCATTCCCATGAAGCTGCGAACTTCGCGGACAGTGGTAGTGGCTTCCAATCCAAGATATCTGCCACTTTTTCAGGGTCAACTGACACACCTCAGGGACAGGACATGACCAAGGAATTGAATTTGATCTAGCCAGATTCGCATTTACTGAACTTGGCATACGCTGGTGATCTCTGAGACGAGAGAGACGATTCGAAGATGCTTGGCGTGATCTTCAGGAGTTCTGAATAGACAAGGAGTCGTCAATGAACACGACTACAAATTTATCAAGCTCTGGCATGAACACAGAGTTCATGAGATACATGAAATGAGCGGGCATTGGTCAAGCCAAAGGACATGACCAAGTACTCTATGGCCGTATCTGGTGGTGAAAGCTTTTTTAGGATGTCTTTGAAGGACCGAGAAGCTACCGAAAGCGACCAGAGGGGGGGTGAATGGGAGCTTCAAAAATTTCCTTTCGGAAACTAGATGCCACTGTCCCAAGATCAACCCCAAAAGCGAACCCTAGAGCTTGCTAATGTCCACGACCCTAGATGTAGGGTGGATGCTTCCTAGAAGCACAGCGGGACCTAGACAACCCTAGAAAGCCAACCCAAAAGACGGAACTCAAATCCGATCAAGAACGAACGAACCGCGAACGAAGACGCGCGAAACTGCAGCGACCGGACTCTGGCCTGCGTCCGGTCAGCAGGGACCGGACGCGTCCGTCGTCAAAAACAGCTCTGGAGCTCTCTGTTCGCGACCGGACGCACGGAGCTCAAGCGTCCGGTCGTTCACTGAGCGTCCGGTCAGATGAGACAATGACACGGGAACAGTGCAAGCGTAGCGTCCGGTCGAAATGCAAACAGAGCGTCCGGTCGAGAGCGTCCGGTCAGTACGCAGAAAAGCTTGGCGCCGTGCTCAACGACCGGACTCTGAAAGCGTGCGTCCGGTCAGCCCGACAGAGCGTCCGGTCACCCTGCGACTGTACTGAACTCCGGCGATTCACCCGATCTCCTCCGAATCAAGTGCTCTAGGCTTGGGATTCGATCTGAGGAGTCACAAGGGTTAGTGAGCTGTCTCTAAGAGATCATGGCTCGAACCTAACTCCAAATCGGTGAATCGAAGAATTCGGGGGAAAGAAGAAAAAGAGACCCGAAACTAAAACTTGATCGATCTCCTAGACCGTGAGGTTAGAGATGATTTCTTCGGTGGAAAGAAGTGCCTCACGATCTAGAGCAACTCAGTTCAAACGGAATCGTGAAAGATGGACCGAGCACAAGATCAAGCGACGGGAAAACTCAAGGCACAAAGCAATCCGCGAAGAACATGATGAACATGAAATCAAACGCGAATTGACACCAAGAGATGGGATCCAAGGTGAGGATACGGCCTCACTTCCTCGAATCAACAGTACACAGAGTGGAGTCTCTCTGCGGATCTCAACTAGCTAAAGCAGGGGTGTGGGAGAGTGGAAACCCTAGGAAATGAAAGCTCTAACTGAGATTGAGATAGGGAGGAGGGTGTCTCCCCTAGACTACTTATACTAACCTAGCCTAAGTCTATTTCCTACTCTACCCCTCTCTACTCTAATTACAGAGCGGACCAGCCTAACCCTAAGGCTATTCTAGTCCACCCGCTGGTGGTAGGTAGATCCGACGGCCACGCCCGCACGGTCTTCCGCGTCGCCTCCACGCAACCTTCAGATCGCCGCCACGTGCCGCCACCACTCTGCACCCCCGGTTTTGCGGCCCAAACCGGGAACCAGCCTTTTCCATCAGCCCCCCGCCCCGGTTTTGAGGCCCAAACCGGGAAACCAGCCTCCAGCCCGAGTTTTGTGGCCCAACTCGGAAACCCTCAGCGCCCGAGTTTTGAGGCCCAACTCGGAAACCGGCCCACTCCCAGGTTTTGAGGCTCAACCTGGAACCCAGCACCCAGGTTTTGAGGCCCAAACCTGGAAACCGTCCACCGTTGGTTTTTCCCGGGCTCTACCAACAAACCGGCGTCGTAGAGGGGATGCACCGCCTGTGCACCCCTTCCACCGACATGATCGCACTTCTCCGCCTGTCGCTGTCGCAGGCTGCCAGCCACCACAGCTGATCCTCCGGCCTCCAGTCCATCAGTCCAAGTCCACGTCCGCCCTTCACCGTCCGATACATCGGCATGGCACGTCCGCCGCACGGCACGCCCATCCTTCATCGCGCCCGGTCCGTCGGCACGGCACGTCGCAACTGACCTTCACCCGCCATCGATCACTGTCTCCGTGCTCGACACCTGCACAACACAAGCCAAAGAACATGCGCATCATCTCCATTGACAATCACTCATCACACAGAGACTCGCATACACCCATGTATCCGCAATCTCCCCCTTGATGAGTGCATTGTCAACTCCACAACAAATCATGAATAAGAAGAAGGAGGTAGGAAGGAGTGGGAAGAGAACCCAACCAAATGACCCAGAAGCCTTAACAAAAGCCGAAGAAGGTCAAGTGGATGAAGCAAAAACTTGGTCCCCAAAGACATGGGCAACGGCTTGACGCAACCAAGCAAAGCAAGCTAGCCCTCAAGAAGAGGTAGAACAGGCTCACACACCGCTAGCAGATAGCAATTGAAGATCGGAGGACAACAGAGGCAAAAATGCTAGTCCCTCAAGATAGAGGCACAGAGGCTCAACCACTACTCAAGAAAAATCACTCCGAACCAATTGAAATCAACCCAAACCAATGGGAAAGCACACCAACGATACCAATTGAAAGCCAAATGAAAAAACTTATGAAGCTCATGAGAAGCTAGAACGTTTGCTAGTCCTCAAGACAGAGGCAACGGCTCACACAACTAGCAAACTCCCCCTCGACAAATGCAAGCAACTAGGACAAAGATTTTCAGGGCATATGATTTGCGTAAATTTCTCCCCCTAGTTGAAAATGCACTTATCAAGGCCAAAAGGTATCGAGAAGCAACTCTCTTCACATAAACTCCCTCTGAACACAAGCTCTCTTCCACAATGCTATGAAGTCAAAATGCAAGTTAGGAGCTTCAAGTATATAGTCAAAAGAGTGCAAGATGCTCTAATCAGTATAGCTCCAACATCTCAATTAAGCACTCAAATAGCAAAGGCTCAAACTGATCACTTATACGAAATATGAAGCATATGAGCATGTGAGCAGTTTTAGCCAAAAGGATAGTCCATCAACATAGCACTAGACATGTATAGAAGGAATCAAACAAGTGCTAAGCATATATACAAGGTGAACTACCCCTAGCAAAGTTCAATCATCATGCATAGGAATGAAGCATATACTTGTTGATTTCAATTCATATCGGAGTTGCAGCGGTAAAAGAATTCACAAGTTCATTTTTAGGCATGTGATTGCGAGAGGTTGAAAGCTTGTCATCGCCTAACTTTTCAACCGTGCGAAGCCTATGCCGAAGCAATCAGAAGCTTAAAGCAACAGTTCGGTCATACACTACATGGCTCAAGTTTAACCTCAAAGTGCAATGAGAAACAGTCTCAATACCATGAGGTTTTTGACAAGCAATCCCATCTCGATCTTTTTCATTCAACAATACTTGGTTCAGATTTTAAGCAAGTTATGAACAACCAAGCAAGTGAATGACTCAGAACTAGAGACATAGCAACCTAGCATATATGAAAAGCAGGAATGGACTCAACACACCCTACACATGCTAGTTGCATATCTCAATGGTGAACATTTTCAGATTTTATACATTAGGCATAATTCACCATTCCAAAAAAATAGCTCGCTCATAACATGTAACAGTGATCAGAAGAGCATAAGCTACAAGCATCATCATAAGTATCGGAGCAATACTAACAAGAGCATAATTACATTCTAGTGAATATAGACATGAAGCTCAGAATGTAAATGCGTATGCCCGACACAAAACTGAAGGAAAGAAGATACAAAAGGAAAGACTCAAGAACTCAAAGAAAAGAGCCTCAAAATAAAAGAGTCAGTCTGTGCATCTCAAAATGTTTCCCCCATCTAAAAGGGAAACACACCAAGCTCACCCCTCAACCTATTAAAGGTTGATTCGTCTAAAGGCTTGGTGAAAATATCAGCTAATTGGTGATGAGTATCGACATGGCGAAGGTCGATATCACCCTTCTCCTGGTGGTCTCGCAAGAAATGAAAGCGCACATCAATGTGTTTGGTTTTCGAGTGAAGCACAGGGTTCTTAGCAACGCTAATGGCACTCGTGCTGTCACAAAGCAAAGGAACTCGAGTAAAGCTCAAACCAAAATCACGCAAAGTGGCCATCATCCAGAGTAACTGGGAACAGCAGCTAGCCGCAGCAACATATTCAGCCTCCGTGGTAGACTGAGCGACACTAGACTGCTTGCGAGAAGACCACGACACAAGAGAAGATCCAATAAACTGGCAAGTCCCTGAAGTGGACTTGCGCTCAATGCGACAACCAGCAAAATCAGCATCAGAAAAGCCACAAAGCGAGAGGGTGGAAGAAGCAGAATACCAAATCCCGAGCTCAGGCGTGAAACGAAGGTACCTGAAGATGCGCTTCACCCGCCTGACGGTGAGAAGTGCGTGGCGAAGCCTGAAAGCGCGCGCACAAGCACACGGCGAACTGAATGTCCGCCGTGTCGCCGTCAGGTAGAGCAGCGATCCAATCATGCTGCGGTACTCCTTCTGGTCCACTGCTTCTCCATCCGTGTCGGCATCCAGGGCAGTCGTCATCGACATGGGCGTCGGAAGAGGCTTGGCCTCACCCATGTCGAACCGCTTCAGCAAGTCCCTCGTGTACTTGCCCTGGTGCACAAACGTCCCTTCTCGGGATTGCTTAATTTGCAACCCGAGAAAGAAGGTCAGCTCGCCCATCATGCTCATCTCGAACTCCCTGCTCATAGTATCTGCAAACTTGGCAACCAAAGCGTGAGAAGAACCACCGAAAATGATATCATCCACGTAAATTTGGACCAAGAGAGTATCTTTGCCTTGCTTGAGGAGAAAGAGCGTTTTATCAACACATCCCATTTTAAAACCCTTAGCTAGCAAAAAGGTTTTTAATCTCTCATACCAGGCTCTAGGGGCTTGTTTCAAACCATACAGAGCTTTGTGGAGTTTAAAGACATGGTTTGGAAACTTGGGATTTTCAAAACCGGGGGGTTGCTGGACATAGACCTCCTCCTCAATATGCCGTTTAAGAAGGCACTCTTGACATCCATTTGAAAAAGTTTGAAACCCATGGATGCAGCATAAGCCAAGAGTATCCTAATAGCCTCCAAACGAGCTACAGGAGCGAAGGTCTCCTCATAATCTATCCCCTCCTTCTGACTATAACCCTTCGCTACAAGCCGGGCCTTGTTTCTCACACATGTGGCCCTCCTCTCCTTGCTTGTTTTTAAATACCCATTTTGTCCCAATAGGTTTACAGTCAGGAGGTGGTGGCACTAGAACCCAAACCCGATTTCGCTCAAAGTTCTCTAGCTCCTCATGCATGGCATTGACCCAATCCGGATCCGTCAATGCGTTCCAACATCTCGGGGCTCAAAAGACGCAACAAAAGCAGAATGAGCAAAGTGCGAGATGTGCTGTGACCTGGAGCGAGTAACTCGCTCGTCGATGTCGCCGATCATCTGTTCAGGGGGGTGCTGGCGCTGGATGTGTCGTGGCGCCTCCCGGAAGAAGTAACCTCCCCCTCAACAGTAGCTGGTTCCACCCCGGGTACAAAAGGTACCGCGCGAGGTGGATCCCACGGCCCCCAGGAAGAAGACGTCTCGGGGCCACGGGTCGTCGTCGAAGCCGCTCCCGGCGGCGCGCAGGCGGAGGGGGTGCTGGATCATCTATCCCTTCAGCACCCTCTTCCTCGTCATCGAAAAGAGGCTCTCCAACCTCGTGATCACCTGCACGCTCAAAACGAGAAGAAGGAGAAAGAGTCTCGTCGAAGGTGACATCTGATGTCTCCATGACTCGGTTAGTGTCAAGGTTAAGTACACGATAAGCTCGAGTGTGAGTGCCATAACCCAAAAACACACCGTCAGAAGAACGAGACTCAAACTTGTCTAGGTTGCCTTTTTTCAATATAAAACAGTGGCAACCAAAGACTCTAAAATAACTCACCTTGGGCTGGCGACCAAAAGCAACTCATAAGAGGTCTTCTTCAAAAACACTCTCAGAAATGCGATTCGAAATATAGCATGCAGTGTTCATAGCTTCGGCCCAATAGCGCCTAGGAGTCCTATGCTCATCAAGCATCGTCCTGGCCATCTCAACAAGGGTCCGATTCTTCCTCTCTACAACACCATTTTGGGGTGGTGTATAGGGAGAAGAAAACTGATGCTCCAAACCAAGGCATTTACAAAACTTCTCAAATCCGAATTTTTAAACTCGGAACCATTATCACTTCTAATCGCTCGCATCGAGTTCAAAGGGAACTCGTTCTGAAGACGCAAAATCAGATCGCGAGCGAAGGAGAATGTCTCGGACTTCTCAACTAAAAAGAAGACCCACGAATACCTCGAAAAGTCGTCAACAATAACAAGCACATACCACTTCCCACCAACCGAGCTCACCCGAGCCGGACCAACAAGGTCCATATGCAAAAGCTCTCCGGGTGCGAGGTCATAACCTTGGTCAAAGGATGGTGGGGAGCAGCAACCATCTTTCCATGCCGGCAAGCATGGCAAACTAGATCCTTCTCCAACGAAAGCTTGGGCAATCCTCGGATTAAGCCAAGTGAGCTAAGTCTTGCAAGCAAGTCAAAACTCAGGTGACCGAGCCTCCTATGCCACTTCCAAAGATCAGAAGAAGAAGGACTAGCCAAAAGACAGCGAGAAGATCCAAACGACTTTGAGAAATTCGCGCGAAAGACATTCCCAAAGGGTGAAATCAGACATACAAGATCACCCTGAGGATCTAAGATCCGGCTAAGGTTCGGTTTGAAACGAATCTCATAGCCTTCACGAAAAAGTTGCGAAACAGAAAGTAAGTTGAAATGCAGGTTAGAAACAAGAGCAACCTCGCGCAACACAAAGTGCTCATTAACCCGCACTGCACCAACGGACAATACCTTGCCCTTACCTTTGTCGCCGAAGGTTATGTACTCTTTCCGGCGACCGGACTATGGCTGGAGAACCATTTGGCATTTCCGGTCATGTGCCTCGAGCAACCGGAATCCACAAGCCAAATGTCCTCCAACCGCTCCTCCTACATCAATAAAAAGACATAGGGTGAACATACGGTCCAACACTGGGGTTTAGTAAGATAAGAAGGAAACCAGTGTTGGGCCGGCTGCTCAAAAGAACGGTCAGTGTAAAAACCATCCTGTCTAGGGGGATAGCGATCACCACGCACAGGAAAACGTGGTCCGCTGGGGAAGAAGCGCTCACCGCGAAACTCTACCTGCGGTGGGACAAGGCGCTCAACAAAGCCTCCGCCACGGGGTCCGTTACCTGCAAAAACAGGACCTCGTCGGGCACGCTCTCTACGAGGTCTACGCCTAGGAGCCTGCTGCTCAACTCTAGCGTCTCTCCTCGGAGCTCTCTCCTGCCTAGGCCTCACAAACTGAGGTGCTCTACCTCTAGGCCTAGTCTCCCTCCTAGGGGCTCTCTCCTGCTGCCTAGGCTGGGTATGCTTCCCTCCAGAACTAGCAGCTCTCCCCTGAGGCTTCGGAGCATGTCCACCACGAGCTGGGTGAAACATGTCCGGGTTCTGCATCTCCCTAGCTCGGCGCGCCTCTCTCCTGCGCCTAAAGCAGAACTCACTCACTCAGGTGACCATCCCGCCCACAAAAGTCACACTGAAACCTCACCGCGCGCAAAGGGGGTTGTTGGTTTGCAGGGATGTGGGTATGGTTCACCTTGCCCTTGCCCTTCTGTGGCAACTCCTCTCGGATGGGTGGCATTGTGTCAAGCTTGTTCTTTAGGTGATTGGGCTTGGGTTGCCATTGTGGATTCTTGGGTGGAGCCTTGGGGGTTTCAACTACAACTCCATCCTTGGTGACAGGCTTGGCAGGCTCTTTGGGTGGAAGCTTGGTTAGTTTGGGAGTAGTGGTGGAGTTGGGCTTCTCACAGGGGTTCAGACCACTAGACTCTCCAATCTTACCAAAAGCTGAAAGATCAACACTCTGGCCAAGACCTACACCAGGAGCCCCAGCAGCTCGCTTGAATTGGGAGATCATCATCCCGAGCTGAGGCTCACCACAAGACACCCATGACAAGACGGTCCGAAGGTATGTGTTTTCCTCCTCGGTACGCACCTTGTCATGCCTCACATTGGCCATCTCCTGCTCCAGGCCCTCACACAAAGCACACCTCTTGACACAAGTGCTATCCGAGCCGGCCTTCTCAAAAGACTCAAGCTTGGCATTCTTCTCTGCCAACTCGGATTGCAAGACAGGACAAGTCTTGCACGCACCCAACAGCTGCGGTCTAGCTCGGAGCTCATCCACCTCATCTACCAGCGCAGCATGCTTACTCCTCAGAGTGAGAAGATCCGTCATGTGCGCGGCGCAACTCTCGCACTCCAACTCCTCCGACACAACCACGGTGGACCGAGCGAACTCAAGCTCCTTCACCGTGTCCTCCCACTTCTGCCTAAACTCCTTGCGCTCTCTAGCGGCACGCCTAAGCAACTTATCTTGGCTAAGGAGGGCAGCAGTCAACTTCTCAACCTCGGAGGAAAGCTCGTCGTAGGTGAGAGATACCTGGGAGGTGTCGTCGTCGTCGTCGTTCCGAGGTGTGTGCTCCGGCTCGCCGTCGACCTCATCTCCGAGCGCCATGGTACACAGGCCTTCGTCGCCGGCGAAGAAGCACAAGCCGTTGAACGTGTCCTCCAGCTTCTTCTTCTCGGACTCGTCATCACTCGATCGAGCGGAGTCGTCATCCGAGCCGTCGACGTCGCTGAGCGTGGCGAAGAACGCTCGCTGCTCAGCCTGCTGCTTCTCCAAGTACTTCTTCTTGATGTACTCTTTGTTGAAGCCGCCCCGCTTCTTGTGCCTTGGGGGAACGTGCTTCTCCTTGTACTTGGAGTCGCGCCTGTGGCCGTGATCGCCCTTCCCAAGATGCTTGTTCTTCTTCTTGGGGCAGTCGGCGATGAAGTGGTCGGGGTCGCCGCACTCGTAGCATCCGGTGCGTCCTCCTCCGCGACGACGGTTCATGCGGTTGTTGTGGAACCGCGAGAACCGGTTGGCAAGCAAAGCCAACTCGTCGTCTCCCAAAGACTCCAGCTGGTCCTCTGTCACAGAAAAGAGAGAAGAAAGCGCAAAGCCAGCTGAGGGGTTAGAGGAAGAGCCGGAAACCAAAGCCATGGACGGGCGAGAAGGATTTTCAAAAGAAGCCCTCGCCATAGCATCAATCTCACTGGACTTGAGCTTACTGAAGAGCTCGTCGCAGGTGAGGGTCTCATAGTTCGGCGATTCGATGATTGCCTGAACCTTGGAGTCCCACACCGAACGGTCAAGAGTGTGCAAAAGCTTCAAAGCACGCTCATGATCGTCAAATGGCAACTGCTCTCTGTTAGCCCTCATCCTGTTGACAATCACCTGAAAGCGAGCGAATAAACTTTCTATGCTCTCGCCAGGTTGATGTCTAAAGTTCTCATACTCTCGCTTGAACGACTCGTAGAGTCGGGTTTTGACTTGAGAGGTGCCCTCATGAAAACGCATGAGAGTGTCCCAGATCTCCCGAGCCGTAGCGAGGTGAGAAACACGATCAAACTCACCCATGCTCAAACAAGAGAAAGAGCATTACGGGCTCGGCTATTGGCATCGTGCTCATCGACCTGCTGTTGAGTCACACGAGCAGCCAAGACCACGTAATCAGGGGAGTTGCAAATCCCAGATCGAAGCGCCCAAGCTCTGCAAATAGGCCGACATACGTATCTTCCAATACGCATAGTTCGTCCCATCGAAACCTCGCGCGGTTTGCCCACGCCGCGATCCATGTCGCCTTCGGTGGATCTGGAACCGGCTAAGGTGAAGATCCTTAACCCGCTCCGATACCAATTGAAGGACCGAGAAGCTACCCGAAAGCGACCAGAGGGGGGGTGAATGGGAGCTTCAAAAATTTCCTTTCGGAAACTAGATGCCACTGTCCCAAGATCAACCCCAAAAGCGAACCTAGAGCTTGCTAATGTCCACGACCCTAGATGTAGGGTGGATGCTTCCTAGAAGCACAGCGGGACACTAGACAACCCTAGAAAGCCAACCCAAAAGACGGAACTCAAATCCGATCAAGAACGAACGAACCGCGAACGAAGACGCGCGAAACTGCAGCGACCGGACTCTGGCCTGCGTCCGGTCAGCAGGGACCGGACGCGTCCGGTCGTCAGAAAACAGCTCTGGGAGCTCTCTGTTCGCGACCGGACGCACGGAGCTCAAGCGTCCGGTCGTTCACTGAGCGTCCGGTCAGATGAGACAATGACACGGGAACAGTGCAAGCGTAGCGTCCGGTCGAAATGCAAACAGAGCGTCCGGTCGAGAGCGTCCGGTCAGTACGCAGAAAAGCTTGGCGCCGTGCTCAACGACCGGACTCTGAAAGCGTGCGTTCGGTCAGCCCGACAGAGCGTCCGGTCACCCCGCGACTGTACTGAAACTCCGGCGATTCAACCCGATCTCCTCCGAATCAAGTGCTCTAGGCTTGGGATTCGATCTGAGGAGTCACAAGGAGGTTAGTGAGCTGTCTCTAAGAGATCATGGCTCGAACCTAACTCCAAATCGGTGAATCGAAGGAATTCGGGGGAAAGAAGAAAAAGAGACCCGAAACTAAAACTTGATCGATCTCCTAGACCGTGAGGTTAGAGATGATTTCTTTCGGTGGAAAGAAGTGCCTCACGATCTAGAGCAACTCAGTTCAAACGGAATCGTGAAAGATGGACCGAGCACAAAGATCAAGCGACGGGAAAACTCAAGGCACAAAGCAATCCGCGAAGAACATGATGAACATGAAATCAAAACGCGAATTGACACCAAGAGATGGGATCCAAGGTGAGGATACGGCCTCACTTCCTCGAATCAACAGTACACAGAGTGGAGTCTCTCTGCGGATCTCAACTAGCTAAAGCAGGGTGTGGGAGAGTGGAAACCCTAGGAAATGAAAGCTCTAACTGAGATTGAGATAGGGAGGAGGGTGTCTCCCCTAGACTACTTATACTAACCTAGCCTAAGTCTATTTCCTACTCTACCCCTCTCTACTCTAATTTACAGAGCGGACCAGCCTAACCCTAAGGCTATTCTAGTCCACCCGCTGGTGGTAGGTAGATCCGACGGCCACGCCCGCACGGTCTTCCGCGTCGCCTCCACGCAACCTTCAGATCGCCGCCACGTGCCGCCACCACTCTGCACCCCGGTTTTGCGGCCCAAACCGGGAAACCAGCCTTTTCCATCAGCCCCCGGTTTTGAGGCCCAAACCGGAAACCAGCCTCCAGCCCGAGTTTTGTGGCCCAAACTCGGAAACCCTCAGCGCCCGAGTTTTGAGGCCCAAACTCGGAAACCGGCCCACTCCCAGGTTTTGAGGCTCAACCTGGAAACCCAGCACCCAGGTTTTGAGGCCCAAACCTGGAAACCGTCCACCGTTGGTTTTTCCCGGGCTCTACCAACAAACCGGCGTCGTAGAGGGGATGCACCGCCTGTGCACCCCTTCCACCGACATGATCGCACTTCTCCGCCTGTCGCTGTCGCAGGCTGCCAGCCACCACAGCTGATCCTCCGGCCTCCAGTCCATCAGTCCAAGTCCACGTCCGCCCTCACCGTCCGATACATCGGCATGGCACGTCCGCCGCACGGCACGCCCATCCTTCATCGCGCCCGGTCCGTCGGCACGGCACGTCGCAACTTGACTTCCTTCACCCGCCATCGATCACTGTCTCCGTGCTCGACACCTGCACAACACAAGCCAAAGAACATGCGCATCATCTCCATTGACAATCACTCATCACACAGAGACTCGGCATACACCCATGTATCCGCAGTCTTCTGGACGGATTTTTATTTGGTGATAGCCAGATCTGAGATCAATTTTGGAGAACACTCTGGCTCCAGATAACTGGTCAAAAAGGAGGTCAATGCGGGGCAAGGGATATTTATTTTTGATGGTGACCTCGTTGAGCGGGCGATAGTCAACGCACAGACGAAGACTTTTGTCCTTCTTCTTCACAAAAATAGCAGGACAGCCCCAAGGAGATGAACTTGGGCGAATAAGACCCTTATCCAAAGCTCTTGCAATTGGATCTTCAGCTCTGCCAACTCTCTGGGAGGCATTCGATAAGCTCTACGGGATATAGGAGCAGTCCCGGGCTTTAGCTCTATGGCAAACTCAACATCGCGGTCGGGAGGCAGACCGGGTAGATCTTCTGGGAAGACATCAGGGAACTCACAGACCACGGGAATATCCCTGACTTCCGGAACACAGGCGGTATTCAACTGGGTGGTTGCTGATTTTTGAGGCATAGGAAGTTGGAGAAGGAGTTTGGAAGTGCTGTTAGGAATATCCACTCTCACAACTCTATTCAAGGTGTCTATCATGGCTTTATGCTGACACATCCAATTCATGCCTAAGATGACATCTATCTCTTGATCGCGCAGTACTATCATGGTGGTAGGAAAGACATGTTTCCCCAACATTACTGGTATACTGCGGACCACTTCCTTAGTATTTATCCGCCCTCCAGGCGAAAGTATACAGAAACTTTCTTTTAACTCCCCCATGGGTAACTCATGCTTGATGACAAAAGTGCGACTGATGAAGGAATGCGATGCACCAGAATCGAACAAGACGACTGCAGGATGATTGGCAACAGAGAACCTACCGAGCATGACGGGCTCTCCTTCTGGGATGTTACTGACGGTGGTGAAGTAGACTTGCCCGTGCTTCTTGACAAACTTGCCTTCTGGACGTGCTGCTGCGGTGCACGGTGCTGCTGCTGTGATCCTCCAGGGCCTTTCTGTGCATGCTGGGCATTCTTCTTGGGTTTTGGGCAATCGCGAGACCAGTGACCAACTTGGCCACAGTTGTAGCATGGATGGTTGTAAGCTGTTTGTGGGTGGTGATACGAACACCTGGGGCGTTCGGCTGAGTGGCACTTTGCTGGTTGGCGTTATGAGTGGTGGCCGCGGTACGAACGACCACTTGCTGATGCGGGTATGGGGCACGGTTTTGGTGGTGGCTGGGGTGGTAGATGATTCTTGGGCGCTTGTGGTTGCTGGAGAAGCTGCTAGACCCAGCCTTCTTCTTCTTCTTCTCCTCCTGATACTGGCGGTTACTTTCCTCGAAAGCGACAGCACGGTCAACGACATCATGATAGGATCCGTTGAGGTTGTTGGACAGACCTCTGCGAATCTTAGGGTGCAGACCCCTAAGGAAACAATCTCTCTTCTTTTTCTCTGTGTTGACATAGTCGGAGGCATACTGGCTCAGGTGATTGAACTGACGACCCACATACTGCATCACTGTGGATTCCTTCTGCTGCAGAGCTAGGAACTGATCAAAGCTTCATCTTCATCAGACCTGACGGGATGTTGATGTGCACGGAAACCGGTGCGGACCTCTTCCCAGGTCAACTCATGACCTTCAGGTTGGGCAGCCAAGAGGTTGGCATACCAAGCACTGCTGGACCACGAAGCTGCTGAGAAGCAAACGGGGCTTCTGGATTTCAGTGCATCGGATGAGACCAAACTTCTGCTCCATGGTGCGGAGCCAATCATCAGCTTCGGGGGTTCATCGGCTCTGGTGGAAAACCCGTGGACGGGTTTCAGTGAACTCACATAGGTGGTTCTTGGTTGTGACGACCACGGTGACCAACATTCTGCTGTCTTGGTTCTGAGCCATTAGGTTGGCAGCGGCGGCCAAGGCTGCAATGGCATCTGCCAGGGTAGCAGGAACTGGTGGAGGGTTTGGAAGGTTGGCACCTCCGGAACTTCCGGCTCCAGAGCGGGTGTTCACAGGCATCTGTTAAGAATTTTGGGAACTTAGCATCCAAGATTGCTTTTGAACGAAACTGACTGATAAGATTCATTGATGTAAGGGTAGATAACTGATACAGAAGTTCGATAGATAGCTACCAACTGACAAAGGAAAGGTACAAGACATGATACAGACTCGACTAGACAGAAGACCAACTAACGTCCCAAACCTAGACTAAGGCTTTAGGTGAGCAGATGGTACAGACACAAGGAATCTAGTCGTCATCGATGATGATCATCTCTTCATCGTCATCTTCATCTTCGATGATGAGCTCAGGCTCTTCCTCCTCATCTTCATCTTCAACATGAACATCTCCAGCAGGTTCCATTTCTACATTCTGGACTGGCTCATGTTCTTCTTCAGGTCCTCCACGACTCCATCTTCTGGATCCTCAGCAACAGGTGGAGCCACGGGGTGAAGTTGGTTGTACAATTGATGTACCTCCTCATGAAGTATATATTGTACTGCTCAATCTGGGCAGTGTATTGCTGCAGTCCATGGAGCTGGGCTCTGGCGACGTCCTCGCGGTTCCAAGCCTCGTTACGCTGCTCGATAGCGCGAACCGTGTTCCGATTGGCCTGCTCCAAGGAAGCTCGTGCCTCATAAAACTCCATGCGGGAAAGATAGAAGTCATGCTCCATGTTCTCCATCTCAGCCTTCAAATTCTTGATTTCCTCCTTCAGGTTCTTGCGGGTGCGGCGGGGAAAACGACGACCATTGGAGGATTCTCCAGTCTCTTCTCCGGTGCGTGGCGCCAGCTGGTGACGCGGCACACCGTTTGGTCCAGTCGACTTGCGAGCAGTCCGCTTGAGGATGACCATATCTGGACAAGAGATTATAGGTGAGAAAGGCTAGCAAGAAAAAGGTAAAGGCATACTAACCCAACCGACTTAGATAGAGGAAGTTACTTAAGTGATAATGACATGATGCATGATTCGTTCCTACGGAACAAGGCAATGCAACTACTAAGGTAAGGTACATAGGGCTTATACAAGTTGTCTTGCTACTAGTCGCCAAAGACAAGATGAGATGAGAGAAGCAATTTGGACTCAAAATAGTCAAGTTTAGTTTTGGACTACTAAAAACCTTTTGAAGTTTTTGCAAAACAGATTGCAACGTCGTAGTGAGATGCTCCGATACCACTCTGTGACGTAACGGCCCTAATCCCATGGCCCACTGATCACTGTCAACCACTGACAGTGATCCGTACAGCCAAGAGATTACGACCGGGTTCGCCACTGGGCTACATCAGTGCCCGATGTCCGCAGGATCAGCTCACAATTCAGTTACAATCTCTTGAACATTTGACAAATAACATCGGAGTAAATAGCGGAAGACTAAATAACAATAGTTTTACAAACCAGTGTTCAACATAAACTTAAAGTGAAGTTATTACAGACCATAGTTCAAATAGAGTTGGCAGGGTAGCAGATGACAACAACTAAAAGATAAAGATACATCACCCAGCCCGAGGGTGAATAATCACTCATCGGCCTCATCGGCCTCTTCCTGAACAACAGTCACACAGCAGGGTCCGAGGCATACTGAGGAGTCTGCCATACCTGCAACATGGGTAAAATAACCCTGAGTACAAAGGTACTCAACAAGACTTACCCGACTAAAGAAAAGGGAGAAGACTCAGGAATGCAGGCTTAGGGTAGTCAAGGTAAGGCTTAAGCAAGTTCAAGTATTTTGCAGAAAAGCATTTTTGGTAACCTCATTTTATTTTGAAAGGTTCGGTATTCCTTGTTCCATCATAATCATTCATGATTCATTTTATATTTCAAAACAGGCCTAGTTGAGAACCACTCCCTGTTGACAGTCAGTGACTAAGTCTCCATAACCGAGGAGCAGCGTTAATCCGGATAAATAATACTCAGCTGAGGGTCCCTATCCACACTGCATATGTAGCACCCAAGCTTGCATATGCCAACTCGTCTACCACGATTCCTCCAAGATTGGGCCCGGTCCTACGCCACCCGGAAGTACAGTACACACCACTCCAATCCGGGCCTCTAACCCACGTGGGTACATGCTACTTCCGCCATCTCTCCACTCCCAGTGCGCGGTTGTCGGTCAAATAGGATTCCTCGGAGCCGAAGCTTTCCGTAGTATGTGAATAGTTGCAAGTCTTAGTCAATCAGGCCCCCATACAGGTGGTCCCTAAATTTTCCAGCCAGCGACAAGCACCTCGGGACTCTAACCCAAGAGTACAGGTCCTGTCAGTTTTTCAACCCTGTCCCGGCCGGTGTCAACTGTTGAGTCCCGGACTACAACATGACGGCACCGTACGCAAGGACAACCTCTCCTTCCCATTGACTAGGTACGGATCAGATACTTAGCCAATGGTGGAGGAGTAAACCAGAAATTCCCATAAATATTCTTAAAGTGACCACACTTTTGAACTTGGCATTTTTATTGCAAATCTATCATATAGCATTGCTAAGCATTTTCAAATAGTTTTTGAAAAGCAGGTATCGGGTGTATCATTGGTCAAGGTAGATAATGCATCAGATAGGATTTCACTCAACTCCTATCAACCTAATGCAATAATTTAACTCAAAGACATTTAAGGAAACATTTATAAATTCAAGGAAAGGGTTAAATGCACCGGGGCTTGCCTTGGATGGCAAAAAGAGCAGAGTCGGGGTAGGTATAAGCGTCGGAGCTTGGGGTTGCCTCGGGGACAGATCCTTCGGCGGCTACCTCGACTTCAGGGCCTTCTTCGTCAACTATGCGGATGCAATGATGAATGCTCATGAGAATGATGACATGGACTTCAGGTGCAAGACAAACCACAGATTCAAGATTACTCTCAGGCAAGGCATAATCGAAATCTAGGTTGAGCATAAAAGTTAACCATTTCTTCCTTAAGCAAAATTGATTAAACTAGACTTTGTCATAACTATCCTAACATCAATCAAACATATCATCACAAACATCATAGACCAAAGGGTAGGGGTCTATGAACATCAAGCAATCCCAAAAGTCACATCACAGGTCAATCAACGCTAACCCTAATCACCCTTTTCTATTTTTCTTAATTATTTAAAAAGGTCAGTCATTTTATGAAGGTGCTCCAAAAATTACCAAATTAATCTCATAAGTTCATTATGGTACAAGTATATGGCAAAACAAATTTCATAATTTTTGGAGGTCATTAAGGTGCTCAATTAAATCTAGACATTTAATTACCAAAAGGCACTATTCCTTAATTAAAATAAAGCTCAAAAATCAACTTGTTCCAAATGACTTCAAAATTTCACCAGAGACTTGTCATGGCATAACTAGCTCACAAAAACTTATCTCATAATTTTTGGAGTTATAAATTATTTTCTAAAAATCCAAAACCATCCATTTATTAATTAAATGGGAGATTTTTCATTTTCAAATTTCTGCAGAAAGGTCAAGTTTTATATTTTTATAAAATCTTCAAGGTACAAAGAGTCTATCCTCAAAATTTCAGAATTTTGAAGCAACTCAGAAAATCACACGAAAAATATGAAATTTCAGCACTATTCAAATAAACTGGAAATTGGAAAACGGTACTGTTCTTCTCCTCCGTTCGCCGGCGACCGTCCGACGGCGGCGGCGTTGCTACGCCGGCCACGACGAGGCGTCTCAGGCGAAACCGAGGAGATGGGAGGCTTCAGGAGCTCACCGTGAGTCGATTAAGCGGCTCGGCGAGGGAAGGGGATGAACGGAGGGAGGTGGTCGACGGTGACCGGCGGACGTCTCACGGCGGCGATCGTCGACTCGGCGATCCTGCGCGATACAAGTGACCGCAAGGGTCTGTCAGAGGCGCAAAGGAGCAAGGAAGGTGATGCGGGGGTCGGAGGGAGATGATCAAGGCCGGAGAGGGAGTATTTCACGATCCCGACCTCGACGGGCTTCTCGCCGGAGATGGAACGGCGAGTTACGCCGGGCAACCAGGGACGGTAGAGACCAAATTGAGGGGTGGTGAAGCTGCACAAGGACACGGCGGAGCTCCTGAGCTAGATGGTTGAGCTCGGGAGGCGCTGGGTGAGCTGGCGACGGTGGCGGAGGTGGCGGAGTGAGTTCTACTCCGGCGACCTCGTCGGGCCTTTTATAGCCGCGGCAAGAGGCTGGCGGAGCGTATTCTGGCGCGGATAAGATCACACGGAGCGTGCGCAATCGATTGCGGTGGGCAGAAGGGTTGACGGCGCGCAAGGGACCGGGTGTGCGCTCGCCGGCGACGGAAACGCGGCGGCGCTGTCGGGGAGCAGTGGGGACGGGTGTGGGGTCGGTTCTTGCGCGTGCGGGTGCGGCGCGATGTCGCGGCTGCAGGCGACAGGTCGGGGATGGGCGTGCGGCTGCCAGGCACGCGCGCGTGCAGCGCCGGCGAGCGGCCATGGCCGGGCCCCCCCCCTACCGGAGAAGAAGAACAGTAGCTAGGGTAGGGTTTGACTTTCTGTATTTTGCAAATTACTTCCAAAATTTGAACTGTGCGACAAAAACTCAAAACACCAAAGTTGTTCAGAAAAATGAGATCTACAACTTTGTCAATATGAACATTTTCAAATTCCAAATAGTTTTTGAACAAATTTGAAAACAGTAAAGGGGACACTTTTTCAAACTTGATTCAAATCGAAATTACTCTGGATTTCAAACTGAAACTTGAAAATCTGTAAACATGAAAGTTGTTCCTTTTATCAAAACCTACAACTTTGCTATTATACATTTTTCCTGAAACTCATTAGTTTTTGAACTCATTTTGAAAACTGAAAAGGGGACAAAAACTGGAGTTGATTTTGTTGAATTTGAAATAACTCAAAACTTTGCACTGCAACTTGAAAATTTGTAAATACCAAAGTTGTTTCTCTTTGACAGATCTACAACTTGCTTTTTGGACCAATCCCAAATTTTGAATAATTTTTGAATCACAACAAGAGGGATAAAATCCAGGATTTGGAAATCAGGGTTTTGCAAAGAGTTTTGAAATCAAATTCTGATTTTTGAACTTTGGCCAACACAACAACACTTCAAGACACCAAAGGAATAAGAATTACACAAAGCTAATCACAGAGATGAAATTACCATTTTGCCCTAGTAGAGAGAAGTGGGCCAAATAGGGTTTTTGCAATAGAGATAGATAAATCAAATAAATGATACACTTAGCAAAATGCATACACATGAAATCATGATGCTTAATGATGATAATGATGATATGTCAAGTTAATTACATGCTAAACACCAGAGGTGTTACATCCACCTACCATCGAGTTGGTCCAGAATAACCCTAAGGTTTAGCTGGTTCGCTCTGTAATTAGTTGTGGGGTAGAGTAGGAATTAGAATTAGGATAAGTAGAGGGAGACACCCTCCTCCCATTGATTCTCAGTCATTTGCTCTTTGCTTCTAGGGTTTTCTGCTCTCCCAATCCCCTGCTGTAGCTAGCTGAGATCCGCAGAGAACCTTACCTCTGTGTACTAGAGATTTTGAGGAAGTGAGGCCGTAACCTCATGTTGTAGCATGTGGTA
Organism: Coix lacryma-jobi var. lacryma-jobi; assembly: GCA_009763385.1. NCBI lineage: Eukaryota > Viridiplantae > Streptophyta > Magnoliopsida > Poales > Poaceae > Coix > Coix lacryma-jobi. Next base: position 70,417,099 of record CM019828.1, read on the forward strand.
GCACACGGTTGCAGATCGATGTGTTGATTCGCGTTTGATTCGTGTTCTTCGCGTTCTTCGTTTCTCCGTGATTTTCCCATCACTCGATCTCCCTCTCTAGTGCGTCTTTGCAAAATCCGTTTGAATCAACTTGTTCGTATTTGAAAGGAGATCATTTCCACTGAAGGAATTCATCTAACTCCTTACGAACAAGTAGATCGGGTTGATTTCATTTTCGTGGTGCTTTTCGGTTCATCCTTCTCCCCTTTTGATTTCCCGGTGATTGGATTGATTTGAGCAGATGATTTCTTGGGGATAGTCTCCTAACTACTCCGTGATCATCCTCTCCATGTTTGGGAATGTGGGATTTTGATTTGAATCGATTTGGGGGAAGATTTGGGTGAAGGGCGAATAAAATCGCCCTTCCTGAGTGACCACGGACAGTCCGCCACTCAGGGTGCGGACAGTACGCGCGTCGGGATGGAGCCTGGATAGTGGCTGCGAGTCTCGGCTGGGGAACTGTTCATTTGACCGGCGGACAGTCCGCCGTTGGTTTTGGCGGACAATCCGGGACTCGGGCAGGGGACTTCAGCAACCCTGCTGTTTTGGTCATTTGATCGGCGGACAGTCCGCCCCTTGCTCGCGGACAGTCCGGCACTACCGCGGACAGTCCGGGACCGTACCGGCGGACAGTCCAGGATTTGGCTGTGTCTTCCGGTTTAGTGCGTTTGCTCTCCCGGTTTGTTCGCTTGGTTTCCGGACTTCTCGTTTGGCCCTAGAGTTGACCAAGGAACCTTTCTAGGTATCTTTGCTACTTGTTAGCATAGGTATTTAGGAGTTTCTCGACGTAGCCGGCAATCTACGTTCGGGACTTGGTTTTTGGGGTTGAGTTCGAGCCGGTGCTTTTGGTGTTTGGTTTGCTATCTCCTTGTGGTGCCTCGCTATGATCCTAGGGATCATCCATCCTCTTCCAAGGGTCGTGGGCATCACGGTTTCGGTCGCGTTTTCTCGGGGTTGATTTTGGGACATTTGGCCAAAGTTTCGAGAGAAATTTTTGAGCTCCCATTCACCCCCCCCTCTGGTCGCCTTGCTAGTGCTTTCTCGGTCCTTCACCTTCATTATTGAAACAAACCCAAAACCAAATTCTCTCCAATAACACAAACCTGATGAGTAGCCTCGGCAGCTTCTTCGAAAGCAAGAGCGCGGCCACCACCAGCAATCCAGAACTTGCGAAGCAATCGCATCCCACAGTTTCGAACCTCAGCGTCATCAATCTTCATTTGGCGCACTTCGTCAACTGTTGGGAAGTTATGGTTGGGCTTTCTGATCTTGCGAAGGTGCTCGCAATCTGCTTGACAAAGTGTGCTGGCCATCGCCAATGCTCCGGCATACCCACCAAAGTCGGACACGTTTCCAACCAATGAGCTAAACACATCAAGCTCATTACACTGCCAACCCTCGAAGGCCTCCCCATTGGCAGCAGGCAGCGGTTCACCGGTAGAACCTCTGGCTTCGGTCAAGCAGGTATCAAGCTTGCTTTTAATTTTCCCCATACTCCTCTGCCAAGCCTCCGACTACGAAGCTACCTCCAACGACAGCTCACTTATGCGAGTGTTCGCTGTTAACAAATCCTTGTCTTTCTGACGGCAAGCCGCCAAAAGTTCTGCGTTAATATTTGCAGCCTCTTGTGCCTCCTCTCGAGACTTTCTAACCTTTTCCAAGCCAGCCTTAAGCTCAATTTCCTTATTCTCCAAACATTGGCGAAGGTCCTTATTATCTTTTTCAACTTCAATCAACCGATCATTCAAATGGTGAAGATTATAACTCGCCCTCCGGCGCGCCGAGTGGTTAAGGAGCATCAACTCAGCCACTTTGACATCGATGTCATCGTGAATATTGTCCAAGGGCTCGTTGGCCATTCGAAGCTCCGCTTTCGGCACACAGATACGGTTAAACACCCGACCAAAAAACGCCTTTCCTCCGGAGCACATTGTAAGTGACACTCTCGAAGGTCCGGACTCGTGAAAAGCTCCATCGCCGGATCAGAGACTCCAATCTTCTTAGCGAAATAAGGAAGGCTTGATCGGCTAGCCTCGCCATACGACCTCTTCCCGGGGTCCGTTCAGATTCAAGATCACCAGAAAACTCGAAACCATCGACCCATATGTGCGAGCCAGCAAACTCGGGAAATCACCCTCGTGGAGGACTCTCTGGCTCGAAGTCCCGAATGATATCATCGATACTTCGAGCAGCCGCATCACCAGCACTAGACGAGGCAATCCCTTTCACACGATCATCTTCGATAGACACATCATCATCAGAGTCATCTTCGCCACTCGAGGTGCCGCTAACCTCGTTGGATGAGTCATCTTCAGTGTCTGCCTCTTTTTCAACATATTTCTCCTCCTCCTTCTCGACATCATCGGAGACGTCTTCATCGTCCGAAACTTGGATCAGGGCGCCAATCCCCCCGACTCGGGGCACCTGCCCTCCAACCTTCGCAAGGCCTCAGCCACTCCCTAACGAAATGATGGCCGAAGAGGACGAAGTACCGGTAACGCCCGAAACAACAGCGACTTTTGTCGAAAGAGTTTTCCTTCGGCCACCGGCGCCACCGCGGCCTCGACCACGACCCCTTTTCGGCCACGAAACAATCTCTTTCTCCTCCGTAGCTGCACGCTTCCTTTTCTTTGGCGCATCCTCGCTCAAAGGAGTAGGCCAGTCAGCATACTGGATCCTAAGAATGTCGAACAGCCTGTTGACTTGACCTCCGCTACCAACGAGCTGTGGATAGCTTAACCTCCAATGTGGACAACTCCCAACAAGTTCCTCCGCCCTCTTCCCTGAAACGCTTGTAGACGGCTTCGATTCATCCCCTCGCGCTTAGAAACTTCGCGAGAGAAACTTTCCCAAACCTTGTTCAAATCAACCTTCGGCTTCTTCAAAACCCTACCCTCGTACTTGGGGTCATCCTGATTGCAACCATACCTGCCTCCGGTTGAGGGGCCAAACCTTGCACAACAGTATCCTCGACTAAATCTCGACACACTGAGAGCGCCGCTAGTGCTGCGGTGTTGTGTAACAGAACCGACCAATTTATAAGAGCACAAGTACGAAATTCTCCGCCGAGGCAGTAAATTTGTGGCACTTGAGCCCCTATAAACCGGTAGTCCGTGAAATCACGAGGGATTTCAAACTTTCCAACATCAACAACATAGGATCGTAATATTCAGCATCGACCGTCACACGACAGAGATTACATAAATAGTTCGGAGTGGAGTAGCAACTTAGTTATTACAAACCAGGTTTGAAAACAGTAGCGGAAGCTTAACTTGAAACATTGTTCCGAAATTCACGCACGCACACTTATGATTACAGTGCCATTTAGTAGTCATCCTTAACATAGCAAAAGATACGAACAGAAGAGGTCCGCCCGGGACCTAGAATTCACCCGAGGCTGGAAAGAGACAATTGATGCAATAACCATGGAAGACCTGGCCATCTGCAACAACAAAGGGTAGAACCCTGAGTACGAGAAGGTACTCAGCTAGACTTACCCGCCCTTAAACCAGAAATAAAATGACACCAAGGAGTATGCAAGGCTAGTATATAGTGGAGGCTGGCAATAGACCATATTTTTGCATAAAAGCCATTTGTTAATTAAGTAGTTCTCCTGCCTTTAGCTGTCAATTTAAATAAATAATTATCCTTTACTAGATTAGCAAAACTGCACTATAACAAACATGGTAGTGATCCAACGATCACCGAAATGTAACAAACAGACCGAGTGACCATTTCCAAAAGTATAATGATAGCTGTCTCGTGTTCCACATTTTTCAGTATCGAGGTCGATCAGCGTTCGAGTCAAGTGCTCACTATCCAGGAGCGATGGCGATTATAATCGATTCCTAACCAGCTGGTGATTTATTTCCCACACAAACCACACCCACCCGTCGGTGAGCTACAGATGACCACAACACCACCATCACACCCGGAGGCAAGCCCGACTGCCAAGGAGTTGGACTTAACCACCATCACCCGGGTCTTACTATTCGCGCCCCCGCGTCCCACTAACTCTCCACCGTGGCTTCGGCTGATGCGTAGGACCTGAGAGCCGGCCTGGAACAATGAGCGGCTTCGCGGTCGGAACGAGTTATCCTTCCAGCTAAATGTGGGACATGCGTTCAACATGACAAGAAGTCTATCTCACAAGATACTGATTCCCATAAAACACGGCTAGAAATACTGTAGCATACACTACAGGAATCTGCCGATCTCCATTTTCCACAACACTCAGTTATCCCACTTAATGGAAATATCCGGTTAATCGGTCAAGTAACCCACCTATTGCTCGCGGGTAACATGAAGGTTGCCCGACTTCTACCGGTCTAAGCAATTCTAAGCATAACTCGGACCTGATTCTATATAGGTATCAAGGATGATATTTCAAGGTAACAAGGTATGAATAGTGATGCATCAACGGTATCAAACAACTCCTATACTTAATGCAACAAACATAAGCAGATTAAGTTAATCATAAACTGTAGGTAGTTAGAAATGCTCCGGGCTTGCCTTTCTCGAAGGTGCTCGGTTGGTGATTCGGGCACTCCGGAAGTTCTTCTTCAAACTTTCCCCGACAGCTCCTGGTTCCTGCTCCTGAGGCTGCTCCTCGTTTCCTCGGCTATCACTGTCTCTTCTACCGAACCTGTTATGATGCATATGCGCGAATGAATGGATGATACATGGGCATAGAAAAATGCATTGCAATTGAATTGACCGAATAGGCGCATATTCCTCTCTGGTAGAGTACAACACTCTATTTAGAGAGAAGAAGCTACACCACTCATGCAAAGCACAGTCAACATGCATACACTGAAAGACTATTTTACCCCTGCTGGTTCCCTCCATAAAAAAGACACAAAAGCTTAATTTATGTAAACTAATTATTCCACTAAAACAAGCTTATAACTGCACCTTATAGCTAACAACTTCAGAAAAATCTACAAAATTACTGTAGGTTCCTAACAGAAAGTAAAGCATACTGTACAAATTTCAGGACAATTGCATGTATATATAATTCTGTATGAAAAAGACAAATATCAGGGTGAAAAGGTACTTTGAACTACACCCTGTCTTAAAAAGTGTCAAACAACAGATTTCATATTTTTGTTTAGAGCTTTCCAGCATAAGAGCAGTCTATAAAAATTATGAGACTCAAATTCCATATATTTTAATTACTACAATTATACAAGAAAACAGCATTTAATCAATTTAAAGGTTAACTTCAAATTATTTCACAACCAAACAGTAGTTACAATTTTTCTGTGACTCTACATCACTTACAGAGCTCACCAAAACAAAACCCATATTTTCTGAGCAAAACATGATTTATTATGCATTAAACAAGATAACAGCCTAAACACAAATTAATTATTACTGCATATAAAAACTATCATAACAGAGCATATCATATTTTTCATGTACAGATCTCATCAAGACAAACTTAACAAAATTGGTTTCACATTTATTGGATTAACAGAACACAAGTTATGATTTAAACAAGCATTAACAATATTTCTGGAAAACATATATTCAAAAACACTAAACCCTAACTGCTACATGCACCCGACACAACTGCACCCAAGCGGCTGACAGCCGGGGCCCGTGGTCAACACGACCCCACCTGTCACACACAGAGAGAAACAGAGGAGAAGTTGACCTCGCCGGAGCTCTTGCCGACGGCGAACCTCCGGCGAACCATCACTCCACTCGACTCCTCTCATCTTCCGCACTCATGGTACCACTCACGGCCCAGCATTGCGGTGGATGGAGCTCGCCGTCGCAAATGGCGGCCACGGCGGCGCGGACTCTCCACGCCGGGCAACTCCGGCCATGCCGAGGCTAACCAAACTGCGATTCCTACTCTCCGAACTCCCACGGATCTAGCGCAAGGCTCGGACGCTACGGATTTCACTCCGAAAGCTCGGGACCACGCCATGCCAGTCTCCGGCAACCATGGCGGACGACGGCGATGGCGGACCGAGGAGGCAACCAAACCCTAATCGGCTAAACCGACTTCACTACCTTCTTCCTGGACGCTCACTGACTCACGAACGCTAGCTAAAACATCTTGAAACCCACGGGAAGGGAGCCGACCACGGCGGACCGAACTCGGCGGTCATGGCGGCCATGGCGGAAGCTCGTCCCGAGGCTCACCTAGGGCTTGCCGAAGAGCACTGACTAGCGCAAACGATGCGGGAGACCAGGCGAGGCTAGCGGGTGCGGTTTGCTTGGCGAATGCACGGCGAAACGACGGCGGACGGCGGACTTCCCCTTTTCGCCCGCGCGGTCGCCGGCGAGAGCTTGGAGCGAGGCAGAGAGAGGGGAGAGCGCGCTCTGGCGGGGGAGAGCGTGCGCGGGCGCTTTTAGGCTCGCCACGCCGCGCTCGCTGGCTGGCTTGGCGGGAATCGAACGCCACGCGGCGTTCTTCCCCTGCGCGCGGTCGGCCACGACGCGCGGACGGGGTTTGAACAATGAATCGGGCGATTCAGTTAAGCCCTGGGCCGACTGACGGCCCAACTTCAAACGCGATTAACTCACTAACCACTCCATCAAACGCTAAACCAACTGCACCATTGGTTAGAGCTATACACCGACTGCAACTTGGTTATAGGATTGATCACTGGTTCGGCTTGGGTTGGGCTCAGATCGATGCCAAACATGGCCTGACCGAACTGGTTTTCAGAGTTAGGACTTAGGAAAAATTCCAAGTCTAAAACCCTTCCAATTCTGTCTTGTGGACCCTAAAACACCATGCTAAACCCATTTTCATGAGTTGGTCCTTAAACAACTTTTGTTCTATACTAAATTCTACACACTTTTGCTTAAGGGCCCACAGCCATGCAAAGCTTCTAACAAGGAGGTCTTTGTTAGTCAAACAAAAGGACTTTAGAGGCTCTATAGGGTTGACTAGGGTTTAACTACTTGATTAGGCAAAATGTCCAGCATAACCATGCCTTCATTTTGACTTCTCAACAAGGTTAGATGGTTAGAAAGACTTAACCACTCCCAAGCAAGACAAGAAACACTTCATCAAAGCAAACTTATAAGCAAGCAAACACATGAAATGACATTTTATGTGAGAAAAAGAATAACATATGAATGCTTCATGATCATGAGATGATTATGCATGATGAGAAATGATGTCATGCTAGCTTAACACCAGAGGTGTTACAGCCCTTCCCCCTTAAAGAAATCTCGTCCCGAGATTTACTGACCATTGCTTATGGAACGATGGATAAACTTTCTGGAGATAGTCTTCCGTTTCCCAAGTTGCATCTCCGTCATCATGACGACTCCATAGAACTTTATACACCTTTACTAAGCGATTGCGAGTTACTCTTTCTTTGCTGTCCAAAACTCGCACGGGTTGCTCTTGATATGTGAGGTCTGAAGCTAGCTTCAACTCCTGAGGTTCTATTCTTTCTTCCGGTACACGTAGACACTTCTTTAACTGTGAAACATGAAAAACTGGAAAGATCGAACTCATAGCTTCGGGTAACTGAAGTTGATAAGATACTTCCCCTTTCTTTTCAAGATACGATATGGTCCAACATATCTCGGGGCTAGCTTCCTTTTAATGCCGAACCTTTGTACTCCCCTCATCGGAGTTACTTTTAGGTAAACATGATCTCCTCCTTAAACTCCAACGGTCTTCTTCTTTTATCGGCATAACTTTTCTGTCGGGATTGTGCTGCTTGTAAATGTTGATGAATGATCTGGACCTTTTTCTCGGCTTCTGCCACGAAGTCTATTCCAAAATATCTCCTTTCCCGGGTTCAATCCAGTTTAACGGAGTCACACACTTACGTCCATATAAAGCTTCAAATGGTGCCATCTTGATACTCTCTTGATAGCTATTATTGTACGAGAACTCTGCTAACGGTAGCCATGATTCCCATGATCCTTTGGAGGATAACACACAAGCTCTGAGCATATCTTCAAGCACTTGATTCACTCTTTCGGTTTGACCTGCGGTCTGAGGATGATAAGCTGTACTGTGAATCAACTTCGTTCCCAAACCTTTATGTAACTGCTGCCAAAAGTGCGCTGTGAACTGAGATCCACGATCTGAAACAATTGTCTTTGGTATTCCATGTAAACGCACAATCTCTTTGATGTAGATATCTGCATACCGAGGCGGTCGATATCCGGTTTTGACTGGAATAAAGTGAGCAGATTTGGTCAAACGATCCACTATTACCCAAATGGAATCATTCCCTTTTTCCGAGGTGGGTAATCCAGTTATGAAATCCATACTGATGTCTTCCCATTTCCAAACAGGCACAGATAACGGTTGTAACAACCCTGCAGGTTTCATATGCACTGCCTTAACTCTGCAACAAGTATCACACCTTGCAACATAGGCTGCTATCTCTTTCTTCATCTTGGTCCACCAAAAACGAGATTGTAGATCATGATACATCTTACTGCTCCCTGGGTGAAGAGATAACTTAGATAAGTGGGCCTCATCTAAGATTTTATCCTTGAGATCTTTGTTCTTTGGCACGACAAGACGATCCCTGAACCATAACACTCCTTGTTCATCCAACTTAAAAGAAGTTAAAGGATCTTTTAACATCTTTCGCTTGATATGAGCAACTCCTTTATCTGACTTCTGAGCTTCCATAATCTGACTTTCTAGCGAGCAACCTAACTGAATGTTGAACAAAACTTCTGGATGTATCAGGTTAAACTTTTCTTCAAACAACGGTTGCACCATAACAGTGCGATTTCCGACTTAAAGCATCTGCAACCACGTTTGCCTTCCCTGGGTGATAGTGAACTTGCAAGTTATAGTCCTTTATCAACTCCAGCCATCTGCGCTGCCTCATGTTCAACTCAGGTTGAGTGAAGATATACTTTAGACTCTTATGATCGGTATAGATGTTGCACACATTTCCCAACAAGTAGTGTCTCCATACCTTTAGAGCATGCACTACTGCCGCTAATTCCAAATCATGTGTAGGGTAGTTGATCTCATGTTTCCTTAACTGTCTTGAGGCATACGCTATCACTCGTCCATCTTGCATTAGCACACAGCCCAAACCTATCTTGGATGCGTCACAAAACACATCAAAAGGTTTCTCTATATCCGGTTGAGCCAAAACAGGGGCAGTGGTCAGCAGTTCTCTTAAAATCGGAAAGCTGCTTCACACTCCTCTGTCCAGACAAACTTCACATCCTTTTGTAGCAACGATGTCATTGGTTTTGCGATCTTGGAGAAATCCGGAATGAAGCGACGATAGTAACCAGCCAAACCTAGAAAACTTCTGACTTCCGTGACGGTGGTTGGTGCCTTCCAATCCATAACCTCTTGTACCTTTCCTGGATCCACTGAGATTCCATCTCCTGATAACACATGTCCAAGAAAATGAACTTTCTTCAACCAGAACTCACACTTACTGAACTTAGCATATAGCTTATGCTCTCGAAGTCTTGTTAGAACTATCCTTAAGTGTTCCGCATGATCTTCTTCGTTCTCTGAATATATCAAGATATCATCCAAAAAGACTATCACAAACCGATCCAACTCAGGCATAAACACGGAATTCATTAGATACATAAAGTATGCAGGAGCATTTGTCAAGCCAAACGACATGACAAGATACTCATACAACCCGTACCTAGTGGAAAAAGCCGTTTTGGGTATATCTTTGGGTCTGATCTTGATCTGATGGTACCCTGATCTTAAGTCTATCTTGGAAAACACTCTAGCTCTCGTCAACTGATCAAAAAGGATATCAATCCGAGGTAAAGGATACTTATTCTTGACTGTTACTGCATTCAAAGGTCTGTAATCCACACACATACGCAGACTTTTATCCTTCTTTTTCACAAAGAGTGCCGGACATCCCCACTCAGATGAACTTGGTTGAATCAAACCCTTATCCAACAACTCTTTCAACTGAACCTTCAACTCCGCCAACTCATTAGGAGGCATACGATACGGTCTTCTGGATATAGGTGCTGTTCCAGGTATCAACTCTATTGCAAACTCCACTTCCCTATCTGGAGGTAAACCAGGTAACTCATCTGGAAACACATCTGGAAACTCACATACTACAGGGATTTCCTGAAGATCTGCCACTTGCACTGCACAACTCATAGCACTGAGATTAAGACGGTCAGGAAGAAACACTTGAAACCTCGTGTTTTCCTCGGGGTCCTTTAAAGAAATTATCCTTTTCCCGGTATCTAAGATCACTTCCCACTTTTTCATCCAGTCCATTCCGAGGATAACATCCAAGGATAGACCTGGCATGACTACTAGGCTTACTCGATACCGCTTATCTTCCAAACTAAGAGTAGCTCCACATACCACTTGATTAGACAACACACTTGCACTAGCTGAGTTTATTCGAAACCCAAAATCCATTGTTACCATTTCCTGATTATGCTTAAGTGCAAATGCTTGACTTACAAAAGAATGGGATGAACAGAATCAAACAAAACAACTGCAGAGATATTGTTGATAGAGAACATACCAGCTGTTACAGGCTCACCCTCTGAGATGCCTTCCAAGGAGGTATGATGCACACGAGCTTGCACTGGATTGGTCTTCTTTCTTGGGCTAGGACATGTCCTGGACAGATGCCCTTCTTTGCCACAGTTGTAACATGGCCCCTTGACGTAGCTGCCTGTGAAGTTCTGATTTCCCTGTCCTGCTTGTACTGCGATGTCTGACCTTTTGCCACTTTCTGGACCTTGGCTTGCTGCTGATTTCCCTGAAAACGACGCTGAGGAGGCTTGAACCGTGCTCCCCGTGCTGCTATATGAAACTGAGGACGATTCGCCACTTGATTTCTGTTCTGCTGTGCTCCTGTATCAAAAGTTTTCTTGCGGGCTTTAGATGCACTATAGAGATTGTTGTGGTTTTCTTGAGTCAAACAGTCACTGACGAAGTCATTGAACCGGGTTCTAGAAGAATTTCCCATTGTCTTCAGGAGCTTTGGACTTAGGCCCCTTTTCATACAAGCAATCTTCTTTGCATCTGTATTGACATACTCAGGCGCATAACGAGCAAGATTGTTGAAAGCATGAAGATATTCAGCCATTGGTTTGGTACCCTGAGTCAAACTCAAAAACTCCGTTACTTTCATAGCCATTAAACCGGGAGGAATATAATGACCTCGAAAAGCTGCTGTAAACTGCTCCCAAACTATAGGTTGATTTGCCGGAAAAGCGGTACGGTGATGTGCCCACCATATACCAGCCGGTCCTTGCAACTGATGAGCTGCGTATTCCACCTTCAGAGACTCTGTCAGACGGAGCAACCTGAACTTCTGTTCGACAGTGTTGATCCATTCATCTGCTTCCAAAGTTCCACTGCTTCCTTAAAGATTGGAGGTCTAGTGTCCAAGAAGTCCTTAAACGTGCTGTACTGGTTAACATCTTGACCACCCAGACCTGCAGCCCTGCGGGTATTCTCAGCGATGTTTCGGAGATTTGCTTCCATGTTGCGTTGCATAGCTTCCATACTACGCTGACTTCCCAAAAACTGAGCAAAGAACTGCTCTGCCGTGTAAGGAGGAGGAGGAGGAGGATTGGCTTCCTCGCCCTGTCCACTCCCATCTGCACCACTGGCACTGCCGGTTCCACGACGAGTGTTCACCATCTGCATAGCCAATCAATAATCGATGAGTGATGCCATATATATAGATCAAAATGCGTAATGACTGCAGTACTGTATTCGAACATAGTTCATACAATAAGGCACATTCACAAGTTGTTCCACACAAATAACATCACAAACAGATTATACGAAAAGCGCTTAAAACTCGCATGGACACGAACGGATAAGCACAACGATAGCCTGATACTTAAAACGGTTCCAAAGGTAGCAACAAGGTTCTTAAGCTTACAACACATCAAAGGTTCCACAGATCCAACATAACCGATACACAAGACCATCACGATAAACATCGAGATCTAAACTCTAATCGCTCTCAGCATCTGACACATGACCCTCGACATCATCGGCTCCATCATCTTCCTCTTCTTCTTCGTCTTCTTCTCCTGATTAGCGAAGAGCATTCCTCCATCTTCATCACCGCCATCAGCAAGAACAACTCCCAACTCCATCCATCTCGGCTGCACCTGGAGGATGGTATGGATGAAGCTGGTTGTGAAGACGATGCACTTCCTCATGGAGGTTGTTGTTGTAGGCTTCAGTTGTCGCTAACTGCTGCTCCAAGGCCACGATACGAACTCTCATATCCACCTCTTCTTCCCATGCCTGATTTCGCTGCTGAAGAAGCCTTACCATCTGATTCTCCGCGCTTCGATTAGCATGCTTCTCACGCCCTAGCTGCTCTTGCAGCCTGATGATCTCTTGAGCTGCGACTACATTCCTGCGAACCACCTGATCCTTCTCTATGGTCATCTGCTTCAGCTTTCCTGCATCTTTTCCACTTCTTCATCAAACTCGCGCTGAGCTTGCCTTTTCTCATCCTTAACCTGGTGATAGGACTCAGTCATACTGCACAAGCTGTGTTGCATGACCGCGTACCCCTTCATTACCGCATACATGGCACTTGCTGCCGGACCATCACATGCCTGAAGCTCACTGGGACTACCCTCAACTGCTTCCTGCCTGGTCTGCACCCAAACATCCTTGAATGGGTCAGCCCTTGGAAACACTCCGGCTAGAGCTCGACTGAGGTCTTCTGGGAACCGCTCCATGATGTCCTGGAGAATGAGGAACGCTGCTGACTGCGCACCTTCCCAAGGATCCCTTCCTTTGCTCTCATACATCCAACCAGACCATTCAGATCCCTCTTCCCTGGGCTTCACCACTGCAGTAACATACACCAGGGTGGTGTCTCCCAGAGGCTCTTTCGACCAGAAGTAGCGAGGCTCCTTACCATCCGGGTATCCCACCGAACGCAGAACCCTCCAAGCAACGTAGGTGTCCCAAACACATCCAGAAACTTTGCCTTGCACCTCTCCGACCTAGGTGCCAACTGGTGTCTGGGAACCCTGCCGCCCTGACTTACGTGCGGTTTCCTTAGTCCGTCCCATCTGTAGCAGGATTATCATGATAACATAAGCATAGGTCTTCCAACTCGAGCAATGAATCCATAAAGGGTGGAAGTAATGCAAAAAGGAAAGAAAGCATTATGCCATGATATGTATGTGTATGAAAACGTTCCGTACGTCCTTTCCACTACATAAGAACTATGCGGTGGCAAACCACGATACTCTCATACGTTAACTATTTCGTTCTAACGGTGCGTAGTTAGTGTACCTGCAGAAGATCCATTTCAGCCCTGCCCCACAGTATGATAATTATGCATTGCTGAAATTTAAATCTAGATACTCACCTAGGTGTACACCCCGTATACACGTAAGCAGTATATGCACCCATTTAACAGTATCACCCCGTTACTGCGTACTTTCCCTGCACCCGTGTATCAACGTGTGTAGGTTCCAATACCACACAACAACCCTACCGACGGTTGTCCGACCATGCTCTCACAACTTTCCTTACCTTGGCGTAGAGGCAACTGATCCATACATTACCATTCCGAAGAATAGCACCCATACAATTTCACCCTTGCCGTATGGACGACAGAATAAACGAAAATCAAGTATGATGCAAGACCCCCAAGTTAGTACTTAAATAAGCCACCTGAGATCCTATGGGCATAAAGGATATGACCACTGGCACACTTATATCTTTGCTTTTTAAAATTTTTCTTCTAACCGACTTTGTGATTGTTTGAAAATAATTTTTGGACTCCAGATTATTTTTATTACCAAATTTTTAGTCCTATGAACAGTACCCGCTGAATTATGCTCCGATGCCAGCTGTAACAGAACCGACCAATTTATAAGAGCACAAGTACGAAATTCTCCGCCGAGGCAGTAAATTTGTGGCACTTGAGCCCCTATAAACCCGGTAGTCCGTGAAATCACGAAGGATTTCAAACTTTCCAACATCAACAACATAGGATCGTAATATTCAGCATCGACCGTCACACGACAGAGATTACATAAATAGTTCGGAGTAGCAACTTAGTTATTACAAACCAGGTTTGAAAACAGTAGCGGAAGCTTAACTTGAAACATTGTTCCGAAATTCACGCACGCACACTTAATGATTACAGTGCCATTTAGTAGTCATCCTTAACATAGCAAAAGATACGAACAGAAGAGGTCCTTGCCCGGGACCTAGAATTCACCCGAGGCTGGAAAGAGACAATTGATGCAATAACCATGGAAGACCTGGCCATCTGCAACAACAAAGGGTAGAACCCTGAGTACGAGAAGGTACTCAGCTAGAGTACTCAGACTAGACTATACCCGCCTTAAACCAGAAATAAAATGACACCAAGGAGTATGCAAGGCTAGTATATAGTGGAGGCTGGCAATAGACCACATTTTTGCATAAAAGCCATTTGTTAATTAAGTAGTTCTCCTGCCTTTAGCTGTCAATTTAAATAGTAATTATCCTATTTACTAGATTAGCAAAACTGCACTATAACAAACATGGTAGTGATCCAACGATCACCGAAAATGTAACAAACAGACCGAGTGACCATTTCCAAAAGTATAATGATAGCTGTCTCGTGTTCCACATTTTTCAGTATCGAGGTCGATCAGCGTTCGAGTCAAGTGCTCACTATCCAGGAGCGATGGCGATTATAATCGATTCCTAACCAGCTGGTGATTTATTTCCCACACAAACCACACCCACCCGTCGGTGAGCTACAGATGACCACAACATTGTTCCAGGAGTCGCGGTTTCAACCGCCACCATCACACCCGGAGGCAAGCCCGACTGCCAAGGAGTTGGACTTAACCACCATCACCCGGGTCTTACTATTCGCGCCCCCGCGTCCCACTAACTCTCCACCGTGGCTTCGGCTGATGCGTAGGACCTGAGAGCCGGCCTGGAACAATGAGCGGCTTCGCGGTCGGAACGAGTTATCCTTCCAGCTAAATGTGGGACATGCGTTCAACATGACAAGAAGTCTATCTCACAAGATACTGATTCCCATAAAACACGGCTAGAAATACTGTAGCATACACTACAGGAATCTGCCGATCTCCATTTTCCACAACACTCAGTTATCCCACTTAATGGAAATATCCGGTTAATCGGTCAAGTAACCACCTATTGCTCGCGGGTAACATGAAGGTTGCCCGACTTCTACCGGTCTAAGCAATTCTAAGCATAACTCGGACCTGATTCTATATAGGTATCAAGGATGATATTTCAAGGTAACAAGGTATGAATAGTGATGCATCAACGGTATCAAACAACTCCTATACTTAATGCAACAAACATAAGCAGATTAAGTTAATCATAAACTGTAGGTAGTTAGAAATGCTCCGGGGCTTGCCTTTCTCGAAGGTGCTCGGTTGGTGATTCGGGCACTCCGGAAGTTCTTCTTCAAACTCTTCCCCGACAGCTCTGGTTCCTGCTCCTGAGGCTGCTCCTCGTTTTCCTCGGCTATCACTGTCTCTTCTACCGAACCTGTTATGATGCATATGCGAGAATGAATGGATGATACATGGGCATAGAAAATGCATTGCAATTGAATTGACCGAATAGGCGCATATTTCCTCTCTGGTAGAGTACAACACTCTATTTAGAGAGAAGCTACACCACTCATGCAAAGCACAGTCAACATGCATACACTGAAAAGACTATTTTACCCCTGCTGGTTCCCTCCATAAAAAGACACAAAAGCTTAATTTAGTAAACTAATTATTCCACTAAAACAAGCTTATAACTGCACCTATAGCTAACAGCTTCAGAAAAATCTACAAAAATTACTGTAGGTTCCTAACAGAAAGTAAAGCATACTGTACAAATTTCAGGACAATTGCATGTATATATAATTCTGTATGAAAAAGACAAATATCAGGGTGAAAAGGTACTTTGAACTACACCCTATCTTAAAAAGTGTCAAACAACAATTTCATATTTTTGTTTAGAGCTTTCCAGCATAAGAGCAGTCTATAAAAATTATGAGACTCAAATTCCATATATTTTAATTACTACCAATTATACAAGAAAACAACATTTAATCAATTTAAAGGTTAACTTCAAATTATTTCACAACCAAACAGTAGTTACATTTTTCTGTGACTCTACATCACTTACAGAGCTCACCAAAACAAACCCCATATTTTTCTGAGCAAAACATGATTTATTATGCATTAAACAAGATATCAGCCTAAACACAATTAATTATTACTGCATATAAAAACTATCATAACAGAGCATATCATATTTTTCATGTACAGATCTCATCAAGACAAACTTAACAAAATTGGTTTCACATTTATTGGATTAACAGAACACAAGTTATGATTTAAACAAGCATTAACAACATTTCTGGAAAACATATATTCAAAAACACTAAACCCTAACTGCTACATGCACCGACACAACTGCACCCAAGCGGCTGACAGCCGGGGCCCGTGGTCAACACGACCCCACCTGTCACACACAGAGAAACAGAGGAGAAGTTGACCGCGGCGAAGCTGCCGACGGCGAACTTCCGGCGAAACCATCACACCACTCGACTCCTCTCATCCTTCCGCACTCACTGGTACCACTCACCGGCCCAGCATTACGGTGGATGGAGCTCGCCGTCGCAAATGGCGGCCACGGCGGCGCGGACTCTCCACGCCGGGCAACTCCGGCCATGCCGAGGCTAAACAAACTGCGATTCCTACTCTCCGAACTCCCACGGATCTAGCGCAAGGCTCGGACGCTACGGATTTCACTCCGAAAGCTCGGGACCACGCCATGCCAGTCTCCGGCAACCATGGCGGACGACGGCGATGGCGGACCGAGGCAACCAAACCCTAATCGGCTAAACCGACTTCACTACCTTCTTCCTGGACGCTCACTGACTCACGAACGCTAGCTCTAAAACATCTTGAAACCCACGGGAAGGGAGCCGACCACGGCGGACCGAACTCGGCGGTCATGGCGGCCATGGCGGAAGCTCGTCCCGAGGCTCACCTAGGGCTTGCCGAAGAGCACTGACTAGCGCAAACGATGCGGGAGACCAAGGCGAGGCTAGCGGTGCGGTTTGCTTGGCGAATGCACGGCGAAACGACGGCGGACGGCGGACTTCCCCTTTTCGCCCGCGCGGTCGCCGGCGAGAGCTTGGAGCGAGGCAGAGAGAGAGGGAGAGAGCGCTCTGGCGGGGGAGAGCGTGCGCGGGCGTTAAGGCTCGCCACGCCGCGCTCGCTGGCTGGTTTGGTCGGCCGGGAATCGAACGCCACGCGGCGTTCTTCCCCTGCGCGCGGTCGGCCACGACGCGCTGGCCGGGATTGAACTGAATCGGGCGATTCAGTTAAGCCCTGGGCCGACTGACGGCCCAACTTCAAACGCGATTAACTCACTAACCACTCCATCAAACGCTAAACCAACTGCACCATTGGTTAGAGCTATACACCGACTGCAACTTTGGTTATAGGATTGACCACTGGTTCGGCTTGGGTTGGGCTCAGATCGATGCCAAACATGGCCTGACCGAACTGGTTTTCAGAGTTAGGACTTAGGAAAAATTCCAAGTCTAAAACCCTTCCCATTCTGTCTTGTGGACCCTAAAACACCATGCTAAACCCATTTTCATGAGTTGGTCCTTAAACAACTTTTGTTCTATACTAAATTCTACACACTTTTGCTTAAGGGCCCACAGCCATGCAAAGCTTCTAACAAGGAGGTCTTTGTTAGTCAAACAAAAGGACTTTAGAGGCTCTATAGGGTTGACTAGGGTTTAACTACTTGATTAGGCAAAATGTCCAGCATAACCATGCCTTCATTTTGACTTCTCAACAAGGTTAGATGGTTAGAAAGACTTAACCACTCCCAAGCAAGACAAGAAACACTTCATCAAAGCAAACTTATAAGCAAGCAAACACATGAAATGACATTTTATGTGAGAAAAAGAATAACATATGAATGCTTCATGATCATGAGATGATTATGCATGATGAGAAATGATGTCATGCTAGCTTAACACCAGAGGTGTTACAACCACTCCAGACAGTCGACAACGCGTGGCCTCACGCTCATCTTAGCTTTGGCACTTACGTCACGAGCAGCGGGAGCTCACCACAGAGCTCGGTGTTGCCACTAAGCTGTATAGAACCAGAACTCTTGCCATCCACTGGTTCCACTATTTTTCTCGGCCTGCACCGGCAGCTCCGATCCGGCGTGATGGGAGAGGTGTACACCGCAAATTGTCCGAGGCTGGTGTTACCTTCGCCATCAACAATCTTTCGAGGCTGCATATGCACCACGATGAGTGCGAATAAAAACCCTCGACATGAGGGACAATGCCCTAGGAGACTGGCATGACAGAACAGGACAGGATTAGACACCAGACATACACCGACATCTTCGTAAAGCACGAAGGTGTCAGCTGATGGAACCTCAGGTTAAACCTCTGTAACTGAGGTCACAAAAGAAGCAGAAGGGAAGCGCAGACCAACAACAAAGAACTCTTCAAACACAACAACCTCATCAGCGTCCGGCTTCAGAATAGTCTCTCCAGCACTAGTCCTCGCCTTTCCATCTTCGATCCAACCCCGCTTCACATAAGCTGCCAACTCTGAACTGCAGACTCGGCTAAGACCAAACTCAAAAGTAACCCCTCATCCACAGCGGAAGGGGAAGTGACACGAGCGGTTTGCTTGGACCTAGCCGTCTCTCAAAACTAAAACCCTCACAGAACACAGTACGCAAAACCTTCGCAACTAGACGAAAATAACCTTCGCAAAAAGAATTGCACAGCAGCAGGATGGCTAGACCAAAGGAGGGCACGACTTCAAACCCCCCACCAACCCCATCTATTTATAGGCTGGAAGACGAGACACCCAGCCCGACAAAACTGGCAGGACTACCGAAGTCCACGGCGCAAAAATGAAACGGACCTCAACAGTGCAAAAAAGAATAAAACGGCCCGGCCCAAAGCAGCCACGGGCGTCGTTGCCAAGGGTCCCGTTACATTTCCCATCAAAGACCGCTGCTTGGGCCTAAACACTATTCTTTAGATCCAAGGCAACGAGGGGCTACTGTTGGGGGAAGGGAGCCTCGGCAGTGGCGCCATGCAGGCTGGCTCGGATGGCAACCTTCGCATGACCCGGGCGCCCTCACAAACTTTCTTCTCTTCGTCAGATTGGACCCTTCGGATCGGTTTCCTAACCTTTGGGTACAAACCCGACCCTCGGAGTTTATTTTGTTTCATGCAGGTAAAGGCGCGCTGAGGACACAGGAAGTGACCCTCGCACGTTCCGAGGCTCCTACGCTAAAGACTTCAAACTCGGCGAATGGCTAGCGAATGCTGACCTTGCGGCTAGCAGAGTCGCGAGGGTCTGACCTTCACCTTTCCACGAAGGTGGGCTGAACAAGATGGCGGCGGGCAGGAGGAAGGCAAACTAGGGTTTCCACTCCGCACATGTTTGTATGGTTATACCCTTTCCGTGTACGGTGTCGGGGAATGTTTTCTGTACCCTTTGTAATTTGGCCGATGTCCCTTGGTATTCCCTATAAATACCAAGAGATGAACAGTGTAAAGGCAGGATTTTCGGAAATAGAAAAATTTCCCAACCAACTTGTTTCCTGCACCTTCGCTAGCGTTCACCTTCGCATACCTCTTACGTTTGTCCGACAGTTGTCCACCCTCGCACCGAACCCCTGCCTTGCAGCGGAGGTTGGGCGGGAGTGCGTCCAACAGATGGGAGGTGTGTGTCTCCCTCTACTTATCCTAATTCTAATTCCCACTCTACCCCTAACTAATTACAGAGTGAACTAGCTAAACCCTAGGGTTATTCTGGACCAACTCATGGTAGGTGGTGATCCGACGGCCACGCCCGCACAACTGGTAGCGTTGCCTCAATGCAACCTCACCGATCGTCGCCACGTGCCGCCACCGCTCTGCTTGTCCTTTTCCTGGACTTCGCCCCACGGTTTGTGGCCCAAACGGGAAACCAGCCTTCACAGCCAACCCCCCCGGTTTTAAGGCCCAAACGGGGGAAACCAGCCGACCATCGCCTGAGTTTGTGGCCCAAACTCAGCAAACCCGCAACACCCAGGTTTTGAGGCCCAAACATGGAAACCGTCCTCAGCCCGAGTTTTGTGGCCCAAACTCGGAAACCATCAGCGCCCAGGTTTTGAGGCCCAAACCTGGAAACCGTCCACTCAGTGGTTTTCTGTGGCTCAACCACCAAACCGAGCCGTAGAGGGGATGCACCTCCCGTGCACCCCGTCCACCGACACGTGTCCCCAAGTCCTCGACTCGAGCAACACCGTGACCGCAAGTCTTCACTCGTTGCTGTCCCAGACTGTCAGCCACCACAACGGATCCTCAGGCCACCGGTCCCTCAGTCCAAGCCTCACGTCCGCCCTTCGCCACTCTCGGTACATCAGCACGGCACGTCTCTACTTGACCTTCACCTTGCCTTCGATCACTGTATCCGTGCTCGACACCTGCACAACACAAGCCAAAGAAACATGCGCACCATCCCAGTTGACAATCACTCATCACTTAGAGACTCGGCATACACCCATGTATCCGCAATCTCCCCCTTGATGAGTGCATTGTCAACTACCCACACAAATCATAATAGAATAGAGAGGAAGGAAGGAAGAAAGAGAGAGAACTTGACCAAATGACCCAAAAGCATAACAAGGCCGAAGAAGGTCAAGTGGAAGGAGCAAAACAACTTGGTTCCCAAAGACATGGGCAACGGCTCGACGCAACCAAGCAAAGCAAAGCTAGCCCTCAAGAAGAGGTTGAACAGGCTCAACACCGCTAGCGAGAAAAACTTGATACCAATTGAAGGGTAAACTGAAATTCAAGCAAAACTGAGCTAGCCCTCAAGTAGAGGCAAAACGGGCTCAACACCGCTAGCGAGGAAGCTCGATACCAACTGAAGAAAGCTTGATATCAACTGAAGAGCATAAAAGCAAAGGTGCTAGTTCCTCAAGAAAGAGGCAAAGGCTCAACACAAATAGCTACCAGCTCAGAAAACTCCCCCTCAAATAGTGCACACAACCAAGAAATCTCATGATTTGTCAATATTTTCTCCCCCTTAGTTGAAAATGCACTAGCAGACAAATTCCTCCCCCTGACAGGAGAACTCTCCCTCCAAATGATATGAGTCAAAATGCAAGTTAGCAGCTTCAGGAATATAGTCAATAGAAGATGAAGATGCTCAACAGAGTGCTGATCCGATGAATCATAAAATGCACAAAATGCTAGCAAAAGCTCAAACTGATCACTAAATACGAAATCTGAACATTTGAGCAACAAGAGCAGTTTTCAGCCAAAAATGTATTCACCATCAAAATAGCACGAAGCATGTATGGACAGGAAGTCAAACAAGTGCTAAACATGTATACAAGGTGAACTACCCCTAGCACAGTTCAACCATCATGCTATAGAATGAAACATAGACTTGTGTATCCAAATTTTATCGGAGGAGTTGCAGCGGTTAAATTAAATACACAATATAAAATTCAGCATGTGATTGCGAGAGGTTGAAAGCTTGTCATCGCCTAACTTTTCAACTGTGCGAAGCCTATGCAGAAGCAATCAGAAGCTCGAGTTTAACTCAAAGTGCAATGAGAAACAGTCTCGAAACTGTGATGTGCTGACAAGCAATCCCATCTCGATCTTTCCAATTCACTTAACTTGGTTCAGATTTTCAAGCAGCATATGAACATACCAAGCAAGTGAATGACTCAATACTAGAGACATAGCAACCTAGCATATATGAGAAGCACAAGTGATTTCAACACATTCTACACATGCTAGATGCAAATCTCAAAGGTGAATATTTTCAAGTTTTATGTTCATTAAGCAAATTCACCATTCATAATGAAGCACCGAGAAAGCACTAGCAAGGCAACCAGAGGGGAGGGGGTGAATGGGAGCACAAAATTTCTTTCGAAACTTTGGTCAAATGTCCCAAAATCAACCCCGAGAAACTGCGACCGAAACCGTGATGCCCACGACCCTTGGAAGAGGGTGGATGATCCCTAGGATCACAACGAGGCACCACAAGGAGATAGCAAACCAAACGCCAAAAGCACTGGCTCGAACACAACCCCAAAAACAAGTCCCGAACGTAGATAGATGGACGGCTACGTCGAGAAAACCCTAAATACTTATGCCAACAAGTAGCAAAGATACCTAGAGAGGTTCCTGGTCAACTCTAGGGCCAAACGAGAAGTCCGAAAAACCAAGCGAAGAAGCCGAGAGAGCAAATGCACTAAACCGGAACACACAGCCAAATCCCGGACTGTCCGCTAGTACGGTCCCGGACTGTCCGGCTCAACCGCGGACTGTCCGCGGGGGGATGGCGGACTGTCCGCCGGCAAAATCCCCGAAACAGCACAGCTGCCGAAGTCCCCTGGACAGTTCCCGGACAGTCCGCGGCTTTGAACTGCGGACTACCGCCGGTCAATCAAAGCCAAATCAGCCAAAGAACACAACCACTGGTCTGGCTGCTCCCGACGCCCGGACTGTCCGCCGGTCAGGTGGCGGACTGTCCGCGGCTGTCCAGTGAGGGCGATTTTGATCGCACTTCACCCAAATCTCTCCAAATCGATTCAAATCAAAATCCCACGTTCCCAAACTTGGAGAGAATGATCACGGAGTAGTTAGGAGACTATCCCCAAGAAATCATCCGCTCAAATAAACTCAAACACCGGGAAATCGAAAGGGGAGAAGGATGAACCGAAAAAACGCCACGAAAACGAAATCAACCCGATCTACTTGTTCGTAAAGAGATAGAGATAAATTCCTTCGGTGGAAATGATCTCCTTTAAAATACGAACAAGTTGATTCAAACGGATTTCGCAAAGACGCACTATGGAGAGAGATCGAGAACGGGAGAAACGCGGAGAAATGAAGAACGCGAAGAACACGAACCAAAACGCGAATCAACACATCGATCTGCAACTGTGTGGCTACCACACGCTACAATAGTGAGGTTACGGCCTCACTTCCTCAAAATCTCCAGTACAGAGGTATGGTTCTCTGCGGATCTCAGCTAGCTACAGCAGGGGATTGGGAGAGCAGGAAACCCTAGAAGCAAAGAGCAAATGACTGAGATAGAATGGGAGGAGGGTGTCTCCCCTATTTATCCTAATTCTAATTCCTACTCTACCCCTCAACTAATTACAGAGCGAACTAGCTAAACCCTAGGGTATTCTGGACCAACTCGATGGTAGGTGGATCCGACGGCCACGCCCGCACAACTCGTAGCGTTGCCTCGACGCAACCTCCCAATTGCCGCCACGTGCAGCGCTCGCTCTGCACCCCCAGTTTTTGTCGCCCAAACCGAGAAACCAGCCTTTCCAGCCAACCCCCGGTTTGAGGCCCAAACCGGGAAAACCAACCCACCAGCATCTGAGTTTTGAGGCCCAACTCAGCAAACCCGCAGCACCCAGGTGTTGAGGCCCAAACCTGGAAACCGTCCTCAGCCCGAGTTTTGTGGCCAAACTCGGAAACCATCGCACCCAGGTTTTGAGGCCCAAACCTGGAAACCGTCCACCCGATGGTTTTTCTCTGGCTCTACCACCAAACCGACGCTGTAGAAGGGATGCACAGTCCATGCACCCCGTCCACCGACACGTGTCCCCATGTCCTCGACTCAGGCAACACATGACCACAAGTCTTTACACGTCGTTGTCCCAGGCTGTCAGCCACCACAGCTGATCCTCGGGCCACCGGTCCCTCAGTCCAAGCCTCACGTCATCCCTTCGCCACTCTCGGTCCATCGGCACGGCATGTCTCTACTTGACCTTCACCTTGCCTCTGATCACTGTACCTGTGCTCGACACCTGCACACAACAAAGCCAAAGAACATGCGCATCATCCCAGTTGACAATCACTCATCACTCAGAGACTCGGCATACACCATTGTATCCGCAATCTCCCCTTGATGAGTGCATTGTCAACTACCAACACAAATCATAATGGTAGCAGAAGAAGGAAGGAAGAAGGAGAGAGAACTCGACCAAATGACCCAAAAGCATAGCAAAGCCGAAGAAGGTCAAGTGGAAAGAGCGAAACAACTTGGTCCCCAAAGACATGGGCAACGGCTCGACGCAACCAAGCAAACAAAGCTAGCCCTAAAGAAGAGGTAGAACAGGCTCAACACCGCTAGCAAATACCAATTGAAAATATCACAGCAAAATGCTAGTCCCTCAAGATAGAGGCACAGAGGCTCAACACAACTAGCAAAAGAAGCATGATACCAAAACCTTACGGCCAACAGGAAGCAGAAAAACTCCCCCTCGAATAGTGCAAACAACTAGGAAAGCTCCCCCTAAGCAAATGGAGGGTTATGATTTGCACGTTCTCCCCCTTAGTTGAAAATGCACCAAAGCAAAGAATTCTCCCCTTAGAAAATGTACCATCAAAAGAGCCAACAAGAGAATTCTCCCCCTTCCAAAATGCATGAGTCAAAATGCAAGTTAGGAGCTTCAGGAGTATAATCAAAAGAGTGCAAATATGCTCTACAGAGTCCGTGATCCTATGACTCATAAAATGCACAGATGCTAGCAAAGGCTCAAACTGATCACGAAGAATGAAATATTAACATGAGTGCAGTTTTCGGCCGAAAAGGTATTCACCATCAAAATAGCACAAGACATGTATAGACAGGAAGTCAAACAAGTGCTAAACATTTATACAAGGTGAACTACCCCTAGCACAGTTCAATCATCATGCTGATACCAATTTAAAGATGAAGCATATACTTGTGATGTCAAATTTTAATCGGAGTTGCAGCAGGTGAAATTACACAAGTTAGAAATCAGCATGTGACTGCGAGAGGTTGAATGCTTGTTATTGCCTAACTTTTCAACTGTGCGAAGCCTATGCAGAAGCAATCAGAAGCTTAAAGCTACAGTTTCGGTCATACACTACACAACTCAAGTTTAACTCAAAGTGCAATGAGAAACCATCTCGAAACTGTGAGGTGCTAACAAGCAAACCCATCTCGATCTTTCAATTCACTTAACTTGCTTCAGATTTTAAACAGAATATGAACTACCAAGCAACTGAATGACTCAACACTAGAGACATAGCAACCTAGCATATATGAAAAGCACGAGTGATCTCAACACATCCTACACAAGCTAGTTGCATATCTCAATGGTGAACATTTTCAAGTTTTAGGTTCATTAATCACGTTCACCATTCAAAAATAGCTCAGCTCATAACATGTAATAGTGATCAGAAAGACCATAAGCTACAACATCATCATAAAGCATCAGAGCAAAGACTACACAGAGCATAGTTACATTCTTCAGACTATATTCATCAAGCTGAGAATGTAAAAGCGTATGCTAAAATGCAAATGATGCATGAAGAAACCAAAAAGAAGCAAAAACAACTGAAAGCACAAAGTCAGTGTATCATACAAGAGTCAAAATGTTTCCCCCATCTAAAAGGGGAAGCACACACCAAGCTCACCTCTCAACCGATTAAAGGTTGATTGGTCCAAAGGCTTGGTGAAACATATCAGCAAGCTGATGATGAGTAACGATATGGCGAAGCTCGATATCACCCTTCTCATAGTGGTCTCGCAGAAAATGAAAGTGCACATCAAAGTGTTTGGTCTTCGAGTGCAGCACGGGGTTCTTAGCAACGCTAATCGCACTCGTGCTGTCACAAAGCAAGGAATGCGAGAAAAGCTCAGACCAAAATCACGCAAAGTGGCCATCATCCAGAGTAACTGGGAACAGCAGCTAGCCGCAGCAACATACTCAGCCTCCGTGGTAGACTGGTCGACACTAGACTGCTTGCGAGAGGACCACGAACAAGAGAAGAACCAATAAACTGGCAAGTCCCAGAAGTGGACTTGCGCTCAATCCGGCAACCAGCAAAATCGGCATCGGAATAACCGCAATGGGAAAGGGTGGAGGAAGCAGAATACCAAATCCCAAATTCTGGAGTGAAGGATAAGTACCTCATAATGTGCTTAACCGCCTGACGGTGAGAGGTGCACGGCGATGACTGAAATCGCGCGCAAAGACACACCGCGAACTGGATGTCCGGGCGTGTCGCCGTCAGGTACAGCAACAATCCGATCATACTCCGGTACTCCTTCTGATCCACTGCTCTCCTTCCTTGTCCGCATCCAGGGCCATCGTGGTCGACATGGGTGTTGGAAGAGGCTTGGCCTCACCCATATCGAACTTCTTCAGAATGTCCCGGGTGTACTTGCCCTGGTGCACAAACGTCCTTACCGGGATTGCCTGATTTGCAACCCGAGGAAAACGTCAGCTCGCCCATCATGCGCATCTCAAACTCCCTGCTCATAGTATCTGCAAACTTGGCAACCAAAGCGTGAGAAGAACCACCCAAAATGATATCATCCACGTAAATTTGGACCAAGAGAGTATCAGTGCCTTGCTTGAGGAGAAAGAGCATTTTATCTACACATCCCATTTTAAAACCCTTAGCAAGCAAAAAGGTTTTAACCTATCATACCAGGCTCTAGGGGCTTGTTTCAAACCATACAAAGCTTTGTGAAGTTTAAAGACATGGTTTGGAAACTAGGGATTTTCGAAACCGGGGGGGGGTTGTCTAACATACACCTCCTCTTCTATGTAGCCATTAAGAAGGCACTCTTGACATCATTTGAAAAAGTTTGAAACCTTTGGATGCAGCAAAAGCCAAGAGTATCCTAATAGCCTTCAAACGTGCTACAGGAGCAACAGTCTCCTCATAGTCTATCCCCTCCTTCTGACTATATCCCTAGGCTACGAGTCTGCTTGCCTTGTTTCTCACAACATGGCCATCTTCTCCCTGTTTGTTTTCGAAAACCCATTTTGTCCCAATAGGATGACACTCAGAAGGTGGAGACACTAGAACCCAAACCCGATTTCTCTCAAAGTTCTCAAGCTCCTCATGCATGGCATTGACCCAATCCGGATCCGTCAAAGCGTGTCCAACATCTCGGGCTCAAAATCAGCAACAAAAGCAGAATGAGCAAAGTGAGAGATTTGCCTTGACCGGTGGGTGACGCGTTCGTCGATGCTGCCGATCATCTGCTGAGGCGGGTGCTGGCGCAGAATGTGTCGTGGCGCCTCCCTAGCCGAAGTGGCCTCCCCCTCAGCAGCAGCTGGTGCCTCCTCGGGTACAAAGGGTACCGCTCGAGGTGGCGGATCCCACGGCCCCCAGGAAGACGACGTGTCGGGGCCGTGAGTCATCGTAGAAGCCGCTCTTGCGGCACAGCAGGTGGAGGAGGTGTTGGGTCATCTATCCCTTCAGCACCTTCTTCTTCATCATCGAAAAGAGGCTCGCCAACCTCATGATCACCTACATGCTCAAAACGAGAAGAAGGACAAACCATGGTCTCGTCGAAGGTGACATCGGATGTCTCCATGACTCGGTTACTGTCAAGGTTAAGTACACGATAAGCACGAGTATGAGTGCCATAACCCAAAAACACACCGTCAGAAGAACGAGACTCAAACTTGTCCAAGTTGCCCTTTTTGAGTATAAAACAATGGCAACCAAAAACTCGAAAATAACTCACCTTGGGCAGTTTTCCAAAACGCAACTCATAAGTGGTCTTTTTCAAGAAAGCTCAAAGAAAAATGCGATTGGAAATGTAGCAAGCACTGCTCATAGCTTCGGCCCAATATCGCCTAGGAGTCCTATGCTCATCGAGCATCATCCTGGCATCTCTACAAGGGTCCGATTCTTCCTTTCTACAACACCATTCTAAGGCGGTGTGTAGGGAGAAGAAAACTGATGCTCTAAACCCAAAGAGTTACAAAACTTTTCAAAATCCGAATTCTTGAATTCGGAACCATTATCACTCCGAATTGCTCGCATTGAGTTCAAAGGGAACTCATTCTGAAGACGCAAAATCAGATTGCAAGCAAAGGAGAAAGTCTCGGTCTTCTCACCTAAAAAGAAGACCCACGAATATCTCGTAAAATCGTCGACAACAACAAGCACGTACCACTTCCCCCCAACCGAGCTCCCCCGAGCCGGACCAACAAGGTCCATGTGTAAAAGCTCTCCAGGGCGCTTAGTCATGACCTGAGTCACTGGATGGTGGGGAGCGGCGACCATCTTCCCATGTCTACAAGAATGGCAAACAAGATCCTTCTCCATGGATAACTTGGGCAATCCTCGGATTAAGCCATGTGAGCTAAGTCTTGCAAGCAAGTCGAAGCTTAGGTAACCTAGTCTCCTATGCCACTTCCAAAGATCAGAGGAGGAAGGTCCAGCCAAAAGACAACGAGAAATTCCGAACGACTCCGAGAAATCCGCACGAAAGACTTTCCAAAGGGCGAAATCACACAAACAAGATTGCCCTGAGGATCCAAAATGCGACTGAGATTCGGTTTTAAAACGAATCTCATAGTCATCATCGAAAGTTGCGAAACAGAAAGAAGGTTAAAATGCAAGTTAGAAAGAAGAGCAACATCGCGTAACACAAAGTGCTCATTAACTCGCACAAACCCACGAGACAACACCTTACCTTTGCTGTTGTCGCCGAAGGTGATATATTCCTTTCTAGCGACCGGACTAAGACTGAAGAACCACTTGGCGTTTCCGGTCATGTGCCTCGAACACCGGAATCCACCAACCAAATGTTCTCCAATCGTTTTACCTACATCAATATAAAGATATAGGGTGAGCATACGGGCCAACACTGGGGTTAGTGAAGTAAGGGGAATACCAGTGTTGGGCCGGCTGCTCAAAAGAACGGTTAGCAGAAAAACCATTCCTAGCACGCCTACGGAAGGAGCGATCACCACGTTGAGGAAACGTGGTCCGCTAAGGGAGGAGGAGCATCCATCGTGATACTCTAAACGCGGGGGGGGGGGAACGCTCAACTACAAAGCCACCGCTACGGGGTCCATAGCCCGCAAAAACAGGCTCCTGCCAGGCACGCTCTCTACGAGGCCTAGGCCTAGGAACTTGAGGAACTGCACCTCTAGGCCTAGCAGCTCTCCTCGAAGCTCTCCTCTGAACATTCGGCACATGTCCAGGTTGTTCATCTCCCTTGCATGGCGCGCTCTCTCTTGTGCCGAAAGTAGAACTCACTCAAGTGTCCATCTCTCCAACAATGCTCATAATGGTACCTCACCGCTCTCAAAGGGGGTTGTTGGTACTCACGGTGGTGGGTGTGGATCACTTTGCCCTTCTGTGGCATAAGCTCCACCTGGATGGGTGGCATGATGTGTCAAGCTTGTTCTTGAGGTGGTTTGGTTTAGGAGCCCACGATTGTTTCTTTGGTGGAGCTCTCGGAGGCTCTACAAAGACCCCATCCTTGGTGTTAGGCTTGAGAGGCTCTTTGGGTGGAAGCTTGGTAAGATTGGGAGTAGTGGTGGAGTTGGGCTTCTCACTCGGGTTCAGACCACTCGACTCTCCAATCTTCCCAAAAGCAGAAACATCAACACCCGGAGAAAAGCCTACAACAGGACCTCCAGCAACTCGCTTGAATTGGGAGATCATCATCCTGAGCTGTGGCTCACCGTTAGATACCCATGACAAGATGGTCCGAAGGTATGTGTTTTCCTCCTCGGTTTGCATCTTGTCATGCTTCACATTAGCGATCTCCATCTCCAAACCCTCACACAAAGCGCACCTAGTCACACAAGTGCTACCAGAGCTGGCCTCCTCAAGAGACACAATCTTGGCATTCTTCTCTGCCAACTCGGATTGCAAGACAGGACAAGTCTTGCATGCACCCAACAGCGAGGGTCTAGCCTTCAGCTCATCCACCTCTCCTACCAACACAACATACTTACTTCTCAGAGTGAGAAGGTCAGTCATGTGCGTGGTGCACATCCCGCACTCAACCTCCTCAGAAACGACCACAGTGGACTTAGCAAACTCAAGCTCCCTCACCGTGTCCTCCCAGTTCTGCCTAAACTCCTTGCGCTCTCTAGCGGCACACCTAAGCAGCTTATCCTGACTAAGCAAGGCGGCTGTAAGCTTCTCGACCTCAACAGAAAGCTCGTCGTGGGTGAGGGATACCTGGGAGGTGTCGTCGTCGTCGTCGTTCCGAGGGGAGTTCACCAGCTCGCCGTCGACCTCCTTGCCGAGGGCCATGGTGAAGAAGCCGTCGTCGTCGGCGAAGAAGCAGAGGCTGTTCAGCTTGTCCTCGATCCTCTTCTTCTTCTCGGACTCGTCGTCGCTTGAGCAAGCGGAGTCGTCATCCGAGCCGTCGACGTCGCTGAGCGTGGCGAAGAACGCACGCTGCTCAGCCTGGGCCTTCTCCAAGTACTTCTTCTTGATGTACTCCTTGTCGAAGCCGCCCCTCTGCTTGTGCCTTGCAGGGACGTACTTCTCCTTGCGCTTGCCGGAGTGGAGTCGTAGTGTGCCCATGATCGCCCTTCCCAGATGAGTTCTTCTTCTTGGGACAGTTGGCAATGAAGTGGTCGGGGTCGCCACTCTCAAAGCATCCTGAGCGTCCTCCTCCGCGGCGACGGTTCATGCAGTTGTTGTGAAACCGTGAGAACCGGTTGACGAGCAAAGCCAACTCGTCATCCCCAAAGACTCAAGTTGGTCCTCTGTGACAGAAAAGAGTGAAGAGAGTGCAAATCCTCCAGAAGGGATAGCAGAAGAGAGAGAAACCAAAGCCATCGACGGGCCATAAGGATTTTCATAAGAAGCCCTTGCCATGGCATCGATCTCACTGGACTTGAGCTTACTGAAGAGCTCGTCGCACGTGAGGGTCTCATAGTTAGGTGATTCGATGATCTCCTGAACTTTGGAGTCCCACACCGACCGATCAAGAGTATGCAAAAGCTTCAAAGCTCTCATGATCGTTGAAAGGCAACAGCTCCTTGTTAGCCCTCATCCTATTGACAATCACCTGAAAGCGAGCGAATAAACTTTCTATGCTCTCGCCAGGCATATGTCGAAAGTTCTCATACTCTCGCTTGAACGACTCATAGAGACGGGTTTTGACTTGAGAGGTTCCCTCATGGAAGCGCATGAGGGTAGCCCAAATCTCCCAAGCCGTAGCGAGGTGACAAACGCGGTCAAACTCGGACATGCTCAAACAAGAGAAAAGAGCATTACGAGCTCGGCTATTGGCATCGTGGTCGTCAATCTCACGCTGAGTCACACGAGCAGCCAAGACCACGTAATCGGCAGAGTTGCAAATATCCCAAATTGAAGCATCAATACTCTGCAGATAGGCCGACATGCGTATCTTCCAATACGCATAGTTCGTCCCATCGAAAAACGGCGGTTTGCCCACGCCACGATCCATGTCGCCTTCTGTGGATCTGGAACCGGCTAAGGTGGAAGATCCTTAACCCCGCTCCGATACCAATTGAAGGACCGAGAAAGCACTAGCAAGGCGACCAGAGGGGGGGTGAATGGGAGCTCAAAATTTCTTTCAAAACATTGGTCAAATGTCCCAAAATCAACCCCGAGAAACTGCGACCGAAACCGTGATGCCCACGACCCTTGGAAGAGGGTGGATGATCCCTAGGATCACAGCGAGGCACCACAAGAGATAGCAAACCAAACGCCAAAAGCACTGGCTCGAAACAACCAAAAACCAAGTCCGGAACGTAGATGGATGGCTACGTCGAGAAAATCATAAATACATATGCAACAAGTAGCAAAGATACCTAGAGAGGTTCCTTGGTCAAATCTAGGGCCAAACGAGAAGTCCGGAAACCAAGCGAAGAAGCCGGGAGAGCAAATGCACTAAATCGGAACACACAGCCAAATCCTGAACTGTCCGCCAGTACGGTCCCGGACTGTCTGGCTCAACCGCGGACTGTCCGCGGGGGGATGGCGGACTGTCCGCCGGCAAAATCCCTGAAACAGCACAGCTGCTGAAGTCCCCTGGACAGTTCCCGGACAGTCCGCAGCTTTGAACTGCGGACTGTCCGCCGGTCAATCAAAGCCAAATCAGCCGAAGAACACACCACTGGTCCGGCTGCTCCCCGACGCCCGGATTGTCCGCCGGTCAGGTGGCGGACTGTCCGCGGCTGTCTAGTGAGGGCGACTTTGATCGCCCTTCACCCAATTTTCTCCAAATCGATTCAAATCAAAATCCCACATTCCCAAATTGGAGAGAATGATCATGGAGTAGTTAGGAGACTATCCCCAAGAAATCATCCGCTCAAATCAACTCAAACACCGGGAAATCGAAAGGGGAGAAGGATGAACCGAAAAGCGCCACGAAAACAAATCAACCTGATCTACTTGTTCGTAAAGAGATAGATAAATTCCTTCAGTGGAAATGATCTATTTCAAATACGAACAAGTTGATTCAAACGGATTTCGCAAAGACGCACTATGGAGAGAGATCGAGCGACGGGAGGGGAGAAATGCGGAGAACGAAATGAAGAACGCGAAGAACACGAACCAAAAGGCGAATCAACACATCGATCTGCAACCGTGTGGCTACCACACGCTACAACAGTGAGGTTACGGCCTCACTTCCTCAAATCTCCAGTACACAGAGGTGAGGTTACGATCTGCAACCGTGTGGCTACCACACGCTACAACCATGAGGCAGGGGATTGGGAGAGCACGAAACCCTAGAAGCAAAGAGCAAATGACTGAGATAGAATGGGAGGAGGGTGTCTCCCTCTACTTATCCTAATTCTAATTCCTACTCTACCCCTCAACTAATTACAGAGCGAACCAGCTAAACCCTAGGGTTATTCTGGACCAACTCGATGGTAGGTGGATCCGACGGCCACGCCCGCACAACTCGTTGCGTTGCCTCGACGCAACCTCCCGATTGCCGCCACGTGCCGCCCTCGCTCTGCACCCCCGGTTTTGTGGCCCAAACCGGGAAACCAGCCTTTCCAGCCAACCCTCGGTTTTGAGGCCCAAACCTGGGAAACCAGCCCACCAGCATCTGAGTTTTGAGGCCCAAACTCAGCAAACCCGCAGCACCCAGGTTTTGAGGCCCAAACCTGGAAACCGTCCTCAGCCCGAGTTTTGTGGCCAAACTCGGAAACCATCCGCACCCAGGTTTTGAGGCCCAAACCTGGAAACCATCCACCGATGGTTTTTCTCTGGCTCTACCACCAAACCGACGCCGTAGAAGGGATGCACAGCCCGTGCACCCCGTCCACCGACACGTGTCCCCAAGTCCTCGACTCAGGCAACACATGACCGCAAGTCTTTGCTCGTCGCTGTCCCAGGCTGTCAGCCACCACAGCTGATCCTCGGGGCACCGGTCCCTCAGTCCAAGCCTCACGTCCGCCCTTCGCCACTCTTGGTCCATCGGCACGGCACATCTCTACTTGACCTTCACCTTGCCTCTGATCACTGTATCCATGCTCGACACCTGCACAACACAAGCAAAGAACATGCGCATCATCCCAGTTAACAATCACTCATCACTCAGAGACTCGGCATACACCCATGTATCCGCAGGCTCAACAACTCTGATTTGCCCAACATGGACGTTGCAAAGATGGGCAATGGCCCTCGTCGGTCCACTTCCAACGGCTCAGGAAACCTTCGTTACGCAGTCGTAGCTATGGAATACTTCACGAAATGGATTGAAACAAGACCACTGGTTCTCATCACTCAGAGACTCGGCAACAACCCCATGTATCCGCACATAAATAGCTCATCTCAAACATGTATCAGTGATCAGAAAGAGCATAAACTACAATATCATCAAAAAGCATCGGAGCAAGTACTATACAGAGCATAGTCACATTCTAAAGATTATATACATGAGGCTTTCAATGTAAATATGCAAGATGAAATGCAAAGATGTATGATGAAACCAAATGAAATAAATGATACCAACTGAAAAACACAAAATCAGTTTATAATACAAGAGCAAAAATGTTTCCCCCATCTAAAAGGGGAAACACACACCAAGCTCACCTCTCAACATAGCAAAAGTTGATTGGTCCAAAGGCTTGGTGAAAATATCAGCCAACGGATGATGAGTATCGACATGGCGAAGGTCGATATCACCCTTCTCATAGTGGTCTCGCAGAAAATGAAAGCGCACATCAATGTGTTTGGTCTTAGAGTGCATCACGGGGTTCTTAGCAACGCTAATAGCACTCGTGCTGTCACAAAGCAAAGGAACGCGAGTAAAGCTCAGACCAAAATCACGCAAAGTGGCCATCATCCAGAGCAACTAGGAACAGTAGCTAGCCGCAGCAACATACTCAGCCTCCGTGGTAGACTGGGCGACACTAGACTGCTTGCGAGAAGACCACGATACAAGAGAAGAACCAATAAACTGACAAGTCCCAGAAGTGGACTTCCGCTCTGTGACAGAAAAACGACCAATTTTATACCAGATTAAGCACGATCCCTGCTTTCACAGAGATTTGCCAAGTACTTAAGCTCGTACAAACCCGGTAGTCCGGAAATCTCGAAGGATTTCAAGTCATTCAACTTTAACCAAGATCGTAATAGATTAGCGTACATGTCCACAAGGTACATTCAGTTCGCACAAAGTTCAAAATACATCAGAGTTCAACTGTTATTACAAACCATAGTCCAGAATTTAAAAGGAAGCGGAAGCAACATAGTTTTAAACATAAGTTCTCAGTTCACAATACGGTGCCATTGCCTGATCGGTCCATAAAAGCATCAGGAGAGGTAAGAAATGACCATCCCCATGGTCTAATCATCAACCGCGACGGGGTACATACAGTTCTCGCAATAGCCGTAGAAGCATTGCCCATCTGCAACAACAAGGGATAAAACCCTGAGTATGAGAAGGTACTCAGCTAGACTTACCCATCATAAACCAGAAATAATGTGACACCAAGGAGTATGCAAGGTTGTATCTGGAGTTGGCCATACTTATCTTTTTGCATAAAAGCCTTTTTGTTATTTAATAATCATCATTATAGTATTAGCAGCCACTTTTATGTAATCAACCTGATTAGCTAGATTTGCACCTGATCTAGAGCAATCACTTGGCTAATTAATCAAGCAAGAGTGACTATTTCATCAATAGCCTTTCAGATTCAGTACCATAACCATCTTTAGTTCCATAAGTTACTACGGTAACACATGCCCAGTCAAGTTACTCACTATCCAGGAGCGATGGCGATTATAATCGATTTCTACCAGCTGAGAATAAAAATGTCGCACACTCGCCCGATCACACCTTGCCAGGCAGTCGTCGGCGACCAATTCAGGAGGTTCGAGAACACAACACGCGGGACGGTCATGGGCCCTTCTACACCGGGGGTTATCTCAATGCCAGGTCGCTCAAGCTATAACTGCCCACGGTCATGCCAGGTCAATCAGGCCCCGCCTGTCCACAGACCATGCTAGGTTGCTCAGAATAGTTGCCCACGGTTCATATAAGGCCTTGGGTGTTAGGCATCAACATCTCCATCACCGGCTCAAAAAACCTTACTCGGCTTCACGGAGGTACCCGCACCTGCTCCGTTAAGTGATTGACGTGTTCAAAATGACTGAGGTGTGCCTTCATCGGGTCCTAATCGACACATACGGGAGACTACTAGCACACAGAACCCATGTCCTGCTGCTCCTACATCCCGCCCGGTCTCAGATTAATTATCACATGGTTATTTCCATGATAGCACCAGGCTAGTCATGATCAGTATCCACCTATATGCGGGAGACAGGAATCACCTGACTTTTACCGATCTAAGCAGGCCTAAGCTTAAACGAGCCTAGACCTAACAGGGATATTAAGACAACAATTGCAGGTGGACAAGGATAAGTAAATAATGCAGCAACGGTATCACTCAACCCCTATAACCTAATGCAACAAACATATCAGGTTAACTTTGTAAATGGTAATTGCAAACCATAGGAGTGAGATGCTCCAGGGCTTGCCTCGTTCAAAGTCGGAGGGTCGATGATCGTGGCACTCAGGCAGGTCCTCGACTTCTTCTTCTGGGGTCCTATCGTCCGGTGTCTCCTCCGGACACGGCTCCTCTGGTGGCGATTCCTGGACCTCCGCTACCGATCCTGTATGATGCATAACACGTATAAATAAAATGAATGCACATGGAATGCATTGGTGATGCAACATAGAACAGGACAATTCAGAAGATAAGCACATGTCATGTACTAAGATAACTCAGGAGATAAGCACATGTCATCTACTGCGTTCTCTTCAACAAGGTAGTCAACATCAAATTAGTGATTACAAAAGACCTTAACATCTAACCAATCAATTAACTTTCCTAGTTAATTGGTTAGGATTTCCAAATACCACAGCAAGCACTCACTTAATCATTTTATTAACACAAAAGGTGCTTTGAACTACACCCCCTAGCAAAAGTGTCAAACAGTAAATTTCCCATTTTTCCACTGAACTTCTTAACACAAGAGCAGTGTACATAAATTCTTAGGTTCATATTCCTCATATTTTAATTACTACAAATTAAACAGAAAACATTTAATCACTTTAATTACTACTGCCAAAATATTCCATAGAGCAACACCATATTACATTTTCCCAGAAACTATTCATCAATACAAACGTAACAAAACAAGAATCACATTTTTCCGAGCAACACACAGTTTACTATGCATTTAACAAGATTTCAGCCTAAACATGAATTAAATATAACTACACATAAATTTATCACAAACTGGACATATTACATTTTTCCAGCATAGAACTCATCACAACAAACTTAACAAAACTAGTTTCCACCTTTTTAGCATTTACATAATGCAAGATATGAATTAAACAAGCAAATCAAGCATTTCTGAAACTAATTAAACAAAACCCTGAAAACTCCTTAACCTAAACTGCTACGCGTACCCAAACTACTGCACCCGAGACACTGACAACCGGGACCCGAGTCACTGACCTGCGGGGCCCTGGGTCAAACTGATCCCACATGTCACACACACAGAACAGGGCCGACGTTGACCAAGGAGATGCTCACCGTCGGCGGCTCCTCCGGTGAAACGGACACCACCACAGACTCCCCTTGACCTTCCGCACCCGATGCTACCACTAAAAGGTCTAGCGCATGCACGGATCGAGCTTCGCCGGTGAGAATGGCGGCCGCGGCGGCGAACTCGCCACGCCGACCATCTCCGGCCTTCCCGAAGCAAACCGACGGCCATCTCACACTCCTCGAACCCTAGCGAACCCTAATTGAAGCAATGAAGCTCGGTTACCATGAGAAACGGCCGAGACCATGGCTCGTCGTCCATGGCGGACAGAGCCAGCGGCGGACGGCGACGTACGACCACTACCAAACCCTAATCGGCCAAACCAACACCACCAACGTCTTCTACGGGTCAAGGCGACTCGCGGACGCTAGCTAGGACAAACGAACGAGCTCGGAAAGGGGGTTGGCCACGGCGGACCGAGCTCGCCGGCCATGGCGTACACGGCGGACGCGTGCTTTGCGGCTTACCCAGAGGCTTTCGGCTCAAGCTAGCTAGGGCAGGAGATGGAGCGGGTCACGGCGACTTGTTTTGTCGGGATGGTTGGGGTGGAACCACGGCCGAGCGGCGGGAAGATGCCGGCGGACTTGCGGTGGCGCTTACATGCTCGGGCGACGGCGAGAGCGAGAGGGGGACAGGGCGGGGGCGAGCTGGCGACTTGAGATCGCCACGCCGCGCGCGGACGCTGCGTCCCCGGCCTGCTCGCGCCACGCAGCGTCCAAGCCCTGCGCACGGTCAGCCATGACCACGGCCGATTCAAACTGAATCGGGCTGATTCAGTCGCTGATGGCCGACTGACGTCCGGATTTTGGACACGTTTATCTCCTAATCCACTCTATGAAAACTAAACCATTTGCTCCATTGATTAGAGCTACATGCCGACTACAACTTTGGTTACAAGATCAAGCTTTGGTTCGGCCTAGATTGCTCTCGAAAAAGCTGCAAAGATCACTCAATGGAACTGTTTCAGCAGTTAAACTTAGGAAATTTTTCTAAGTCTAATCTCCCCCATTTCTGCCTTGTGGGTCCTAAAACACCTTGTTAAACCCATTTTCATGAGTTGGTCCTTAAACAACTTTTGTTCTACTCCAAAATACACACTTTTGGTTAAGGGCCCACAGCCATGTGAAGCTTCTTACAAGAAGGTCTTAGTTAGTGAAACAAAAGGACTCCTAGGGCTCTATTAAGGCAACTAGGGTTAGTGACTTGGTTAGCCACAATGACCAACACAAACCTAGCTTCATTTTGACTCCTCAACAAGTTCAACTACTTAGAGAACTCAAGCAGTCCAAAACAAGTCAAACAAGCATCACATTAAACATAACATTACAAGCCAACACATAAAATGACACTTCACAAAAAGAATGCAACATGGGATGATGATGCTTCATGCTTATGAGATGTCAAATTATGCATTTAGGGTTGCTTAACACCAGGGGTGTTACAGCCCTCCCCTCCTTAAAAGAATCTTGTCCCAATTTGAGTTACTAACCAGTCTTTATAAAACTGTGGATACACCTCCTTTAGATAGTCTTCCGTTTCCCAAGTGGCATCTCGATCGTCTTGTTCACTCCAAGATATTTTATATTGCTTCACTATTCTTCCACGAGTTATTCTTTCTTTTTCATCAAGTACCCGACAAGGCTTCACTGAGTTGGTGAGATCGGATTGTAACTTGATATTGGCCGGTTGTACCTCTTCTTCTGGTACTCGAAGACATTTCTTTAATTGTGACACATGGAATACAGGGAATATAGCCTTCAAGTGTTCAGGCAGCTGTAGCTGATAAGCTACTTCTCCCCTCCTTTCCACAATCCTGTATGGTCCCACAAATCTTGGCGCTAGCTTCCTTTTTACGCAAAAGCGTCTGACACCTTTCATGGGTGACACTTTCAGATACACATAATCGCCTTCATTGAATTCAAGCGGTTTCCTCCTCTTGTCTGCATAGCTCTTTTGTCGAGACTGCGCAACTGCCATGTGTTGTTGGATTATTCTAACTTGTTCTTATGCTTCGTTAACAAAATCAATTCCGTAATAACGACGTTCTCCTGGTTCAACCCAATTCACCGGTGTTCTGCACCTTCTACCATAAAGAGCTTCAAAAGGTGCCATTTATGCTTTCTTGATACCCATTGTTATATGCAAATTCAGCTAAAGGTAACCATTTCTCCCAAGATCCTTTCGCTAAAATCACATAGGCTCTCAACATGTCCTCCAACACCTGATTCACTCTTTCAGTTTGTCCTGACGTTTGAGGATGATAGGCAGAGCTACGGATTAGCTTGGTGCCTAATTCCTTTTGCAGTTTCTCCTAAAATGGTGCAGTAAACTGCGATCCACGATCCGAAACTATAACCTTGGGTATACCATTAGTCGAACGATTTGATTGATATAAATCTCTGCATAGTCTGGTGCTCGATAACAAGTTTTATCTGGTATGAAATGAGCGGTCTTGGTGAGACGATTAACTATCACCCAAACTGAGTCATTTCCTTTCTGGGTGGTTGGCAAACCAGTGATGAAATCCATACTCATTCTTCCCATTTCCACTCGGGTACTGGTAACAGTTGAAGTGTTTTGGCTGGCTTCAGGTGAATAGCTTTCACTCGACAACACGTGTCGCATCTGGCTACATAAGCAGCAATTTCCTTCTTCATTTTGGTCCACCAAAATCTTGGACGCAAATCTTGATACATCTTAGTACTTCCAGGATGAATAGACAACTTGGTTAGATGAGCTTCGTCCATGATCCGATTTTTAAGCTCTCTGTTCTTGGGTACTACTAAGCGATTGTCAAACCATAACACTCCCTTGTCATCAATCCGAAAATGTTTTACTGGTTCAGTTGCGGTTTTCAACCTTTCCTTGATATGATAAATTCCCTTATCGTTCTCTGGCTTTCAAGAATCTGATCAACTAGGGTGCCTTGCAACCTGATATTGTGCTGAATTACAGGGTGTACGAGACTAAACTTGTCTTCTGGTCATACCCTCAAATTGTTTCAGTGTGATTTTCGGC
Source organism: Coix lacryma-jobi var. lacryma-jobi (assembly GCA_009763385.1). Classification (NCBI taxonomy): domain Eukaryota; kingdom Viridiplantae; phylum Streptophyta; class Magnoliopsida; order Poales; family Poaceae; genus Coix; species Coix lacryma-jobi. Next base: position 70,457,031 of record CM019828.1, read on the forward strand.
TCAATGCATCGGCAACTACATTTGCTTTCCCTGGATGATAATGTATCTGCAGATTGTAATCCTTGATTAGTTCAAGCCATCTTCTCTGTATCATATTCAGTTCAGATTGAGTGAAGATATACTTGAGACTCTTGTGATCAGTGTACATGTTATAGACATTTCCAAGCAGATAATGTCTCCAGATCTTCAAAGCGTGCACCACTGCGGCTAACTCCAAATCATGTGTAGGATAAGCAATCAATCTGCCTTCTTGCAAAAGAACACAACCCAAACCAATTTTTCGATGCATCACAAAAGACATCAAACGGCTTCTCAATATCCGGTTGAGCTAAGACAGGAGCAGTGGTCAACAGTTCCCGCAGAGTACGGAAAGCTATCTCACACTCCTCTGTCCACTCAAACTTCTAGTCTTTCTGTAGCAAACTTGTCATTGGTTTCGCAATCTTGGAAACGTCGGGAATGAATCGGCGATAATATCCTGCTAAGCCGAGAGAAACTCCGAATTTCACCAACTGAGGTAGGAGCTTTCCAATCCATCACTTTTTGTACCTTACTGGGGTCTACAGAAATTCCTCCTTCTGATAGGATATGACAAAGAAAATGCACTTTCTTCAACCAAAACTCACATTTGCTAAACTTAGCATAAAGCTTATGCTCTCGGAGCCTTGTCAAAACAATCCTTAAATGTTCTGCGTGCTCATCAGGATTCTCAGAGTATACCAAAATGTCGTCAATGAACACCACTACAAACTTATCCAATTCCGACATAAATACTGAATTCATCAAACTCATGAAGTATGCTGGAGCATTTGTCAGTCCGAAGGACATGACAAGATATTTGTATAACCCATATCTTGTTGAAAAGGCAGTCTTCGGAATATCTTGTGGTCGAATCCTGATCTGGTGGTAACCCGACGTCAAATCGATCTTGGAAAACACCTTGGCTCTGGATAACTGATCAAACAAAATATCTATCCGTGGCAACGGATACTTGTTCTTAACAGTCACGGCATTGAGTGGCCGATAATCCACACACATCCATAATGACTTATCCTTCTTCTCGACAAACAGCGCTGGACATCCCCATTCAGATACACTAGGTTGAATGAATCCCTTATCTAAAAGTTCCTTAATCTGAGTCTTGAGTTCAGCTAACTCATTGGGCGGCATACGGTAAGGTCTTCTAGAGATTGGTGCAGTTCCAGGTAACAACTCAATGGCAAACTCCACTGCCCGCTTGGGCGGTAATCCCGGTAACTCATCTGGAAAGACATCTCGGAAATCGAGAACAACTAGAATTTTCGACAGGTCTTCTATAGACAAAGTGCAAGATAAATCAACGAAGTCAGCACCTCAAGGAAGAGAGATGCGTAGCTTTGTATCCGTCCTTCCATCAGATAAGGTAAGAGTCCTATTTGTAGTGTCTAACACTACATTCCACATACTCATCCAACTCATACCTAGGACTACATCCATAATTAGTCTTGGCAGAACTACTAGATTAGCTCCAAATTTGTGCCCTCCAATGCCGATGGTTGCATTACAAACCATCTGCCTAGATAATCGATCCGGCTTCCGAACAACACGATTCGAAACCTCACTATCGCAGCACCACGTCTCCTCTGGTTATCAACCGGCGTTGCACGGTTGACCTCGCCAAGAAGGCTAATCCTTGCCTGCGAATCGAAGGACACAATCAAGAACAAGGTAGAATGCAACCAAATTGCAGATGAACGATTAATCTCACGAGTTGGGGTCTCACAAACTGACGAAATGGCAAAACTGTTCTTGACAGATTAATCTAAGCAAAACCCCAAACCCTAACGTAGGTGGCGGCTACTGATTATATAGCCTAAGGGGCGTCCAAGAACCCCTACTCACGTCACTAAGGTGCCCTAACAAGTTACAGGGCCCAAAAGGCCCAAAAGACGGTGACGCAGCACCCTGACACATTCTGGACGTCAAATTATTTTTATGATTCCCGTTGATCCCTATGGATTTTTAACCTCAAACTAAATCCATTGGTTAGCTTATCAAATTATGTTTCCATCCATATGTGGATCATCAAAAACGGAGTCTGTATGTGATCTGGGCGTCCGTTTTACCGCTGGCTGCTCCTGGATTCCGAGATGGACTCGAACTTGACACGGATTGGGCCTCCAACTTGGGTTGACGACTTGGATGCCCTTATAAGGTGGTGGCCAAGGAGGAGGACGTCCTTGAACATCTTGTGCTCTTCTCCACTTGTTTTGGGCGTGCTCCCACTTGGGCCAGGGTCCCAAGGTTGCATGACAAGCCCATGTCGACGTCGTAGCACCCGGCAGAAATAGTAGCATATTGTTGTGACAATTTGAAGACTTGTCGATGTGATATTGAGGTGAGGCCAGATCTATTTGAAAGCTTATCAAATAATCTTTCCATCAAGTGCTCATTGACCTAATCGCTCTCCGGATGGATGAGATATGGTCTGCCCAATCAACCATGTCGGGCTGCCGACGAACTTAGACTTAGACTTCATGATATGTTTGTACCTACAAGCAAATAATGACATGTACATGTGGAACCAAGTGAATTGTACCAAAAATCACTATGTAAATGTAGGAACGAGCTCACCTTATAATCAACGATCGTATCCGAAGGTGTCATGTCCTCATCATCCTCCCCTTCTTGACAACAAACCGTCCTCGGTTTGAGCTTACTTAGAGGACATATTGTAGGTAGTAGCCAATATTGCTCCTTTTCTTGAAATCTAACATATTGTTTTATAACAAAACTTGGGGATCTTGACAAGACATGATTATAGTTTTGCAGCCCTCTAATTGATCATATTGTTGTTTATCAAAAGGAGATTTCAGATTTGAACAAATATAAACTCGGTATACCATATACTCTCCTTTACAATTATACTTGCCAATAAAGTGATATGTACATCTAGATAACCATGACAATTCAAGGCACCAAAATTTCTCCCTCAAATTGATTAGAGCACACAGAGTATCAAACTCAATATATCCCAAAGTATTTAAAGAAGACAACAATTTTAGTTCATCTTGTTTAGTGGCAATGGAAAACAAATGTTTATTTTCAGCACAAGTATTTTGATCCAAAAATAGAGTCAATCTCATTCGCTATTTGTGACACATGTTTAATGAAAGCACTATCACACAACTCTTCTTTATCACAATGATTAGTTGGATAATTATTTTGTGACAAAGGTAAATTAGATTTGGTGTCCACTAAATGTTGCTCTATTATAGCATGAGTGGTGGGCAAATTTAGCACATCATCACCAATTTCAGCAATATTAGATTTTGTAGCAAGCATAAGAGAATCTTTCAATTTAGGTACTTGGTGATTTTCATATTCAATATCAGTCTCTTTATTCTTAGTAGTGCACTCTCTCTTTCAGGTTCTATAATTTCAGCATGTATTAAAATTTTACCAGAGTCTTGAGTGGATGTGGGGTGGGGGTAGTGAAGATGTTGTTGCAGCGGCAGAAGCGGCCCACTCGCTGCTTATTGTAGTCCCACAACCCTGCAACTCCTTCTCTGCAAGCATAGCAAACTGAAACAATTTGTTGACATTATCAAATTCTTATAATCAACAATATCCTGAATTTCACGTCTCAAACCCGAATAAAAATGAACATAGATCATTGGGTCCCCTCCACTATAGCAAACGCAACAATCTATTTTGAAGCTTCATCATAGTAATCCTGCACAGAGTTATCTCCCTGATCTAATCGTATCAAATTCTTACGAAGGTTTCTATAATAAGATGGGGGAACAAATCTATCACGCATAGAAACCTTAAGCTCTTCCCATGTACGAGGTGTGGCTCCATCTACAACTAAACCAGTCCACCAAATATAAGCAAAATATTTAAACTCACTGTGGCTTGTCTAACTCTATGTTGTTTAGGTACTTTGTGAGCACTAAATTTCTACTCTACTGTCATCTCCCAATCAAGATATCCCTCAGCATCATAATCCCGAAAAAGAAGGTATAGTAAATTTAACCTTAGCATAAGGATCTTCAAGCTCGATTATACATACCTCGATGGTGGTGGTGATGTGGAATGCCACCCATACCTGTGGTGTTAGTGCGAAGACGACGCCATAATCTGTTTTGCATCGTCAACATTGGATCAACATTACCATCAGCATCATACACCTCATCACCATCGTTGCTTCCAGTCGCATCTTCGTCATGTGCAGGGTGGTTTTCCAAAGCATTTACCCTGTCGGTTAACAGATGACCTTTGTCCACCCGCTCAATCGCATTTGCAAGTTTCATCTCAATTATGGCTTCAGTGACAGCCTTGATGACTGTCTCCTTCATCTCCTTTTGACCATTGTCTATAACTTGTAGTTGCTTTTGCTGACACACTCCTTGAAGTTCTTGGCATTTTATCTCCATCAACTGACATTGTGGACACAAAAACAACAACAAAGTGAAGGTTATCCCTAATAATCGTACTAAAGGGTGGAGTGGTGCCTCTCAATCGAGATCAGCAAAAGGTAAACACCTTACCAAGCTCTTACCAGTGTTCTTACCCGCAAAGCAAAGGATACCTGGAAGACGTAGACCGTGATTGCAGGGATCACAAACCTGTTGTTCTGAAGAATGTGGAGCTAGGAAGGCAAACAAAGAGAATAATATATATGTGGCACACAAGTCAGTAACAGATAGCAATATTGAATAAATGTCCAAAGCACTTGTCCTAGTTGCTGGCTATATATATGTTCCTATCACCTGTTGTGATAAACAAGGGAGTGAAACAAGGATGAAAGGAAACAAATATGAAAGATAGCAACAATTAGGAAAGACAAAAGACACCACAAATAACTGAGCTATTATGTGTTCCTTGTGTGCTCCTTTTCTCTTCTCTTCTCTTTTACTATTTTTTTTGTTCAAACTTTTTTTTTGCTTTTGACCTTTTGATATTTTCTCTCAGTAAGAAACACACAAGAACAAACCATGAAAAATTTGAGCTCAATTGGATAAAAGATGTGGCCTATAGAAAATTAGGATTGTTCTATAAAGGTATGTCAAAACTTGTGGACCTGAAAACTCGATTTTCCTGATCGAATTTGACGATTCTAATTTTTACGAACCCAGCTTTGCTGGGATCAAACGGATCTAAAATTTTCTGGCGTTCTCCGTAGATATAAATTTCGCCCCGTTTCGAGTTCGGACGCAAAAGTTACGACTGTTTTATGGAAGACAGTCTGAATCAGGTTTTATGTGGACACAAGATGCAAACGGATGGTGATACGAGATGTGGTGGATAGAGAGATCAACACAAACAAGCAAAGAACACAATCTAAACCAGCAACAAAACCTTGACCAAGGACACAAACTCAATACTACGAACTCTGAAACCGAAATATGCAAAGGCTATGGCGCGAAGGTTCTAGGACAGGAAAACAAATATGGCACTGGACTATGGGACGATGGAAAAACACTCGAAACTAATGGTAGATGTGAACCTGACGGTATACCTGAAGCTTTGATTAACTTGTTGTGAACAAGGGTGCCCGATCTTCCGAAAGGTTCTGGTAACTCTCGATTTGGTGAAACGAGACACAAGTCGATCCGGCTTCCGAACAACACGATCCGAAACCCCAATCGCAGCACCACGTCTCCTCTGGTTATCAACCGCGTTGCACGGTTGACCTCGCCAAGAAGGCTAATCCTTGCCTGCGAATCGAAGACACAAGCAAGAACAAGGTAGAATGCAACCAAATTGCAGATGAATGATTAATCTCACGAGTTGGGGTCTCACAAACCGACGAAACGGTGAAACTGTTCTTGCAGATTAATCTAAGCAAAACCCAAACCCTAATGTAGGCGGTGGCTACTGATTATATAGCCTAAGGGGCTCCAAGGACCCTACTCACGTCACTAAGGTGCCCTAACAAGTTACAAGGCCCAAACGGCCCAAAAGACGGCGACGCAGCACCCTGACAGATTCTGGACGTCAACTTGTTTCGACGATTCCCGTTGATCCATGGAGTTTTAACCTCAAACCAAAGCCATTGGTTATTATCAAATTATCTTTCCATCCATATGTGGATCATCGAAAACGGAGTCTGTATGTGACCTGGGCGTCCGTTTTACCGCTGGCTGCTCCTGGATTCCGAGATGGACTCGAACTTGACACGGATTGGGCCTCCAACTTGGGTTGGACGACTTGGATGCCCTTCTAAGGTGGTGGCCAAGGAGGAGGACGTCCTTGAACATCTTGTGCTCTTCTCCACTTGTTTTGGGCGTGCTCCCACTTGGGCCAGGGTCCCAAGGTGCATGACAAGCCCATGTCGACGTCGTAGCACCCGACAGAAATAGTAGCTATTGTCGTGACAATTTGAAGACTTGTCGATGTGATATTGAGGTGAGGCCAGATCTATTTGAAAGATTATCAAATAATCTTTCCATCAGTGCTCATTGACCTGAATCGCTCTCCGGATGGATGAGATATGGTCTCCCAATGAACCAGTGCCGGGCTGCCGACGAACTTTGACAGACTTAGACTTCGAGATATGTTTGTACCTACAAGCAAATAATGACATGTACATGTGGAACCAAGTGAATTGTACCAAAAATCACTATGTAAATGTAGGAACGAGCTCACCTTATAATCAACGATCGTATCCGAAGGTGTCATGTCCTCATCATCCGCTACTCCCCACGGAGCTTACGCGAAACCCAAAATCCATTTCAGACATCTCTTTATTATGCTTTTGTGCAAATGCTTTGCTCATGAACGAATGCGATGATCTAGTATCAAACAAAACAACGGCAGGATGATGGTTAACAAGACACATACCGGCAGTCACGGGTTCACCGGCACGAGCTTCTTCAGCAGTCATGTTGTGCAGACGCGCAGGGTAATTGGCCTGTTGCTTCTTTGGGTGAGGGCAATATCTTGCAAAGTGCCCCTCTTGATTGTAGTTGAAAACAGGGTCCCCGAACTAAAGGTTTCCCTCCTGTGGAACTGCCCTGACCTCCATGAGCTTGAGCAGCAGCTATCTTATATGGCTTTTGATTGCGCTAAACTTGCGGCTGATTCTTCTTTTGCGGCGGCCTGAAACGTGCCCCCGGCGCTGGTGGACGATACTGGGTACGTTGAGCTGGTGGTCCCTTAGGTTGAGATGGTCCTGAATCAAAAGTCCTCTTCCGGGCCTTACTTGCAGCATGCTTGTTGTTGTGATTCTCTTGAATCAAGCAATCGCTAATGAAGTCATTGAAGACGGTACGAGAAGATGTACCCACTGACTTTCCCATTTTAGTGTTCAAGCCTCTCTTGAAACTAGCAATCTTCTTGGCATCTATGTCCACGAAGTCTGGAGCATAACGAGACAACGAGTTGAACAAGTGATGGTACTCAGTGACAGACCGAGTTCCTTGCGTTAAGCTCATGAATTCTGCCACTTTCATCTGAGTCAAGCCTGGCGGAATGTAAAGCCCTCAAACAGCTTCAGTGAACATCCTCCAAGTGACAGGAACATTAGCAGGATAGGTGGTGCGGTGATGGCCCCACCAAATCCCGGCTGGCCCCTGCAGCTGATGCGCGGCATACTCGGCTTTGAGCTATTCTGTGATCCTGAGCAAACGAAACTTCTGTTCCATGGTATGCAGCCATTTTTCTGCTTCTAAAGGTTCAGTAGCTTCCTTGAAGATAGGTGGTTTAGTATCCATGAAATCCTTGAAAGAACTACACTGATTTGGTTCCGGGCGCGGGTGACCGTGCGCCAAATTCTCTTGCAGCAAGGCTTCAATGTTGCGTTGACTTCCCAGAAATTGAGCAAAAAAGTTTGCTCAGTCGTAGGTGGTGGATTGCGGTTGTCCCTGGGGTCCTCGTTTCCACCACTACCTCCAGCTCCACTATGGGTCGTCGTCATCTGCATATACAATGGCAAGTGATCATTAGGCGAAGTTGCAATTACTGTAGAGAACAATAAATCATACCCACTGAAATCATTCGGAAAACGAATTCACCAAACAATCACAGAGATATAATAAATTTTAATCCACATCGCATCATCATATAATAAGATCGCTCAATACATATCATGCAAAAGCCAACATACATCCATAGTTTTGCCCATACATATGGGATTTTCCAAAGGTCTCGCATCACAAGCACATCAGTTTACCACTCATGCTTACATCCATCCCACAACAAAGCAAAAGATCATGCCATCATCATACACAAAAGATCACTAAACTCTAAGCATACGATCTGAGCTACTCTCTAGGGACGTCGCCATCGTCACCATCATCACTAGATACATCTGAAGAGCCACTAGAAGAACTACGCGGGTCCGGATCCTCCCGAGGAAAGATGGGGTTCCTCTAATTCTCCCTGCGGTGGATCTCCTCATGCAAGCGATCATTGTAATCCTGCAGATGGTGAAGTTGCAGCTCTAGGTCTCCCACTCGCAACCTCAGCAGCCTGTTCTCCTCTGAAGCGCGCATGCCCTCAAGGAAAACAACTCGAAGTGACTCCTCGGTCTCCCTCATGATCAAGGCTAAGAAGGTAGCAGACTCCTGCTGAATAGTGAGCTGATGGGCAGTCTCCTGCTCTCTCTGAAGCGCCTGATCCCTCTCTACTGTCATATGTGCCAACTCTGAGGTGAGGCGGTCCACCTCGGCGGTATGCTCCTGCTGCCTCCGGTGCTGTGCAGCCATCTCCTCACTAAGAATATGGTCCAACTGATCATTGCTACGGGATAAGCATCCATAGGTAGCCATGAGTGCAGCCATAGCACTCCCAGCTGGTCCGGCACAATGCTCCCTCTCAAATGAACTGGCCTCAAGAACAGCGGCTCCTGGCTGATGCCATACTGACTGATAAGGATCTGTTGTTGGGAAGACGCTGGCCGTAGCCTGGGCAACCACCTCCTGATGGTCCTCCATGATGCCCCGGAGAATGGTGTAAGCAACTCTGTTAGCTGCATCCCATGGGGTCCTCCCCTGCAATGCGAACACTCGGCGACACCAGACGTGATCCTGCTCATCACGGCTAGGCACATCAACCTCCACCATGTACATATGATGATCCTCGGACATCTGCACGCGGTGCCAGTCGTACTGTGGCTCCTGGCCCTCCTGATAACCCGCCAAGTGCAACACCCTCCACAGGATTGTAGGCATACCGAACTCATCTAAGAAGTCCTCCGACCCCTCAGCAGTCCACAGTCCCAGCATATAGTTAGGCCTTTTGCCCCCGGTTGACTTACGAGTGGTGCGCTTGGTACGTGCCATCTGCAAGAAGTTTATCCACACTTATTTTCATTAGTTTGAGAGCAACCTTTATTAAGAAAATAGGACGGATAACATAAGGAAGTAAACAAGATTAATGCAAGGTTATATGATCATGATGCATGCACGTAACATACGTCCTCACTGTCTAACAATCTAATGGCTAGACGGTGGCATACACGTTCACTCATAGCGTTAACTAGACGTACTATACGTTCGCAAGTTAGTGTACCTGTAGAAAAATCATTTCAGCCCTGCCCACAGTATGAATATCATGCATTGCTGAAATTAAATCTCATACTAACTTAGGTGTACACCCGGTATACACGTAAGCAGTATATGCACCCATCAGAATAATATTACTCCCACAATTAAGTACCTTCACATATACCTGTGTGTAACAAGTATACAATCTGATACCAATCTAGCACACCCCTAGATCGGCGGTTGTCCGACCATGCTCTCACTTACCATACACTACCCATTTCTCAAATCTACCCGCAATTAAATACCTTCGCTTGTACTCGTGTGCATACGGGTACAGGCTCCAGTACCAAACTAGCTCTCCCCTAGACCAACGGTTGTTTGGTCATGCACTCACAACTCTCTGATTACCTTGGCGTAGAGGCAAACTGATCCATTCATTACTATCCCGAAGAATAGCATCCATATAATTTCTCACTGCCGTATGGACAACAGTACAACAGAATAAAAATATGATGCATAACCCCTCCAAGTCAGTACTTTAATAGCCACCTAAGCTCCTACTGGGCATAAGGACTTGATCAATGGCACACCTTAATCCTTATCAATAAGATTTTTCAGATCCTAATATAGCTATAAGTTTTGGCAAATAGAAATTCTAATTTGAAAATACAATTTTTCAAATACACTTATGTACAGTAACGCTAACCACGCTCCGATACCAGCTGTGACAGAACCGACCAATTTATACCAGATTAAGCACCGAATCCCTGCTTTCATAGAGATTTGCAAGTACTTAAGCTCGTACAAACCCGGTAGTCCGAAAATCTCGAAGGATTTCAAGTCATTCAACTTTAACCAAGATCGTAATAGATTAGCGTACATGTCCACAAGGTACATTCAGTTCGCACATAGTTCAAAATACATCCGGGTTCAACAGTTATTACAAACCATAGTTTAGAATTTAAAAGAATGCGGAAGCAACATAGTTTTAAACATAAGTTCTCAGTTCACAATACGGTGCCATTGCCTGATCGGTCCACAAAAGCATCAGGAGAGGGTAAGAAATGACCATCCCCATGGTCTAATCATCACCCGCGATGGGGTACAGACAGTTCTCGCAATAGCCATAGAAGCAATGCCCATCTGCAACAACAAGGGATAAAACCGTGAGTACGAGAAGGTACTTAGCTAGACTTACCCATCATAAACCAGAAATAAATTGACACCAAGGAGTATGCAAGGCTGTATCTGGAGTTGGCCGTACTTACCTTTTTGCATAAAAGCCTTTTTGTTATTAAATAATCATCATTAGAGTATTAGCAGCCACTTTTATGTAATCAACCTGATTAACTAGATTTGCACCTGATCTAGAGCAATCACTTGGCTAATTAATCAAGCAAGAGTGACTATTTCATCAATAGCCTTTCAGGTTCAGTACCATAACCATCTTTAGTTCCATAAGTTACTACGGTAACTGTTGGTAACACACTTGCCCTACCTCCGCACACGTGCAGTGGGGTGGCGAAGGTGGCCAATCGTCAGTACCAAGCTAAGACGCAACGGGAGCGAAATCAACGCGAAGATAGAAGGACACGAGAACAGTGTTACTGTGGCTCTGTTCCCAAAAAACCCGTCCCTCATACACTGTTCACCCCCCGGTATTTATAGGGGATACCAAGGGGTGCTGACCGAATTACAATAGGGTACAAAAATGATTCCCCTGCGCTGTACACACAGAAGGGCAGAATCGTACAAACACAACTAGGCCGAAACCCTAGCCTACTCTCCGCGCGCCCGCCGCCGCTTGGTTCGTGCTCACCCTCGCGGAAATGAGAGGACTGACCTTCGTCTTGCGAGGGTATCCGTCCAGTTGCGAAATCCTGGTCTCTTTGCCTCCCGCCGCGGCCTGGGCCTCTTGTCCGAAGGTACGCGGCTGTGTGAAGATTGCTTCCAGTGCTCTTCACGTCCTTTGCCTGTAAGAACTTACAAAGCTTGTCCGAAGGTTGGGTTAGCATTCGGGGGCCCGAACTGTGACTCGAGGGACTTAGCAGATAAAGAGGCGGGTTTTGCCAAAGGTACTCGAGACGCGCGGGGGCCATCTTGTCGAGTCAGCCTGCGTGGCGTGACTGCCGAGGGTCTCTTCCCCCAATAGTAGCCCCTCGTTGCCTTGGATCTAAAGAACAGTATTTAGGCCCAAGCAGCGCCCTTTGACGGGAAACGTAACGAGACCCTTGGCAGCGACGCCCGCGGCTGCTTTTGTGGCGGGCCATTACAACTGTTGCTTGTACTGTTTAGGTCCATCTTGTTTTTTGCGCCGAGTTTTTCGGTTGTCGTGCCGCTTTCGTAGGGGGAGGAGACTCGTCTCCTGGCCTATAAATAGAAGGGGTTGGTGGGGAGCTTGGAGTTGTGCCCTCCTCTGCTATAGCCATCCTGCTGCTGCGATTTGCTTGTAGCGAAGGTTTGTTTTAGCTTGTGTGCGAAGGTTGAGACAGGCGTTCGTTGTTCGAATGTATAAGCAGCTGAAGAGATGGCTAGGTTGAAGCAGACTGCTCGTGCTGCGTCTCCGACTGCTTCGGATGAAGGGATCACCTTCGAGTTTGGTCTTAGCCGAGTTTGCGCCACGGAGATAGCGTCTTATGTCAGATGGGGCTGGATCGAGGAAGGGAAAGCGAGGACTAGTGCTGGGGAGACAGTGCCGAAACCGGACGCAGATGAGGTTGTTCTATTTGAGGAGTTCTTTTCGGCTGGTCTGTGCTTCCCTGTTGATTCTTTTGTGACCTCTGTTCTACGAAGGTTCAACATGCATTTCCACCAGCTCACACCTTCGTGCTTTACGAAGATGTCAGTTTATATATGGGCATGCCGTTCTCAGGGTATTGTTCCTCATGTCGAGGGGTTTGTTCGGACCCATCGTGTGCACATGCAACCTCGCAAGATCTTGTATCGCGCAGGTAACACCAGTCTTGGACAGTTTGTGGTATACACTTTTTGCCATCGCGCTGGGTCGGAGTTACCGGTGCAGGCCCAGAAAAATAAATGGACCAGTGGGTGGCAGGAGTTCTGGTTTTACTACAAACTTAGTGGGAATGCTAAGCTCTGCGGCGAGCTTCCGCCACTTGGTGATGTTAGCGCCGAAGCTATGATGAGCCCCGAGGCTCACACTGCTGTTGATTGTCTGAGGGTTGTGGCGCGCTCTCAGTGTGCTCGCGACTTGGTCGAGGAGTACTGTTGTGCTAAAATTTGGCCCCTCGGCCGGAGGCAGGCATGGTTTGCAGTCGAGGAAGACTCCAAGTACGAGGGTAGGGGCTTGAAGAAGCCGAAGGTTGACCTTGATAAGGTTTGGGAGAAACTTCTCAAGAAATTTACCAAGCGAGAAGATGGGATCAAAGCAGTCTACAAGCGTGTTCAGCAGTGGGCAGAAGAAATTGTTGGAAAGCTTTCCACGTTGGAGATTAAAGCAATCCACAGCTCGGTGGGTAGCGGAGGCCAGGTTAACACGTTGTTTGACAGTCTTGGGGTTCAGTATGTGGACTGGCCTGCTCCGGCGAGCGAAGATGCGCCAAAGAAGAGGAAGCATGCTTCTGCAGAGGAGAAGGAAATTGTTTCTCGGCGGCCGAAGAGGGGTCGCGGTCGTGGCCGCGGCAGCGCCGGCGGCCGAGTGAAGACGCTTGCGACGAAGGTCTCGGTTCTTCGGGAGCTGGCGGCACTTCGTCTTCCTCGGCCATTGTTTCAGGCGGCCAAGGTGTTGGTAGGGTTGGAGGACGGGTGCCCCGTGTCGGTGGGATTAATGCTTTGATCTAGATTTCGGACGACGAAGGTGTCTCCGATGAAGAAGGGAAGGAGGGAGAGAGAGAGGATGAAAAGGAGGGGGCACTGAAGAGGACTCGTCTGATGAAGATAGTGATACTTCAAGCAGCGAGGGTGGTTCTGATGAGGATGTTAGCATTGTGGATGACCGTGAGAAAAAGATTGTCTCGTCTAGTGGTGGCGCTCCAGCTGCTCGAAGTGTCGATGATATTATTCGGGACTTCGAGCCGAGGAGTCCTCGACGTGGGTCAATTCCCGAGTTTGCTGGATCACACTTATGGGTCAATGGAAAAACTTGAATCTGAGCAAACCCCCGGGAAGAGACTGTATGGCGAGGCTAGCCGATCGAGTCTTCCCTACTTCGCTAAGAAGCTTGGTGTCTGCGATCCGGCGACTGAGCTATTCACGAGTCCGGACCTTCGGGATTGTCACCTGCAGTGCGGCCCGGAGGAAAAGCGTTTTTTGGGCCGTATCTTCGGCCGTATTTGTGTGCCAGAGGCTGAGCTTCGTCTCGCCGACCAACCTGTTGGGGATACTTTTGACGATGTGGACGTCAAGTTGGCGGAACTGATGCTCTTGAATCGCGCGGCCAGGCGAAAGGTTAGCTCTGATATGGAGTTTATGAGTGGTCATATCTCTGAGCTTGAGAAGGAGAATGCTAGGCTCAGCCGAAGCTTGGACAACAAGGATATTGAAATCAAGAATGCTTCAGAGAGAGCTGCCAAGGCCCGAGAAGAAGCGGTTGAGCTGGCGAAGCGTAATTGAAGGACCGAGAAAGCACTAGCAAGGCGACCAGAGGGGGGGTGATTGGGAGCTCAAAAATTTCCCTCAAAACTGTGGCCAAATGTCCCAAAATCAACCCCGAGAAACGGCAACCGAAATCGTGATGCTCACGACCCTTGGAAGAGGGTGGATGATCCCTAGGATCACAGTGGAGCACCACAAGGAAGTAGCAAACCAAACTCCAAAAGCTCCGGCTCGAACACGACCTCAAAAACCAAGTCCCTAACGTAGACAGACGGCTACGTAGAGAAATCCCCAAATACCGATGCTAACGAGTAGCAAAGATACCTAGAGAGGTTCCTTGGTCACCTACAAGGCCAAACGAGAAGTCCGGAAACCAAGCGAGGAACCCGGGAGAGCAAATGCACAAGACCGGAGGCTTCAGCCAATCTGCGGACTGTCCGGCCCTGCGGTCCCGGACTGTCCGCCCCTACTGCGGACTGTCCGCGCTCTTGTGGCGGACTGTCCGCCGGTCAAACGAGCAAAAACACACTGCTTCTGAAGTCCCCTGCCCAAGTCCCCGAACTGTCCGCCAAAACCAACGGCGGACTGTCCGCTGGTTACCCGAGTCAAAACCAGCCGAGCCACGCGACCACTGCTTCGGTCGAAGGCCCGACGCGCGGACTGTCCGCCGATCTAAACCGCGAACTGTCCGCAAGTACTCAGGGAGGGGCGATTTCAGTCGTCTTCTCTCCCCAAAACTCTCCAAAATCGAATCAACTCACAATCCCACGTTTCCAAACTTGGAGAGGATGATCACGGAGTAGTTAGGAGACTATCCCCAAGAAATCATCCGCTCAAATTGAGTCAATCACCAGGAAATCAAAAGGGGAGGAGTATGAACGAAAAAGCGCTAAGAAAACGAAATCAACCCGATCTACTTGTTCATAGGGAGATAGATGAATTCCTTCGGTGGAAATGTTCTCCTTTCAAATACGAACAAGATGATTCAAACGGATTTCGCAAAGACGCACAGGAGAGGGAGATTGAGTGATGGGAAAATCACGAAGAAATGAAGAATGCGAAGAGCACAAACAAAACGCAAATCAAGTCATCGATCTGCAACCGTGTGGCTACCACACGCTACAACAGTGAGGTTACGGCCTCACTTCCTCAAAATCTACTGTACACAGAGGTATTGTTCTCTGCGGATCTCAGCTAGCTATAGCAGGGGATTGGGAGAGCAGGAAACCCTAGAAGAAAAGAGCAAATGACTGAGATAGGAAGGGAGGAGGGTGTCTCCCTCTACTTATCCTAATTTCTAATTCCTACTCTACCCCTCAACTAATTACAAGAGCGAACCAGCTAAACCCTATGGTTATTCTGGACCAACTCGGTGGTAGGTGAATCCGACGGCCACGCCCGCACAACTCATAGCGTTCCCTCGACGCAACCTCCCGATTGCCGCCACGTGCCGCCCGCGCTTTGCACCCCCGGTTTTGTGGCCCAAATCAGGAAACCAGCCTTTCCAGCCAACCCCCGGTTTTGAGGCCCAAACCGGGAAACCAGCCCACCAGCATCTTAGTTTTGTGGCCAAACTCAGCAAACCCTCAGCGCCCAGGTTTTGAGGCCCAAGCCTGGAAACCGTCCTCAGCCCGAGTTTTGAGGCCAAACTCGGAAACCCTCAGCCCGAGTTTTGTGGCCAAACTCGGAAACCATCCGCACCCAGGTTTTGAGGCCCAAACCTGGAAACCGTCCACCCGATGGTTTTTCCCTGGGTCTACCACCAAACCGACGTCGTAGACGGGATGCACCTCCCGTGCACCCCGTCCACCGACACGTGTCCCCAAGTCCACGACTCAGGCAACACATGACCGCAAGTCTTCACTTGTAGTCGTCACAGGCTGCCAGCCACCACAGCTGATCCTCGGGCCTCTGGTCCCTCAGTCCAAGCCTCACGTTCGCCGTTCGCCACTCTCGGTCCATCGGCATGGCACGTCTCTACTCGACCTTCTCCTCGCCTTCGATCACTGCATCCGTGCTCGACACCTGCACAACACAAGCCAAAGAACATGCGCATCATCCCAGTTGACAATCAATCATCACTCAGAGACTCGGCATACACCCATGTATCCGCAGTAATGCTGATCTGATTGCGGCAGGCAAAGAGAAGGATAAGGCGTTGGCAGCTGCAGAGGGTCGGCTTGATGATTTGAATAAGTCATGGCGGATGAGCATGGAGAAGATTAAACATAAGCTCGATGGTTGCTGGACCGAGGCTGGCGGCTCTGCTGGGGAGCCGTTGCCTGTCGCTAATGCTGAGGCGTTCGAGGGTTGGCTTGGAAATGAGCTTGATGTATTCAGCTCTTTGGTCGGGAACGCAGCCGACTTTGGTTGTTATGCCGGAGCATTGGCTATGGCTGGGACCCTTCGCCAGGTTGACTGTGATCACCTTAAGAAGATCAGAAGGCCGAACCACGTCTTCCCAACTGTTGACGTGGTTCGTCAGATGAAGGTTGATGACGTGGAGGTTCGAAACTGCGCGGTGCGTTTGCTCCGCAAGTTTTGGATCGACGGTGGTGGTCATGTCCTCGCTTATGAGGAGGCGGCAAAAGCTACGCGTCAGGTACTAACTTGTATGGATTGCTATTTCTATGTTACCGTATCCTGGATGATCATGTTGTTATTCTAATTTGGTGATCTATTTTTTGCAGGCTCAGAGAGATGCGCAGGCCTTCGCCAAGCGTGACTGGGGACGCCGCCGGATGTTCCAAGACCACTCTTGATCCTGATTCTGCAGAGGTCGCTCCAGCGGAGGAGATACCCTCGGCGGGGAAAGCTTCGATGTCTGAGGAGGCCAACATAGAAGAGATGGCAACTGAGAAGGCGACGGAGATCCGGGAAGCTGCCGCCGGCGAAGGTGTAGATGCTGCCGCTGGCGGAGGTCTAAACGCTGCCGCTGCCGAAGCTAGGGCGGATCAGCAGGGGGAGGTTGGGCAGGTTTGAAAATTTAGGTTTTCGTGGGTGCGAGGGTTATTTTGTAATATGTTGGGTGATGTGAAAAACTTGATGTCACTGAGATACTTTTTTAACACTATGAAAATGCAGGTTCCTGATGAAACCATGCTAGGCATGTTCGATGTGACGCCACTGATGTTAAATTATCAGGATGTCTTTATTACCAGTGATTCTTGGGCTCGGGCTAGACTAAAACATCCTTCGCTGAGTTTTGAGCGTTTTTGGTGGTCGAAGCTGCGAAGGTACGACTTGAAGAACAGCAGGTCGAGTCGTTTTTGGCGGCGAAGCGGATTATACTGATCGGCAGCTACACGTTTTTTGTTCGGTACTTTCTTCGTCCGCGCCGGCTACTGTTGATGATGATATTGATGACAGAACGGCTTTGATTTTTTGTTTGGTCTAAGTGAATTAGAGGTTGGGTCCGATGGTGCGCTTGTTATTCCGAAGGAGGAGCCTTCGGAGGTTAGTGATGCGGACCGGAGATATATGTATAGAGCGAGGGTTTTGCCCGGGGAGTTGCCGATTGTTCCAGTGGCTCCATTGTTGTGGGGACCCATAGTTCCAGTGGAAACGGGGTTTGAGGAGGGTGTCGAGGGTTGGATGGTTTGATAATGAATTGAGGATGGTGATGAATCCTTGTAATTTGAATTTTTCTATTGATTGTATATCACACTGTTGTCTGAAGCAAACAACTTATGATATTGCTCTATTCATTTTTGTAATTTGATTGAAATAAGTATAAGGCTCGCGTAAAAATACTAAGGCTCGCGTAGCGTTTCTTAGCTAATGTGAAAAACAGCGACGCCCCCTTTTTCTTTTTTGGCGAGGCTCGCGTGACGCTTTCATGATTTGATTTGGGAAAAAACAGCGACGCCCCCTTTTTCATTTTAGCTACGGATACATGGGTGTATGCCAAGTCTCTGAGTGATGAGTGATTGTCAACGGGTTTGATCGCATGTTCTTTGGCTTGTGTTGTGCAGGTGTCGAGCACGGAGACAGTGATCGAGGGCATGGTGAAGGTCAAGTTGAGACGTGCCGTGCTGGGTGCGATGAAGGATGGGCGTGCCGTGCGGCAGACGTGCCATGCCGATGTATCGAGCAGTGAAGGGTGGACGTGAGGCTTGGACTGAGGGACCGGAGTGCCTGAGGATCAGCTGTGGTGGCTGGCAGCCTGGGACAGCGACGAGCGGAGACTTGCGGGGCACGGTGTTGCTCGGGTCGAGGACCTGGGGACACGTGTCGGTGGACGGGGTGCACGGGCGGTGCATCCCCTCTACAGCTCCGGTTTGGTGGTTGAGCCAGGGAAAAACCACCGGGTGGACGGTTTCCGAGTTTGGGCCTCAAAACTCGGGTGCTCGGTTTCCAGGTTGAGCCACAAAACCTGGGCGCAGACAGTTTCCGAGTTTGGCCACAAAACTCGGGTGATGGGCCGGTTTCCGAGTTTGGGCCTCAAAACTCGGGCGCTGCGGGTTTCTGAGTTTGGGCCACAAAACTCAGGCTGGTGGGCTGGTTTCCCGGTTTGGGCCTCAAAACCGGGGGTTGGTGGAAAAGGCTGGTTTCCCGGTTTGGGCCACAAAACCGGGGGTGCAGAGCGAGGACGGCACGTGGCGGCAATCAGAAGGTTGCGTGGAGGCAACACGGACGAGTTGTGCGGGCGTGGCCGTTGGATCTACCTACCACTTGAGTTGGTCCAGAATAACCTTAGGGTTTAGCTGGTTCGCTCTGTAATTAGAATAGAGAGGGGTAGAGTAGGAAATAGACTTAGACTAGAATAGGATAAGTAGTCAGGGGAGACACCCTCCTCCCCTATCTCAGTTTTAGCCACCTCATTTGCTCTTTGCACTTAGGGTTTCCTGCTCTCCCATCACCTGCTGTAGCTGAGATCCGCAGAGAGACTTGCAACTCTGTGTACTGTTGATTTTGAGGAAAGGAGGCCGTAACCTCCTTGTCGTAGCGTGTGATTGCGCTTCGGCTTGCAATTCGTGGGTGTGATTCGCGTTTTGTTCGTGTTCTTCGCGGAATCCTTTTTCCCCACGATTTTCCCGTCGCTTGATCTCTTTGCTCGGTTCATTTTTTGCAATTCCGTTTGAACTAGTTTGTTCTAGATCGTGAGGCACTTCTTTCCACCGAAGGAATCATCCTCTAACCTCACGGTCTAGGAGATCGATCGATTTTTCGTTTCGGGTCAAGTTTTCTCCCTTCCCCCGAAATTCTTCGATTCATCGATTTGGAGATAGGTTCGAGCCATGATCTCTTAGAGATAGCTCACTATACTCTTTGTTACTCTTCTCACCAAGTTTGATCCCTAGAGGATTTGTTTTGGGTGAGATCGAGTCGAATCGGTGAACGAACAGCCTGAATCGGGGTGACCGGACGCTGCCTGTTCAACGACCGGATGCTGTCAGTGAGTCCGGTCGATGAACACCTTCGCTGTGTTCGGTTCGTGACTTGACCGGACGCACCTTTTGCTAAGTGACCGGACTCGCCCATTGTACTATTCACTTGGCTTGTATTTTGTGACCGGACGCACTGCTCTCGACCGGACGCTCGTCTCTGGTGAGTCCGGTCAGAAACAGTAAGCTCCGAAAACTGTTTTTGCACGACCGGACGCGTCCGGTGGTCAGCGACCGGACGCAGGCAGAGTCCGGTCAGTGCTGGTTCGACGCGTTTTCGTCCGCAGTTTGTTCGTTCGTCTTTCAATTCGAGATTCGTTTGTTGCGTTGGATTCCTAACTTCGTGCTCTATAGAATTTGGGCTTCCCGCTTTACAAAATAGCCTGAATCCCCCTCGCGTTGCTCGGGGGAGGTTGAGGTTACCCAAAACCCATCCCGTCACTAGTTGACTTGCGTGAACTTGGGTGAGGAAGTTTTTGTGGTGCCTCGTTGTGATCCCAGGGATCATCCACCCTCTTCCAAGGGTCGTGGGCATCACGTTTTTGGTAGTAGCTCTTGGGGATTGATTTTGGGATACTTGGCCAAAGTTTCATGAGAAATTTTATTGGCTCCCATTCACCCCCCTCTGCTCGCCTTGCTTTTGCATTCTCGGTCCTTCATTAGCGAGGCTCGCGTAACACTTTCATAAACTGATTGGAAAAAAAGCGACGACCACTTTTTCTTTTAGCGAGGCTCGCATAACGCTTTCGTAAGCTGATTTTGGAAAAAACAGCGACGCCCCCTTTTTCTTTTAGCCAGGCTCGCGTAATGCCTTCGTAAGCTGATTTTGGAAAAACAGCGACGCCCCCTTTTTCTTTTTGCGAGGCTCTCGTAACGCTTTCGTAAGCTAATTTTGGAAAAATAGCGACGCCCCCTTTTTCTTTTAGCGAGGCTCGCGTAACGCCTTCGTAAGCTGATTTTGGAAAAACAGCGACGCCCCCTTTTTCTTTTTGCGAGGCTCGCGTAACGCTTTCGTAAGCTGATTTTGGAAAAACAACGACACCCCTTTTTCTTTTAGGGAGGCTCGCGTAACGCCTTCGTAAGCTGATTTTGGAAAAACAGCGACGCCCCCTTTTTCTTTTAGCGAGGGTTGTGTGGAACTTCTGGTTTTGCTGGGGTACATGACTTTTGGACTTCGCGTCTCCCCTTATCTTAGGTGGAGGTGAGGTTTGCATTGCGAGCCCCTGGCGTTTTTGCCAGGGTGCTCGACTTTTTTGGACTTCGCGCCTCCCCTTATCTTAGGTGGAGGTGAAGTTTGCATTGCAAACCCCTAGCGTTTTTGCGAGGGTGCTCGACTTCTTTGGACTTCGCGCCACCCCTTATCTTAGGTGGAGGTGAAGTTTGCATTGCGAGCCCCTGGCGTTTTTACCAGGGTGCTCGACTTTTTTGGACTTTGCGCCTCCCCTTATCTTAGGTGGAGGTGAAGTTTGCTTTGAAAAAGTTTGTTTTATCGAAGCAATCTTTAGAGTGTTCTCATCGATTATAGCGCTCTTTGAAGAAGAGCTGCTTTTTATCGATGTTTGCTTGTGAAGGTGATAATTTGGAGTTTTACTTTTTCCGGGGGTTTTAGCCTGTATTAAGAGTTTGGATGCTGCCTCGTTAAAAAACCTTACGCCCCTTCGTAAGGAAAAGAGTGCAGCTCCTTTTGTTTTTGTTACAAGTGTGGAAATGGAAGAAAAACACAAATGAAAATAACAAATTACATAATGCGAGGGCTCGCTAAGGCTCCGCTATGGGTAGTATTTGCGAAGGTCGTCGACGTTCCAGGTGTGAGGCAAGATGTTTCCCTCGCTGTCGGAGAGGTGAAAAGAGCCGGGACGATTGCATTCTGTTATTAGGTATGGACCCGTCCACTTTGGTTGAAACTTCACCGCCATGCTGGCGTTTTGCTTTCGAATGAGAACGAGGTCGCCTTTCTTTAGCTCTTTGATTCTTACCTTTTTGTCTCGCCATTTTTTTGTTTCTTCTTGATACTTGCAAAGGTTGTGCACTGCGTTGCACCTTGTTTCTTTGAGCAAGTCTTTGTCAAGTAATTGGTTTTGTTCGTCCGTTTCGAAGGTGGTTCTGAGTGATACGTGTTTCAACTCTTCTGGTAACACAGCTTCTTCTCCAAAGAGGAGCCTGAATGGTGTAAATTTGGTGGCTCTGCACTCCGAGGTGTTATGT
Source organism: Coix lacryma-jobi var. lacryma-jobi (assembly GCA_009763385.1). Lineage (NCBI taxonomy): Eukaryota > Viridiplantae > Streptophyta > Magnoliopsida > Poales > Poaceae > Coix > Coix lacryma-jobi. The sequence goes on from CM019828.1 coordinate 70,478,650, forward strand.
GACCAGGCGACGGAGGTTAGCTCTTCTGCCCACTTTCCCTTGGGCCTGCCTTGCAATTTCTTTGATACTGCTTGAAAGATTGTTGCACCGGCTCTTTCGACTAAACCGTTGGATTGAGGGTGTCGGACTGAAGCGAAGCACAGTATTGTTCCGATTTGAGCGCAGAATTCTTTGAAAACCTCGCTGTCGAATTGAGTGCCGTTGTCGACAGTTAGATATTTGGGGACTCCGAAACGGCAAATTATTTGCTGCCAGAAAAACTTCTTCACAGCCGAGGTGGTGATGGAAACCAGTGGTCTTGTTTCAATCCATTTCGTGAAGTATTCCACAGCTACGACTGCGTAACGAAGGTTTCCTGGAGCCGTTGGAAGTGGACCGACGAGGTCCATTGCCCATCTTTGAAACGGCTATGTTGGGCAAATCAGAGTTGTTGGAGCCTGCAGATACATGGGTGTATGCCGAGTCTCTGAGTGATGAGTGATTGTCAACTGGGATGATGCGCATGTTCTTTGGCTTGTGTTGTGCAGGTGTCGAGCACGGATACAGTGATCAGAGGCGAGGTGAAGGTCAAGTAGAGACGTGCCGTGCCGATGGACCGAGAGTGGCGAAGGGCGGACGTGAGGCTTGGACTGAGGGACAAGAGGCCCGAGGATCACCTGTGGTGGCTGACAGCCTGGGACAGCGACGAGCGAAGACTTGCGGTCATGTGTTGCCTGGGTCGTGGACTTGGGGACACGTGTCGGTGGACGGGGTGCACGGGTGGTGCATCCCCTCTACGACGTCGGTTTGGTTGTTGAGCCAGGGAAAAACCATCGGGTGGACGGTTTCCAGGTTTGGGCCTCAAAACCTGGGCGTGGATGGTTTCCGAGTTTGGCCACAAAACTCGGGCTAAGGGTTTCCGAGTTTAGCCACAAAACTCGGGCTAAGGACGGTTTCCAGGTTTGGGCCTCAAAACCTGGGCATTGAGGGTTTGCTGAGTTTTACCTCAAAACTCAGGCGCTAGTGGGCTGGTTTCCCGGTTTGGGCCTCAAAACCGGGGGTTGCCTGGAAAGGCTGGTTTCTCGTTTTGGGCCACAAAACCGGGGGTGTAGAGCGAGGGCGGCACGTGGCGGCAATCGGGAGGTTGCGTCGAGGCAACGCTACGACTTGTGCGGGCGTGGCCGTCGGATCCACCTACCACTGAGTTGGTCCAGAATAACCCTAGGGTTTAGCTGGTTCGCTCTGTAATTAGTTGAGGGGTAGAGTAGGAATTAGAATTAGGATAAGTAGAGGGAGACACCCTCCTCCCATTTTTATCTCACTCATTTGCTCTTTGCTTCTAGGGTTTCCTGCTCTCCCAATCCCCTGTTGTAGCTAGCTGAGATCCGCAGAGAACCATACCTCTGTGTACTGGAGATTATGAGGAAGTGAGGCCGTAACCTCACTGTTGTAGCGTGTGGTAGCCACACGGTTGCAGATCAATGTGTTGATTCGTGTTTTTCCCTATCTAGTGCGTCTTTGCGAAATCTGTTTGAATCAACTTGTTCGTATTTGAAAGGAGATCATTTCCACCGAAGGAATTTATCTATCTCCTTATGAACAAGTAGATCGGGTTGATTTCATTTTCGTGGCGCTTTTCGGTTCATCCTTCTCCCCTTTTGATTTCCCGGTGATTGGATTGATTTGAGCGGATGATTTCTTGCGGATAGTCTTCCAACTACTCCATGATCATCCTCTACAAGTTTCGGAACGTGGGATTTCGATTTGAATCATTTTGGAGAAGATTTGGGTGAAGGGCGAACAAATTCACCCTCCCTGAGTGACCGCGGACAGTACGGCACTCAGGGCACGGACAGTCCGCGCATCGGGATTCAGCCGAGCAGTGGCTGCGTGTCTCGGTGAACAGTGCTGAAACTTGACCGGCGAACAGTCCGCCTTTGTGTTTGGCGGACAATCCGGGACTCGGGCAGGGAACTTCAGCAACTATGCTGTTTCGGGGATTTTGCCGGCGGACAGTCCGCCATCCCCCCGCGGACAGTCCGCGGTTGAGCCGGAGCCGGGACCGTACTGGCGGACAGTCCGGGACTTGGCTGATTGTTCCGGTTTAGTGCGTTTGCTCTCCCGGCTTGTTCGCTTGGTTTCCGGACTTCTCGTTTGGCCCTAGAGTTGACCAAGGAAACTCTCTAGGTATCTTTGCTACTTGTTAGCATTGGTATTTAGGAGTTTCTCGACGTAGCCGTCAATCTACGTTCGAGACTTTGTTTTTGAGGGAGTATTCGAGCCGGAGCTTTTGGTAGTTGGTTTGCTATCTTCTTGTGGTGCCTCGCTGTGATCCTAGGGATCATCCACCCTCTTCCAAGGGTCGTGGGCATCACGGTTTCGATCGCGTTCTTGGGGTTGATTTTGGGACATTTGGCTAAAGTTTTGAGAGAAATTTTTGAGCTCCCATTCACCCCCCTCTGGTCGCCTTGCTAGTGCTTTCTCGGTCCTTCAATTGGTATCGGAGCGGGTTAAGGATCTTCCACCTTAGCCGGTTCTAGATCCACAGAAGGCGACATGGATCGCGGCGTGGGCAAACCACCGTTTTTCGATGGGACCAACTATGCGTATTGGAAGATATGCATGTCGGCCTATCTGCAGAGTTTGGGTGCTTCCATCTGGGATATTTGCAACTCTGCCGATTACGTGGTCTTGGCTGCACGTGTCTCTCAGCTTCAGATCGATGAGCACGATGCCAATAGCCAAGCCCGTAATGCTCTTTTCTCATGCTTGAGCATGAGTGAGTTTGAACGCGTTTCTCACCTCGCTACGGCTCGGGAGATTTGGGCTACCCTCATGCGTTTCCATGAGGGAACCTCTCAAGTCAAAACCCATCTCTACGAGTCGTTCAAGCGAGAGTATGAGAACTTTTGACACATGCCTGGCGAGAGCATAGAAAGTTTATTCGCTCCCTTTCAGGTCATTGTCAACAGGATGAGGGCTAACAAGGAGCTGTTGCCTTTCGATGATCATGAGAGAGCTTTGAAGCTTTTGCATACTCTTGATCGATCGGTGTGGGACTCCAAAGTTCAGGCGATCATCGAATCACCTAACTATGAGACCCTTACGTGCGACGAGCTCTTCAGTAGGCTCAAGTCCAGTGAGATTGACGCCATGGCGAGGGCTTCTTATGAAAATCCTTCTGGCCCGTCGATGGCTTTGGTTTCTAGCTCTTCTGCTAACCCCTCTGGAGGCTTTGCACTCTCTTCGCTCTTTTCTGTCACAGAGGACCAGCTTGAGTCTTTGGGGGATGACGAGCTAGCTTTGCTTGTAACCCGGTTCTCACGGTTCCACAACAACCGCATGAACCATCGCCGCGGAGGAGGACGCTCGGGATGCTACGAGTGCGGCGACCCCGATCACTTCATCGCCAACTGTCCCAAGAAGAAGAACTCATCTGGGAAGGGCGATCATGGGCACAAGTATGACTCTGGCAAGCGCAAGGAGAAGTACGTCCCCGCGAGGCACAAGCGGAGGGGCGGCTTCGACAAGGAGTACATCAAGAAGAAGTACTTGGAGAAGGCCCAGGCTGAGCAGCGTGCGTTCTTCGCCACGCTCAGCGACGTCGATGGCTCGGATGACGACTCCGCTTGCTCAAGCGATGACGAGTCTGAAAAGAAGAAGAGGATCGAGGACAAGCTGAATGGCCTCTGCTTCTTCGCCGACGACGACGGCTTCTGCACCATGGCGCTTGGCAAGGAGGTCGACGGCGAGCTAGTGAACTCCCCTCGGAACGACGACGACGACGACGACACCTCCCATGTATCTCTCACCCACGACGAGCTTTCTGCTGAGGTCGAGAAGCTTACTGCCGCCTTGCTTAGTCAAGATAAGCTGCTTAGGCGTGCCGCTAGAGAGCGCAAGGAGTTTAGGCAGAAGTGAGAGGACACGGTGAGGGAGCTTGAGTTTGCTAAGTCCACCGTGGTCGTTTCTGAGGAGGTTGAGTGCGAGATGTGCACCACGCACATGACTGACCTTCTCACTTTGAGAAGTAAGTATGTTGCGTTGGTAGGATAGGTGGATGAGCTGAAGGCTAGACCTTCGCTGTTGGGTGCGTGCAAAACTTGTCCTATCTTGCAATCCGAGTTAGCAGAGAAGAATGTCAAGATTGTGTCTCTTGAGGAGGCCAGCTCGGGTAGCACATGTGTGGCTAGGTGTGCTCTCTGTGAGGGCTTGGAGATGGAGATAGCCAATGTGAAGCATGACAAGATGCAAACCGAGGAGGAAAACACATACCTTCGGACCATCTTGTCATGGGTGTCTATTGGTGAGCCACAGCTCGGGATGATGATCTCCCAATTCAAGCGAGCTGCTGGAGGTCCCGGTGTAGGCTTTGCTCAGGGTGTTGATCTTTCTGCTTTTGGGAAGATTGGAGAGTCGAGTGGTTTGAACCCGAGTGAGAAACCCAACTCCACCACTACTCCCAAACTTACCAAGCTTCCACCCAAAGAGCCTCTCAAGCCTAACACCAAGGATGAGGTCTTTGTTGAGCCTCCGAGAGCTCCACCCAAGAACCAGCAATGGGCTCCCAAACCCAACTACCTAAAGAACAAGCTGGACACAATGCCACCTATCCAGGAGGAGTTGCCACAGAAGGGCAAGGTGATCCATACCCACAACCATAAGTACCAACAACCCCCTTTGAGAGCGGTGAGGTACCATTGTGAGCATTGTAGGAGGGATGGACACCTGAGCGAGTTCTGCTTTCAGCGCAAGCGAGAGGCGCGCCGTGCTCGGGAGATGAACAACCCGGACATGTACCATCCTTTCCATGATGTACATGTGCCGAATGTTCAGAGAAGAGCCCAGAGGAGAGCTGCTAGGCCCAGAGGTCCAGAACCTCAAGTTCCCAGGCCTAGGCAGCAGAGAGCTCCGAGGAGAGAGGCTAGGACTAGAGGTGCAGTACCTCAAGTTCCTAGGCCTAGGCCTCGTAGAGAGCGTGCCCGGCGGTAGCCTGCAGTTGCAGGATTTGGACCCCGTGGCGGAGGATTTGTAGTTGAGCGTTTTCCCCCACCGCGGTTTGAGTATCGCGATGGACGGTCCTCCCTTAGCGGACCACGTTTTTATAAACATGGTGATCGCTTCATCCGTAGGTGTGCTAGGAATGGTCTTTTTGCTAACCGTTCTTTTGAGCAGCCGGCCCAACACTGGTATTCCCCTTACTTCACTAACCCCAGTGTTGGCCCGTATGCTCATCCTATGTCTTTTTATTGATGTAGGTAAAACGATTGGAGAACGTTTGGTTTGTGGATTCCGGGTGTTCGAGGCACATGACCGAAAACGCCAAGTGGTTCTCCAGTCTTAGTCCGGTCGCCGGAAAGGAGTATATTACCTTCGGCGACAACAGCAAAGGTAAGGTGCTGTCTCGTGGGTCTGTGCGAGTTAATGAGCACTTTGTGTTGTGCGATGTTGCTCTTGTTTCTAACATGCATTTTAACCTTCTTTCTGTTTCGCAACTTTTCGATGATGACTATGAGATTCGTTTTAAACTGAATCTCAGTCGCATTTTGGATCCTCAGGGCAATCTTGTTTGTGTGATTTCATCATTTGGAAAAGTCTTTCATGCGGATTTCTTAGAGTCGTTTGGAATTTCTCGTTGTCTTTTGGCTGGACCTTCCTCCTTTGATCATTGGAAGTGGCATAGAAGACTTGGTCACCTGAGCTTCGACTTGCTTGCAAGACATAGTTCACTTGGCCTAATCCGAGGATTGCCCAAGTTGTCCATGGAGAAGGATCTTGTTTGCCATTCTTGTAGACATGGGAAGATGGTTGCCGCTCCCCACCATCCAGTGACTCTGGTCATGACTAAGCGCCCTGGAGAGCTTTTGCACATGGACCTTGTTGGTCCGGCTCGGGTGAGCTCGGTTGGGGGGAAGTGGTATGTGCTTGTTGTTGTCGACGATTTTTTGAGATATTCGTGGGTCTTCTCTTTAGCTGAGAAGACCAAGACTTTCTCCCTTGCTCGCAGTCTGATTTTGCGTCTTTAGAACGAGTTCCCTTTGAACTCGATGCGAGCTATTAGGAGTGATAATGGTTCCGAATTCAAGAATTCGGATTTTGAGAAGTTTAGTATCTCTTTGGGTTTAGAGAATCAGTTTTCTTCCTCCTACACACCGCCTCAGAATGGTGTTGTAGAAAGGAAGAATCGGACCCTTGTAGAGATGGCCAGGACGATGCTCGATGAGCATAGGACTCCTAGGCAATATTGGGCCGAAGCCATGAGCACTGCATGCTACATTTCCAATCACATTTTTCTTCGAGCTTTCTTGAAAAAGACCTCTTATGAGTTGCGTTTTGGAAAACTGCCCAAGGTGAGTTATTTTCGAGTTTTTGGTTGCCAATGTTTTATACTCAAAAAGGGCAACTTGGACAAGTTTGAGTCTCGTTCTTCTGACGGTGTGTTTTTGGGTTATGGCACTCACACTCGAGCTTATTGTGTACTTAACCATGACACTAACCGAGTCATGGAGACATCAGATGTCACCTTCGACGAGACCATGGTTTGTCCTTCTTCTCGTTTTGAGCGTGTAGGTGATCATGAGGTTGGTGAACCTCTTTTCGATGATGAATAAGAAGGTGCTGAAAGGATAGATGACCCAGCACCTCCTCCACCTGCTGTGCCGCAAAGAGCGGCTTCTACGACGACTCACGGCCCCGACACGTCGTCTTCCTGGGGGTCATGGGATCCGCCACCTCGAGCGGTACCCTTTGTACCCGAGGAGGCACCAGCCGCTGTTGAGGGGGAGGCCACTTCGGCAAGGGAGGCGCCATGACACATTCAGCGCCAGCACCAGCCTCAGCAGATGATCGGCAGCATCGACGAACGCGTCACCCGGTCAAGGCAAATCTCTCACTTCGCTCATTCTGCTTTTGTTGCTGATTTTGAACCCCGGGATGTTGGACACGGTTTGACGGATCCTGATTGGGTCAATGCCATGCATAAGGAGCTTGAGAACTTTGAGAGAAATCGGGTTTGGGTTCTAGTGTCTCCACCTTCTGAGTGTCATCCAATTGGGACAAAATGGGTTTTCAAAAACAAACAGGGAGAAGATGGCTATGTTGTGAGAAACAAGGCCAGACTCGTAGCCCAGGGATATAGTCAGAAGGAGGGGATAGACTATGAGGAGACGTTTGCTCCTGTAGCTCGTTTGGAGGCGATTAGGATACTCTTGGCTTTTGCTGCATCCAAAGGTTTCAAACTTTTTCAAATGGATGTCAAGAGCGCCTTCTTAAACGGCTACATAGAAGAGGAGGTGTATGTTAGACAACCCCCCGGTTTCGAAAATCCCAAGTTTCCAAACCATGTCTTTAAACTCCACAAAGCTTTGTATGGTTTGAAACAAGCCCCTAGAGCCTGGTATGATAGGTTAAAAACCTTTTTGCTTGCTAAGGGTTTCAAAATGGGATGTGTAGATAAAACGCTCTTTCTCCTCAAGCAAGGCACTGATACTCTCTTGGTCCAAATTTACGTGGATGATATCATTTTCGGTGGTTCTTCTCACGCTTTGGTTGCCAAGTTCGCAGATACTTTGAGCAAGGAGATCGAGATGAGAATGATGGGCGAGTTGACGTTTTTCCTCGGACTGCAAATCAAGCAGTCTCGGGAGGGAACGTTCGTGCACCAGGGCAAGTACACCCGCGACATTCTGAAGAAGTTCGATATGGGTGAGGCCAAGCCTCTTCCAACACCCATGTCGACCACGACGGCCCTGGATGCAGACAAGGAAGGAGAAGCAGTGGACCAGAAGGAGTATCGGAGTATGATCGGGTCGCTGCTGTACCTGACGGCGACACGCCCGGACATTCAGTTCGCGGTGAGTCTCTGTGCGCGCTTTCAGTCATCGCCGCGCACTTCGCACCGTCAGGCGGTGAAGCGCATTATGAGGTACTTATCCTTCACTCCAGAGTTCCGGATTTGGTATTCTGCTTCCTCCAACCTCTCCCTTTGCGGTTATTCCGATGCCGATTTTGCTGGTTGCCGTATTGATCGCAGGTCCACTTCTGGGACTTGCCAATTTATTGGATCTTCTCTTGTATCGTGGTCTTCTCGCAAGCAGTCTAGTGTCGCCCAGTCTACCAGAGAGGCTGAGTATGTTGCTGCGGCTAGCTGTTGTTCCCAGTTACTCTGGATGATGGCCACTTTGCGTGATTTCGGTCTGAGCTTTTCTCGCGTTCCTTTGCTTTGTGACAGCACGAGTTCGATTAGCATTGCTAAGAACCCCGTGCTTCACTCGAAGACCAAACACATTGATGTGCGCTTCCATTTTCTGCGAGACCACTATGAGAAGGGTGATATCGACCTTTGCCATGTCGATACTCATCAACAGCTTGCTGATATTTTCACCAAGCTTTTGGACCAATCAACCTTTAATCGGTTGAGAGGTGAGCTTGGTGTGTGTTTCCCCTTTTAGATGGGGGAAACATTTTGACTCTGACTGACTCTTTTTCGTTTGTCTTTGTTTTCTTTTGCATTTCAGCATACGCTTTTACATTCTGAGCTTCATGAATATAGTCTGAAGAATGTAACTATGCTCTGTGTAGTTTTTACTCCGATGCTTTAAGATGCTGTAGCGTATGCTCTTTCTGATCGCTAATACATGTTGTGAGCTGAGCTATTTTTGAATGGTGAACCTGCTTAATGAACCTAAAACTTGAAAATGTTCAACATTGAGATATGCAACTGGCCTGTGTAGAATGTGTAGAGGTCACTTCTGCTTTTCATATATGCTGGGTTGCTATGTCTCTAGTGTTGAGTCATTCACTTGCTTGATATGTTCATACACTGTTTAAAATCTGAACCAAGTTAAGTGAATTGGAAAGATCGAGATGGGTTTGCTTGTTAGCACCTCACAGTATCGAGACTGTTTCCCATTGCACCTTTGGGTTAAACTTGAGCTGTGTAATGTATGACCGAAACTATTGCTTTAAGCTTCTGATTGCTTCTTCATAGGCTTCGCACAGTTGGAAAGTTAGGCAGTAACAAGCATTCAACCTCTCGCAGTCACATGCTGTTTTCTGAACTTGTGTAATTTCACCGCTGCAACTCCGATTAAAACCTGAAATCACAAGTATATACTTTCATTGGTATCAGCATGATGTTTGAACTGTGCTAGGGGTAGTTCACCTTGTATACATGTTTAGCACTTGTTTGACTTCCTGTCTATACATGTCTTGTGCTATTTTGATGGTGAATACCTTTTCGGCTGAAAATTGCTCACATGTTCATATTTCATATTTGGTGATCAGTTTGAGCCTTTGCTAGCATTCTGTGCATTTTCTGCATCATCGGATCCAAACTCCGTAGAGCATCTTTGCACTCTTTTGAGTATACTCCTGAAGCTCCTAACTTGCATTTTGACTCATATGCATTCTAGGAGGGGAAGAAACTTGCTGTTTTTGCACTTTTAATGGTGCATTTGCTGAGGGGGAGCACTTTTACCCGATAAGTGCATTTTCAACTAAGGGGGAGAAATTTGACAAATCACGTGTTCTTCGAACGTTTAACTTAGGGGAGATATTGCAAATCATTTGCTTTCTGAGTTGAACTAAGGGGAATCCTCCTGGTTATGTGGACTATTTGAGGGGGAGTTTGCTCCGGATGAGTTTTGACATTTTCAATTGGTTTGGAGCAGTTTTTTGCTAGTTGTGTTGAGCCTTTGCCTCTTTCTTGAGGGACTAGCATTTGCTTTTCAGATTTTCAATTGGTGTCAAGCTCTTCTTCTTAAGATGGTAACAGTTGGTATCGAGCTTTCTTGCTAGTTGTGTTGAGCCTCTGTGCCTCTTTCTTGAGGGACTAGCATTTTGCTTCGATATTTTCAATTGGTATTTGCTAGCGGTGTTGAGCCTGTTCTACCTCTTCTTGAGGGCTAGCTTTCCTTTGCTTGGTCGCGTCGAGCCGTTGCCCATGTCTTTGGGGACCAAGTTCTCTTTGCTCCTTCCACTTGACCTTCTTCGGCATTGCTATGCTTTTGGGTCATTTGGTTGAGTTTTCTCTTCTTCTTCCTCCTTCTATTTTCTTTATGATTTGTGTGTGAAGGACCGAGAATGCAAAAGCAAGGTGACCAGAGGGGGGGGTGAATGGGAGCCAATAAAATTTCTCTCGAAACTTTGGCCAAGTGTCCCAAAATCAATCCCCAAGAGCTACTACCGAAAACGTGATGCCCACGACCCTTGGAAGAGAGTGGATGATCCCTAGGATCACAGCGAGGCACCACAAAAACTTCCTCACCCAATTTCACGCAAGTCCACTAGTGACAGGATGGGTTTTGGGTAACCTCAACCTCCCCCGAGCAACGCGAGGGGGATTCAGGCTATTTTGTAAAGCGGGAAGCCTAAATTCTGTAGAGCACGAAGTTAGGAATCCAACGCACCAAAGGGATCTCGAATCGAAAGACGGACGAACAAACTGCGGACGAAAACGCGTCGAATCAGCACTGACCGGACTCTGCCTGCGTCCGGTCGCTGACCACCGGACGCGTCCGGTCGTGCAAAAACAGTTTTCGGAGCTTACTGTTTCTGACCGGACTCACCAGAGACGAGCGTCCGGTCGAGAGCAGTGCGTCCGGTCACAAAAAAACAAGCCAAGTGAACAGTATAATGAGCGAGTCCGGTCACTTAGCGAAAGGTGCGTCCGGTCAAGTCACGAACCGAACACAGCGAAGGTGTTCATCGACCGGACTCACTGACAGCGTCCGGTCGTTGAACAGGCAGCGTCCGGTCACCCCGATTCAGGCTGTTAGTTCACCGATTCGACTCGATCTCACCCAAAACAAATCCTCTAGGGATCAAACTTGGTGAGAAGAGTCACAAAGAGTATAGTGAGCTATCTCTAAGAGATCATGGCTCGAACCTATCTCCAAATCGATGAATCAAAGAATTTCGGGGGAAGGGAGAAAACTTGACCCGAAACAAAAAATCGATCGATCTCCTAGACCGTGAGGTTAGAGGATGATTCCTTCGGTGGAAAGAAGTGCCTCACGATCTAGAACAAACCAGTTCAAACGGAATTGCAAAAAATGAACCGAGCAAAGAGATCAAGCGACGGGAAAATCGTGGGGAAAAAGGATTCCGCGAAGAACACGAACAAAATGTGAATCACACCCACGAATTGCAAGCCGAAGCGCAAACACACGCTACGACAAGGAGGTTACGGCCTCCTTTCCTCAGAATCAACAGTACACAGAGTTGCAAGTCTCTCTGCGGATCTCAGCTACAGCAGGGGATGGGAGAGCAGGAAACCCTAAGTGCAGGAAGAAAATGAGATGGCTAAAACTGAAATAACTGAGATGAGAGAGGAGGGTGTCTCCCCTGACTACTTATCCTATTCTAGTCTAAGTCTATTTCCTACTCTACCCCTCTCTATTCTAATTACAGAGCGAACCAGCTAAACCCTAGGGTTATTCTGGTCCAACCCGCGGTGGTAGGTAGATCCAACGGCCACGCCCGCACAACTCGTCCGCGTTGCCTTCACGCAACCTTCCGATTGCCGCCACGTGCCGTCCTCGCTCTGCACCCCCGGTTTTGTGGCCCAAACCGGGAAACCAGCCTTTTCTAGCAACCCCCGGTTTTGAGGCCCAAACCGGGAAACCAGCCCACCAGCCTGAGTTTTGTGGCCCAAACTCAGAAACCCGCAGCGCCCGAGTTTTGAGGCCCAAACTCGGAAACCGGCCCATCGCCCGAGTTTTGTGGCCAAACTCGGAAACCGTCCGCGCCCAGGTTTTGTGGCTCAACTTGGAAACCGAGCACCCGAGTTTTGAGGCCCAAACTCGGAAACCGTCCACCCGGTTGTTTTTCCCTGGCTCAACCACCAAACCGGAGATGTAGAGGGGATGCACCGCCCGTGCACCCCGTCCACCGACACGTGTCCCCAGGTCCTCGACCCGAGCAACACCGTGCCCCGCAAGTCTCCGCTCGTCGCTGTCCCAGGCTGCCAGCCACCACAGCTGATCCTTAGGCACTCCGGTCCCTCAGTCCAAGCCTCACATCCGCCCTTCACTGCTCGATACATCGGCATGGCACGTCCGCCGCACGGCACGCCCATCCTTCATCGCACCCAGTCCGTCGGCACGGCACGTCTCAACTTGACCTTCACCTTGCCCTCGATCACTGTCTCCGTGCTCGACACCTGCACAACACAAGCCAAAGAACATGCGCATCAAACCCGTTGACAATCACTCATCACTCAGAGACTCGGCATACACCCATGTATCCGCAGTGTGAGTGTGTAGTTGACAATGCACTCATCAAGGGGGAGATTGCGGATACATGGGTGTATGCCGAGTCTCTGAGTGATGAGTGATTGTCAACTGGGATGATGCGCATGTTCTTTGGCTTGTGTTGTGCAGGTGTCAAGCACGGATACAGTGATCAGAGGCGAGGTGAAGCTCAAGTAGAGACGTGCCGTGCTGATGGACCGAGAGTGGCGAAGGCCGGACGTGAGGCTTGGACTGAGGGACTAGAGGCCCGAGGATCAGCTGTGGTGGCTAATAGCCTGGGACAGCGACGAGCGAAGACTTGCGGTCATGTGTTGCCTGAGTCGTGGACTTGGGGACACGTGTCGGTGGACGGGGTGCACGGGTGGTGCATCCCCTCTACGACGTCGGTTTGGTGGTTGAGCCAGGGAAAAACCATCGGGTGGACGGTTTCCAGGTTTGGGCCTCAAAACCTGGGCGTGGATGGTTTCCGAGTTTGGCCACAAAACTCGGGCTGAGGGTTTCCGAGTTTAGCCACAAAACTCAGGCTGAGGACGGTTTCCAGGTTTGGGCCTCAAAACCTGGGCGTTGAGGGTTTGCTGAGTTTGGCCTCAAAACTCAGGCGCTGGTGGGCTGGTTTCCCGGTTTGGGCCTCAAAATCGGGGGTTGCCGGGAAAGGCTGGTTTCCCGGTTTGGGCCACAAAACCGGGGGTGCAGAGCGAGGGCGGCACGTGGCGGCAATCGGGAGGTTGCGTCGAGGCAACGGTACGACTTGTGCGGGCGTGGCCGTCAGATCCACCTACCACTGAGTTGGTCCAAAATAACCCTAGGGTTTAGTTGGTTCGCTCTGTAATTAGTTGAGGGGTAGAGTATGAATTAGAATTAGGATAAGTAGAGGGAGACACCCTCCTCCCATTTTTATCTCAGTCATTTGCTCTTTGCTTCTAGGGTTTCCTGCTCTCCCAATCCCCTGCTGTAGCTAGCTGAGATCCGCAGAGAACCATACCTCTGTGTACTAGAGATTTTGAGGAAGTGAGGCCGTAACCTCACTGTTGTAGCGTGTGGTAGCCACACGGTTGCAGATCGATGTGTTGATTCACGTTTTGGTTCGTGTTCTTCGCGTTCTACGTTTCTACGTGATTTTCCCGTCACTCGATCTCCCTCTCTAGTGCGTCTTTGCGAAATCTATTTGAATTAACTTGTTCGTATTTGAAAGGAGATCATTTCCACCGAAGGAATTTATCTATCTCCTTACGAACAAGTAGATCGGGTTGATTTCTGCGGATACATGGGTGTATGCCAAGTCTCTGAGTGATGAGTGATTGTCAACGGGTTTGATCGCATGTTCTCTGGCTTGTGTTGTGCAGGTGTCGAGCACGGAGACAGTGATCGAGGGCAAGGTGAAGGTCAAGTTGAGACGTGCCGTGCCGACGGACTGGGTGCGATGAAGGATGGGCGTGCCGTGCGGCGGACGTGCCATGCCGATGTATCGAGCAGTGAAGTGCGGACGTGAGGCTTGGACTGAGGGACCGGAGTGCCTGAGGATCAGCTGTGGTGGCTGGCAGCCTGGGACAGCGACGAGCGGAGACTTGCGGGGCACGGTGTTGCTCGGGTCGAGGACCTGGGGACACGTGTCGGTGGACGGGGTGCACGGGCGGTGCATCCCCTCTACGACGTCGGTTTGGTGGTAGAGCCAGGGAAAAACCATCGATTGACGGTTTCCAGGTTTGGGCCTCAAAACCTGGGCGTGGACGGTTTCCGAGTTTGGCCACAAAACTCGGGCTGAGGGTTTCCGAGTTTGGCCACAAAACTCGGGCTGAGGATGGTTTCCAGGTTTGGGCCTCAAAACCTGGGTGCTGAGGGTTTCCGAGTTTGGCCACAAAACTCGGGCTAAGGACGGTTTCCAGGTTTGGGCCTCAAAACCTGGGCGCGGATGGTTTGCTGAGTTTGGCCTCAAAACTCAGACGCTGGTGGGCTGGTTTCCCGGTTTGGGCCTCAAAATCAGGGGATAGCTAGAAAAGGCTGGTTTATCGGTTTGGGCCACAAAACCGGGGGTGCAGAGCGAGGGCGGCACGTGGCGGCAATCGGAAGGTTGCATGGAGGCAACGCGGACGACTTGTGCGGGCGTGGCCGTCGGATCTACCTACCACTTGAGTTGGTCCAGAATAACCTTAGGGTTTGGCTGGTTCGCTCTGTAACTAGAATAGAGAGGGGTAGAGTAGGAAATAGACTTAGGCTAGTAGTAGGATAAGTAGTCGGGAGACACCCTCCTCCCATTTATCTCAGTCATTTGCTCTTTCGCACTTAGGGTTTCTTTCTCTCCCATCCACTGCTGTAGCCTGCTGAGATCCGCAGAGAGACTTCACTCTGTGTACTGGTGATTTTGAGGAAAGGAGGCCGTAACCTCCATGTCGTAGCGTGTGTTTGCGCTTCGGCTGCAAGATCGTGGTTGTGATTCGCGTTTCATTGGTGTTCTTCGCGGAATCCTTTTTCTCCACGTTCTTCCCGTCGCTTGATATCTTTGGTTGGTTCATCTTTTGCAAAACCGTTTGAACCAAGTTGTTCTAGATCATGAGGCACTTCTTTCCACCAAAGGAATTAACCTCTAACCTCACGGTCTAGGAGATCGATCGATTTTTGTTTTGGATCGTGTTTTTGCTTCCTTGTCCCGAAATTTCTTGATTCACCGATTTGGAGTTAGGTTCGAGCCATGATCTCTTAGAGATAGCTCACTAACATCCTTGTGACCCCTCAGATCGAATCCCAAGCCTAGAGCTTTTTGATTCAGAGGAAATCGGGTTGAATCATCAAAGAACCGCACAGTTTTCGGGGGCATCGGACGCTGACACGGGAGCATCGGACGCTAGGGTTCTAAGCATCGGACGCTCCGGTGACGCGTGTCACTTTCTGAGCGTTTGTAGTGGCATCGGACGCTAGGCATCGGACGCGTCCGTTGGCCATCGGACGCGCCGGAGCCAAAGCATCGGACGCTGGTTGTTCACTGTTCACAGCGTCCGATGGTGGAACAGTATGGTTCCCGAGAGGCAGTTTTAGCATCGGACGCGTCCGGTGGTCTGGCATCGGACGCAGGCAGCATCCGATGCTACTGTTTTCACACGGTTTTGTCCACGGTTCACTCGTTCGTTGACGGAATTGATTTCTGTCTTTTGCGTTGGCTTTCTAGAGTTGTCTAGTGTCCCGCTGTGCTTCTTGGAAGCATCCACCCTACACCTAGGGTCGTGGACATTTGCAAGCTCTAGGGTTTGCTTCTGGGGTTTATTCTTGGGACAGTGGCTACTAGTTTCCGTAAGGAAAATTTGAAGCTCCCATTCACCCCCCCTCTGGTCGCTTTCTGAGTGCTTCTCGGTCCTTCAATTTCATTTTCGTGGCGCTTTTCGGTTCATCCTTCTCCCCTTTTGATTTCCCGGTGATTGGATTGATTTGAGCGGATGATTTCTTGCGGATAGTCTTCCAACTACTCCGTGATCATCCTCTACAAGTTTGGGAACGTGGGATTTCGATTTGAATCATTTTGGAGAAGATTTGGGTGAAGGGCGAACAAATTCGCCCTCCCTGAGTGACCGCGGACAGTCCGGCACTCAGGGCGCGGACAGTCCGCGCATCGGGATTCAGCCGAGCAGTGGCTGCGTGTCTCGGTGAACAGTGCTGAAACTTGACCGGCGAATAGTCCACCGTTGTGTTTGGCGAACAGTCCGGGACTCGGGCAGGGAACTTCAGCAACTGTGCTGTTTCGGGGATTTTGCCGGCGGACAGTCCGCCATCCCCCCGTGGACAGTCCGCGGTTGAGCCGGACAGTCCGGGACCGTACTGGCGGACAGTCCGGGACTTGGCTGATTGTTCCGGTTTAGTGCGTTTGCTCTCCCGGCTTGTTCGCTTGGTTTCTGGACTTCTCGTTTGGCCCTAGAGTTGACCAAGGAAACTCTCTAGGTATCTTTGCTACTTGTTAGCATAGGTATTTAAGAGTTTCTCGACGTAGCCATCAATCTACGTTCGAGACTTTGTTTTTGAGGGAGTATTCGAGCCGGAGCTTTTGGTAGTTGGTTTGCTATCTTCTTGTGGTGCCTCGCTGTGATCCTAGGGATCATCCACCCTCTTCCAAGGGTCGTGGGCATCACCGTTTCGATCGCGTTTTCTCGGGGTTGATTTTGGGACATTTGGCTAAAGTTTTGAGAGAAATTTTTGAGCTCCCATTCACCCCCCCTCTGGTCGCCTTGCTAGTGCTTTCTCGGTCCTTCAATTAGTATCGGAGCGGGTTAAGGATCTTCCACCTTAGCCGGTTCCAGATCCACAGAAGGCGACATGGATCGCGGCGTGGGCAAACCACCGTTTTTCGATGGGACCAACTATGCGTATTGGAAGATATGCATGTCGTCCTATCTGCAGAGTTTGGGTGCTTCCATCTGGGATATTTGCAACTCTGCCGATTACGTGGTCTTGGCTGCACGTGTCTCTCAGCTTCAGATCGATGAGCACGATGCCAATAGCCGAGCCTGTAATGCTCTTTTCTCATGCTTGAGCATGAGTGAGTTTGAACGCGTTTCTCACCTCGCTACGGCTCGGGAGATTTGGGCTACCCTCATGCGTTTCCATGAGGGAACCTCTCAAGTCAAAACCCGTTTCTACGAGTCGTTCAAGCAATAGTATGAGAACTTTCGACACATGCCTGGCGAGAGCATAGAAAGTTTATTCGCTCCCTTTCAGGTCATTGTCAACAGGATGAGGGCTAACAAGGAGCTGTTGCCTTTTGATGATCATGAGAGAGCTTTGAAGCTTTTGCATACTCTTGATCGATCGGTGTGTGACTCCAAAGTTGAGGCGATCATCGAATCACCTAACTATGAGACCCTCACGTGCGACGAGCTCTTCAGTAGGCTCAAGTCCAGTGAGATTGATGCCATGCCTTTTCTTCTCTTGTAACTTAGCTTGAAGTCTTTCAAGGGCCTCGAGGCGCAAATCCTCCTCATCAACTCCCTCTCCTTCTCCGGGAGTGTGGGGGTGCTGCTGCGCCGCCACCCGGGTCTGGGGGCCCGGGATTTCTGTGTCTGGAGTAACATCTTCCACTCGCGAGGGTTCCGGAATCTCCTCGGCAGGTGGAACCACCGCCGCAGTTTCTCTTGCTGCGCAAAGGTCTCTAGCAGTGGCTGCTCTTCTGTTCCTGGCCATTTCAAACTTCTCTCCCCACGGACGGCGCCAAACTGTTGGTAACACACTTGCCCTACCTCCGCACACGTGAAGTGGGGTGGCGAAGGTGGCCAATCGTCAGTACCAAGCTAAGACGCAACGGGATCGAAATCAACGCGAAGGTAGAAGGACACGAGAACAGTGTTAGTGTGGCTCTGTTCCCAAAAAACCGTGTTCACCCCCCGGGTATTTATAGGGGATACCAAGGGGTGCTGACCGAATTACAATAGGGTACAAAAAAGATTCCCCTACGCTGTACACACAGAAGGGCAGAATCGTACAAACACAACTAGGCCGAAACCCTAGCCTGCTCTCCGAGCGCCCGCCGCCGCTTGGTTCATGCTCACCCTCGTGGAAATGCGAGGACTGACCTTCGTCTTGCGAGGATATCCGTCTAGTTGCGAAACCCTGGTCTCTTTGCCTCCTGCCGTGGCCTGGGCCTCTTGGCGAAGGTACGCGGCTGTGCGAAGATTGCTTCCAGTGCTCTTCACGTCCTTTGCCTGTAAGAACTTACAAAGCTTGTCCGAAGGTTGGGTTAGCATTCGGGGGCCCGAACAGTGACTCGAGGGACTTAGCAGATAAAGAGGCGGGTTTTGCCGAAGGTACGCGAGACGCACGGGGGCCATCTTGTCGAGTCAGCCTGCGTGGCGTCACTGCCGAGGGTCTCTTCCCCCAACAGTAACACATGCCTAGTCAAGTTACTCACTATCCAGGAGCGATGACGATTATAATCGATTTCTACCAGCTGGGAATAAAAATGTCGCACACTCGCTCGATCACACCTTGCCAGGCAGCCGTCGGCGACCAATTCAGGAGGTTCGAGAACACAACACGCGAGACGGTCATGGGCCCTTCTACATCGGGGGTTATCTCAATGCCAGGTCGCTCAAGCTATAACTGCCCACGGTCATGCCAAGTCAATCAGGCCCCGCCTGTCCACGGACCATGCCAGGTTGCTCAGAATAGTTGCCCACGATTCATATAAGGCCCTGGGTGTTAGGCGTCAACATCTCCAACACCGGCTCGAAAAACCTTACTCGGCTTCTCGGGAGGTACCAACACCTGCTCTGTTAAGTGATTGACGCATTCAAAATGACTGAGGTGTGCCTTCGTCGGGTCCTAATCGACATAGACGGGAGACTACAAGCACACAGAACCCATGTCCTGCTGCTCCTACATCCCGCCTGGTCTCAGATTAATTATCACATGGTTATTTCTATGATAGCATCAGGCTAGTCATGATCAGTATCCACCTTTATGCGGGAGACAGGAATCACTCGACTTTTACCGATCTAAGCAGGGCTAAGCATAAATGAGCCTAGACCTAACAGGGATATTAAGACAACAATTGCAGGTGGACAAGGATATGTAAATAATGCAGCAATGGTATCACCCAACCCCTATAACCTAATGCAACAAACATATCAGGTTAACTTTGTAAATGGTAATTGCAAATCATAGGAGTGAGATGCTCTGGGGCTTGCCTCATTCAAAGTCGGAGGGTCGATGATCGCGGCACTCAAGCAGGTCCTCGACGTCTCCTTCTGGGGTCCTCTCATCCGGTGTCTCCTCCGGACACGGCTCCTCTGGTGGCGGTTCCTGGACCTCCGCTACCGATCCTGTATGATGCATAACACGTATAAATAAAATGAATGCACATAGAATGCTTTGGTGATGCAACATAGAACAGGACAATTCAGGAGATAAGCACATGTCATCTACTAAGAAAACTCAGGAGATAAGCACATGTCATCTACTGCGTTCTCTTCAACAAGGTAGTCAACATCAAATTAGTGATTACAAAAGACCTTAACATCTAACCAATCAATTAACTTTCCTAGTTAACTGGTTAGGATTTCCAAATACCACAGCAAGCACTCACTTAATCAATTTATTCTCCTTTAATTACTTGCTGAAATAAATCCATTTAATCAAGCCTATAACAGCAACTCATCCTAGATAGCTTCAGAAAAATCCACAGAAATTACTGGAAGTTAACAACGCATAATCTAGTCCTCTGTCCAAGTTTCAACCCATTTGGAATTAAACTCTATCCTCTATGAAAAAGACAAATTCTACCATGAAAAGGTGCTTTGAACTACACACCCTAGCAAAAAGTGTCAAACAGCAAATTTCCCATTTTTCCACTGAACTTCATAGCACAAGAGCAGTGTACATAAATTCTCAGGTTCATATTCCTCATATTTTAATTACTACAAATTAAACAAGAAAACAGCATTTAATCACTTTAATTGCTACTGCCAAAATATTCCATAGAGAAACACCATATTACATTTTTCCCATAAACTATTCATCAAAACAAACCTAACAAAACAAGAATCATATTTTTCCGAGCAACACACAGTTTACTATGCATTTAACAAGATTTCAGCTTAAACATGAATTAAATATAACTACACATAAATTTATCACAAACTGGACATATTACATTTTTCCTGCATAGAACTCATCACAACAAACTTAACAAAACTTGTTTCACCTTTTTAGCATTTACATAATGCAAGATATGAATTAAAAAAGCAAATCAAGCATTTCTGAAACTAATTAAACAAAACCATAAAAAACTCCTTAACCTAAACTGCTACGCGTACCCAAACTACTGCACCCGAGACACTGACAACCGGGACCCGAGTCACTGACCTGCGGTGCCCTGGGTCAAACGGACCCCACATGTCACACACACAGAACAGGGCCGACGTTGACCAAGGCGATGCTCGCCGTCGGCGACTCCTCCGGCGAAATGGACACCACCGGCGGACTCCCCTTGACCTTCCGCACCCGATGCTACCACTAAAACGTCTAGCGCATGCACGGATCGAGCTTCGCCGGTGAGAATGGCGCCCGCGGCGGCGGGAACTCGCCACACCGACCATCTCCGGCCTCCCCGAAGCAAACCGACGGCCATCTCACACTCCTTGAACCCTAGCGAACCCTAATCGAAGCAAAGAAGCTCGGGTTGCCATGAGAAACGGCCGAGACCATGGTTCATCGTCCATGGCGAACAGAGCCGGCGGCGGACGGTGACGTACGACCACTACCAAAACCTAATCTGCCAAACCAACACCACCAACGTCTTCTACGGGTCAAGGCGACTCGTGAACGCTAGCTAGGACAAACGGATGAGCTCGGAAAGGGGGTTGGCCACGGCGGACCGAGCTCGCCGGCCATGGCGGACACGGCGGACGCGTGCTTCGTGGCTTACCCAGAGGCTTTTGGCTCAAGCTAGCTAGGGCAGGAGATGGAGCGGGTCACGGCGACTTGTTTTGGCGGGATGGTTGGGGTGGAACCGCGGCTGAGCGGCGGGAAGACGTCGGCGGACTCGCGACGCCGCTTACCTGCTCGGGAGACGGCGAGAGCGAGAGGGGGACAGGGCGGATGGAATGGCACGGTATGGACAGTGCGGGGGCGAGCTGGCGACTTGAGCTCTCCACGCCGTGCGCGGACGCTGCGTCCCCGGCCTGCTCGCGCCACGCGACGTCCAAGCCCTGCGCGCGGTCGGCCATGACCAGGCCGATTCAAACTGAATCGGGCTGATTCAGTCGCTGATGGCCGACTGACGGCCAGATTTTGGACATGATTATCTCCTAATCCACTCGATGAAATGCTAAACCATTTGCTCCATTGATTAGAGCTACATGCCGACTACAACTTTGGTTACAAGATCAAGCTTTGGTTCGGCCTAGATTGCTCTCGAAAAAGCTCCAAAGATCACACAGTGAAACTATTTTGGCAGTTAAAGACTTATGAAATTTTCTAAGTCTAATCTCCCCCATTTCTGCCTTGTGGGTCCTTAAAACACCTTGTTAAACCCGTTTTCATGAGTTGGTCCTTAAACAACTTTTGTTCTATTCTAAAATCTACACACTTTTGGTTAAGGGCCCACAGCCATGTGAAGCTTCTAACAAGGAGGTCTTAGTTAGTCAAACAAAAGGACTCCTAGGGCTCTATTAAGGCAACTAGGGTTAATAACTTGGTTAGCCACAATGACCAACACAAACCTAGCTTCATTTTGACTCCTCAACAAAGTTCAACTACTTAGAGAACTCAAGCACTCCAAAACAAGTCAAACAAGCATCACATTAAACATAACATTACAAGCCAACACATAAAATGACACTTCACAAAAAGAATGCAACATGGGATGATGACGCTTCATGCTTATGAGATGTCAAATTATGCATTTAGGGTTGCTTAACACCAGGGGTGTTACACGCTCAATGCGACAACCAGCAAAATCAGCATCGGAATAACCACAAAGAGAGAGGGTGGAGGAAGCAGAATACCAAATCCCAAACTCTAGAGTGAAGCACAAGTACCTCATAATGCGCTTGACCGCCTGACGGTGATAGGTGCGCGGCGATGACTGAAATCGCGCGCAAAGACACACCGCGAACTGAATGTCCGGGCGTCTCGCCGTCAGGTACAGCAGTGACCCGATCATACTCCGGTACTCCTTCTGGTCCACTGCTTCCCCATCTACATCTGCATCCAGGGACGTCGTGGTCGACATGGGTGTTGGAAGAGGCTTGGCCTCTCCCATATCGAATTTCTTCAGGATATCCTTGGTATACTTACCCTGGTGCACAAACGTTCCCTCTCGAGATTGCTTGATTTGCAATCCGAGGAAAAACGTCGACTCGCCCATCATACTCATCTCAAACTCCCTGCTCATAGTATCTGCAAACTTGGCAACCAAAGTGTGAGAAGAACCACCAAAAATGATATCATCCACGAAAATCTGGACCAAGAGAGTATCATTAACTTGCTTGAGGAGAAAAAGCGTTTTATCCACACATCCCATTTTAAAACCCTTAGCAAGCAAAAAGGTTTTCAACCTATCATACCAGGCTCTAGGGGCTTGTTTCAAACCATACAAAGCTTTGTGAAGTTTAAAAACATGGTTTGGAAACTTGGGATTTTTGAAACTGGGGGGTTGTTTCACATACACCTCCTCTTCTATGTAGCCGTTTAAGAAGGCACTCTTGACATCCATTTGAAAAAGTTTAAACCCTTTGGATGCAGCAAAAGCCAAGAGTATCCTAATCACCTCTAAACGAGCTATAGGAGCAAAAGTCTCCTCATAGTCTATCCCCTCCTTCTGACTATACCCCTGGACTACATGTCTGGCCTTGTTTCTCACAACATGGCCATCTTCTCCTTGTTTGTTTTTGAAAACCCATTTTGTCCCAATAGGATGACACACAGGAGGAAGAGGAACAAGAACCCAAACCTGATTTCTTTCAAAATTTTCAAGCTACTCATGCATGGCAATGACCCAATCCGGATCCGTCAAAGCGTGCCCAACATCTCGGGGTTCAAAATCAGCAACAAATGCAGAATGAGCAAAGTGAGAGATTTGTTGTGACCTTGACCGAGTGACACGTTCGTCGATGCTACCGATCATCTGTTGAGGCGGGTGTTGGTGTTGAATGTGTCGAGGCGCCTCCCGAGCTGATGTAGCCTCCCCCTCAACAGCAACTGGTGCCTCCTCGGGTACAAAAGGTACCGCTCGAGGTGGCGGATCCCACGGCCCCCAAGTATTAGAGGAAGAAGGGTCTGGGCCGTGAGTCGTGGTAGAAGCCGCTCCTTGCGGCACGGCAGGTGGAGGAGGTGCTGGGTCATCCATCCCTTCAGCACCTTCGTCCTCATCATCAAAAAGAGGCTCACCAACCTCATGATCACCTGCACGCTCAAAACGAGAATGAGGGACCAAAAATGCTATAGCAAGGCGACCAGAGGGGGGTGAATGGGAGCCTAAAAATTTCATCTCGAAATTATGGCCCCTGTCCCAATAAAATCAAGCCCGAAAGCTTCGGACTCAACCGTGGTGCCCACGACCCTCGGAAAGAGGGTGGATGATCCCTCAGATCACAGCGAGGCACCACACAAGAGAGTAAACCAAAACTCTCAAAACCCCAAGTCAAGTTCGTGCCTAAAAGACCACCCCCAAACGTAGATAGAGGGCTACGTTGGGATTTCTCCAAATACCGATGCTAACACGTAGCAAAGATATGTAGAGGGGTTCCTAGGTGAACTCTAGGAGCAAACGAGAAGTCCGGAAACGAACCGGAAAAGCTGGGAGGGCCAACGCACTAGAACTGCACAAGCTGCAGATTCCCGGACAGTCCGCCGTCAGGCTCCCAGACTGTCCGGTGTGGGCCGGACTGTCCGCCGCTAGGGGGCTGGACTGCCCGCCGGCCAAAGAACAAAAACGGCAGTGCCGCTGGACACTCCTGCGCGACTCGCGGACTGTCCGCGGTCCCTTCCCGGACTGTCCGCCGGCCAACACCGCTAAACAGCAAACCTGCTGAAACGTCCCTGCTCGGGCCCGGACTGTCCGCGCCCAACACTGGCGGACTGTCCGCCGGTCACCCGAGGGAAAAAGCGCCGAGGCAAACAGCCACTGGTCCGGCTGGAACCCCGACCCGCGGACTGTTCACGGCTGGAGGGGCGGACAATCCGCCACCACCCAGAACGCCCAAAAACAGCTCGGGACAAAACCAAAATTGATTGGATCTTCACCAAATCGAATGGGGCTGCAACCAAACTTCTCCCAAGTGTTCTTCTACTTGTTGGGAAGCTAATCCTAGGATATCATCACTTCAACCCAACTAATCCATGAGAAATCCAAAGAACACTAAAAAGGGGAAGAGGGAAGAACAAAAACGATTTCGGCCCGATCTACTTGTTCGTGAGGGTAGAGATGAATTCCTCTGGTGGAAATGTTCTCCTCACATCAAAGAACAAGTTGATTCAAACGGAATCAGAAAAGACGCAGCGTAGAGGGAGATCGGGAGAAGGGAAAATCGTGGAGAAAAGAAGAACGCGAAGAACAAATTCAAAACGCGAATTCAACCACGAATTTGATCCTTGGATTCAGATGAATGGATGATTGATTAATCACTTGGTGTCGGGCTACAAGCCAATCCTAGCAACACAAAGCTTGGATGGCAAAAAGCTCAAGAACAAGAGCCAACTCTCCCTAACCCTAGCCTTCTCTCACAAGAACATAATGAGAGAGACACCACCAAGAACTCCCAAGGATGGCTGCTGCCCTAGCAGCCCCCTTCATATATATAGGCGCACGTCCGAAGACCAAAACGCCCTTACATTAAGCACTCAACCCAAATACCCCCCCAGGGGTAAAACCGTCCAGACTTGACAGTTTCGATCCGACGGCCACGCCCGCACATCCGGTAGCTTCGCCTCGACGCGACCTCCCTGATGCCACCACGTGCCGTCATGTCGACCACCGCGCCTTCCTCATGGACAGCTATGCCGCCGCGCCAGCCTCTTCACGCCGCCACGCGTGGACCGTCCTTTCGGACCAACCGGCGGTTTTGAGGCCCAAACCGGGAAATCGTCCACCCCGAGTTTTGAGGCCCAAACTCGGAAACCCGCACGCCCAGGTTTTGAGGCCCAAACCTAGAAACCGTCCTCGCCGAGTTTTGAGGCCCAAACTCGAAAACCGGCCACCCCGAGTTTTGAGGCCCAAACTCGGAAACCGTCGATGGTAGCTTTTTGAGGCTCAGCCACCGAACCCGCACCAAAGACGGGATGTGGTTCGCACACCCCGACCACCGGCACCGATGCCGATGCATGTCCAGCCTCCACGCCGGGCACAACGCCTTCGCCTTCCTTCTTGACTTGGCCGACGGCACTTGCGCCGCACGCAAGCCCGTGTCCGACCTCCCGCCAAGTGACACGACTCCAGTGCCTTCCTCCCGACTCGGCCGATGCACCGCACATCCCCATGTGCTCTTGCTCGCCGATGCCACGTGCCAGCTACCACACCTGGCCCTCTAGCCCTCTGGTCCGTCAGTCCAAGCCTCACGTCCGCCCTTCGCCTCTCTGGGTACATCGGAATGGCACGTCCGCCGCACGGCACGCCCATCCTTCACCGCTCCCGGTCCGTCAGCACGACACGTCTCTACTTGACCTTCACCTCGCCATAGACCACTGTATCTGAGCTCCACACCTGCACATCAACACAGCCAAGAGACACATATCGCACATGCACACCAACACAGAAACACCACACAACTCACGCCACCGGTTACTCATACACATTAAGCGCATAGCTAGATATAGACTCAACCGGGTAAAAGCATCAAACCTTCCTTACCAATGTCAATCATTCATCATATATGTTCTCGGAGAAGAAGGACAAACCATGGTCTCATCGAAGGTGACATCGGATGTCTCCATGACTCGGTTAGTATCAAGGTTAAGTACACGATATGCACGAGTGTGAGTGCCATAACCCAAAAATACATCGTCGGAAGAACGAGACTCAAATTTATCCAGGTTGCCTTTCTTGAGTATAAAACAGTGACAACCAAAAACTCTAAAATAACTCACCTTGGGCAGTTTTCCAAAACGCAACTCATAAGAAGTCTTTTACAAGAAAGCTCCGAGAAAAATGCGATTGGAGATATAGCATGCAGTGCTCATAGCTTCGGCCCAATATTGCCTAGGAGTCCTATGCTCATCAAGCATCATCCTGGCCATCTTTACAAGGGTCCGATTCTTCCTCTCTACTACACCATTTTGTGGCGGTGTGTAGGGGGAAGAAAACTGATGCTCCAAGCCCAAAGAGTTACAAAACTTCTCAAAATCCGTGTTCTTGAATTCAGAACCATTATCACTCCGAATTGCTCGCATTGAGTTCATAGGGAAATCATTCTGAAGACGCAAAATCAGATTGCGAGCAAAGGAGAAAATCTCGGTCTTCTAAGCTAAAAAGAAGACCCATAAATATCTCGAAAAATCGTTAACAACAACAAGCACGTACCACTTCCCCCCAACCGAGCTCACCCGAGCCGGACCAACAAGGTCCATGTGCAAAAGCTCTCCAGGGCGTTTAGTCATGACCTGAGTCACTGGATGGTGGGGAGCTGCTACCATCTTCCCATGTCTACAAGAATGGCAAACAAGATCCTTCTCCATGGACAACTTGGGCAATCCTCGGATTAAGCCAAGTGAGCTAAGTCTTGCAAGCAAGTCGAAGCTCAGGTGACCTAGTCTCCTATGCCACTTCCAAAGATCAGAGGAGGAAGGTCCAGCCAAAAGACAACGAGAAACTCCAAATGATTCCGAGAAATTCGCACGAAAGACTCTTCCAAATTGCGAAATCACACATACAAGATTGCCCTAAGGATCCAAAATGCGACTGAGATTCGGTTTAAAACGAATCACATAGTCATCATTGAAAAGTTGCAAAACAGAAAGAAGGTTAAAATGTAAGTTAGAAACAAGAGCAACATCGCGCAACACAAAATGCTCATTAACTCGCACCGACCCACGAGACAACACCTGACTTTTGCTGTTGTCGCCAAAGGTGATAAACTCCTTTCCGGCGACCGGACTAAGACTGGAGAACCACTTGGCATTTCCGGTCATGTGCCTCGAGCAACCGGAATCCACCAACCAAACGTTCTCCAATCGTTTTACCTACATCAATAAAAAGACATAGGGTGAGCATACGGTCCAACACTGGGGTGAGTAAAATGGGAATTATACTGTCGGTGTTTGTTAACCGGCAACTCGTCTTGAGTAATCTCAGACGATTTGTTCGGTGGGGATCGGCGTTCGTAGGACTCGGCGAGTACACAGGGACAACAATTTATACTGGTCCAGGCCGCTAAATAGTGTAATACCTTACGTCCAGTGCGGCGTGTGCCTTGTGTATGATTATGATTCAATGTTGGATGATCTGGAGCCTGCGCTCACTTCCCCTTATATATCCGGGTAAGTCATAGCGCAGGCCGAGTCCTAGTCGATTACATTAAAGGAGTCCTATTCTAATTACAAGACTTCTTTTAAGAACTCGACTAAGTTACAACGAGAGTCCTAATCCATGTACACTTCGTAACACGTCTTCGGATCTCCTGTGTCGTCCAGGATTAGTCGGAGTAATCATTAACTGACGACATCTCTGACATCCTGGTCTGTCAAGCCCCCGAGCTCTTCGTCATTTATTCACGACGTTATCTTCCAGTTTCTTCTTGAGAATCTCCGAGTAATGTCTTGAGAAATCTTGAAGTGCTCCAAAGTTAAAGAAATTCCATGCCGTGCACTTTTTCTCAAAAAGTGCACCCATAGGGTGTAGCCCCCGAGCCTCTTGTTATTTACAATAACTTTGAGGATCGTTGGAGCCTTTTCCGAGTAATTCTTGAATAAGAAAAAACATTTCCTTTATAGATTATACCCTGCAGCCCCCAAGCCTTAGTTCCGAGTACTATAGTAGTCGGTTCTTGGGGTCTTTAAAATATATGATCAGGTAATCTATTAAGGTCTTGAGGAGTCGAAACATGACACCAATTCGTTGCTTAAACCATCCGAGTAATAAATATTCAGCTTCAGGTGGGTAATGTTTTCAATAAACATCCCTTATCACCCCCACTGAATAAAAATTACCATGAGGCCAGCAATAATTGACCGGTGACTGTTCCAGCTGTATGTAATAATGATATTTGTCGTTTTCTGCAACTACAAACTTTGTCATCTTTGTCTTGAAGTTCGTATGAGAATCAACTCTATTACCAATGCCAGGCTTCACGTGCACCACAATACATTGGTTGAATTATTGCTCCAGCGGACACTCTTGTTGATGAACTATGTCCATAGACCAAGAAGAAGCCACCTATAAATACGCTGTCTAGGAAGCAAGGAGTTCATATCCTTTAGGAGTGTATGACTTCTTTTAGCCTCATGAGTATTGTAATATCAGTAGCTGAGATGGCCGAGCCCCCGGGTGTTTTCCTTTTGTAGAGTAGATGAAGTGCCCAGAAGAACTCTTTTGAAGGGACCATCCGCTAGGGTGGTTTCCAAGTGGTCGCGAGCAGAGGGATACAGAGGTGCGCCTAGAAGAACTCTTGTGACTACCACTCGTAGATAACCTCGGAGTCACAGGTTGTCAAAAGGGCGGCGAGGGTGATGGTCTTCCCCTGAGTTCCTTGAGCATTGGGGCGGTGCCTGAGACCCACCTTGGGACACACTGAAAAGGCTCATGTGTCTACCCAAAGTTCTGTGTCTGCTTTACTGCGTCTCACTAAACCCAGTCTTTGATGCAGTATGCATCAAGGCTCTGTACCTTGATTATACTAGAGTAGCATTTTACATGCTGATTGTACTTGTGCTGGTAATTGCTATATCACAAGATGTTTCCATGTATCTCTGTTGCAATTCCGAGTAATAATAAATAAGATCCGGGTACATGGAATATTTTCCGAGTCCTTTTTCTTGATTTCCGAGTACTAAGTTTGTCTTGTGAAAGAAGGGAACTTGTCTGTTGACTGTGGCTGACGCCGTCTGTAGCGTTCTCCCAGTCGTTAGGGTTTTGAACAGTATCTTGACGCCGTTTGTGAGAGATGAACGGTTGCGGAAACAGATCTATAATAAGCCGTCGTCGGTCCTGTATATTCCTCATGCTTTCATCAAGCTTTTGCCTTCAGAGTTACAAATCCCCTAGCCAATCCTTAGTTGAATGCGCAGAAAATCTCTCGTAACCAAAATGGGTCCCAAGAAACAAACTGCCGGGGAGAAGAGGAAGGCTAGGATCACCACTACTGGAAAACCAAAGCATCCATGCCCTCCAACTGATGTACTAGCTTGGAAACAGCCAGATACCACGGTGACGGAGTTGGCGTGGTTAGCGGAACAAGGATTCCTGCGAGCACAACCTCTTGATGGATGGTGAGTACCTTATGGCCATCGTGCTCCCGCCCCCAACACAACTGAAATTGTTATGTTCAAGTCGTTTGTGGAGCGAGGATTGGGGCTTCCTGCTTCTGACTTTCTCCGTGGATTGCTGCATTATTATGGTTTGACTCTCAACCATATTACTCCTAATGCGTGTCTTCATATTGCAATCTTCACCCATCTGCGTGAAGCTTTTCTGGGAATTTGTCCCTCTTTTACTCTTTTCCGCTACTTCTTCTGGGTTAAGTGTCAACCCAGTGATGCTAGCGTCGAAGTAGTCGGAGGAGGTAGCATCCAGGTTAGATTGGAAGTAGCTAGCCAGTATATAACCGTTGAGTTGTCGGATTCTGTACGAGACTGGGCTGCCGGATGGTTCTACATGGGTAATCCACCGCCAGCTCTTCGTCGTCACGATGGATGGCCGCCGCAGAAGTGCCGTGAATGGAAGGACCGGATCACCAATGAAGAATTAGAATCTATCCGACCCCTCCTCGATATGATAGATGGGTTGATAATCAGTGGATTGACCGGGTACACCGTCGTCCAAGACTTTGTTGCACGGCCCATCCATCCTCTTCAACAACGAGCCAATTTTGGCTTTGAGTACCTCGGTACAAAAGACCCTGGTCATCATGATGCTGAGCAACTTCCGGAGCATGATATCCTGAGAAGAGTAAACCAACTACTCAAGAGTCGTGAACATCTTGTTCCGGTGATGATGACATTCTCTGCCATCAACCTGCCTCCTCAAGTGAGTAACCGAATTATCGTGTCTTTGAGTATCTTGGCAGATATCTTCCTAATTTGACTTAACTTGTTACTTTATAGGGCCAGAGGAGAGATAACAATGATTGTCCTCCCGTGCCCCCGGCGTCGCAGGAAGGCGGAGGCATAGCTTTGGAGGGTCCTATCCAAAGTGAGGACCTACCCAGCAAACCAAGCTCCTCTGCCGATCTTGATTGGCTTGACCCAGATTCAACTGACTCTGATGTCGTGCTCATAGACCCGGAAGTAGAGAGTAGCCGGAAGAGATCACTGACTCCACAGCAAGAAACCGGAGGACCCGTCCCTAAGAGGGCTCGCACTGGTAATCGCCGTGCTTGTCGAAAAATTCTTTTATCGCAAGAATTGGCTGAAAAGAACTGTAATCTGGGTGCTCCTAGTAAGGGGAAAACCCGAGTACTTTGTAGTCCTTCTGTATTTGGATTGATAAACTTTGGTCATATATCTGTTTTTGTACCAGATGCTGAGGCAACACAAGGGGCTTCGAGCGACGCGGTCCTTGAAGAAGCTCCGATTCTAGACCCATTACTACCAAAACCACTATTGAGGTTTCCTCAACCTTTGAAGCTTGTAAAGTAAGTTACAGGACTGTACTTGTAAAGTGCTCGCATACTGCTGGAATTAATCATAAATACTCCTCTGTTGTAGGAAAACGAAGGCGGCTACCGTGAGCTCGAGTGTCGTTCCTGAGCCCCAGGCGGAAGAGGAGTCGGAGACGCTGAGCAAGGATGAATCCAGCATCCCGCCGACCTTTAGCCAGGTAGATCCACTGCCCGGCTCCTCTCCATCCAGGTCGCAGGTTGATGCGGCACCTGAAGCAGATGTTCTCCCTTTGCCTCAGGTTGGTGTGCCATTCTCCATCTTTCGTTCTCCTGCTCAGTTGGAGTTTGACCGAGTATTCAATGACTGGTTTTTCCGCATACGATAGCTGGATGAACCAACTCTGGAGATGGTTTTGACGGATATTCGTGCTGAAGCTTCAGCTCATAAACAGGGAGGGTCCATAGATGCGCCCGAGTCCTCGTGCCTAGGGGCGACTCTCGACGTATCCGGGTATAATCAGGACCTCACCCGGTTGAAGGAGCTGAGCGATCAAGTGAGAGCTCCTGTTGAAGCCCTTCACCAATTTGGTGTGGTAAGATTCTCAATTTCTTCTTGTTGTACTGTAGTCGCATCCGAGTACTCACAATATTGTTTGTATGCAGGCCTTTGACTTCAAGGTTATGGATTAGGTCACCCGGATTCGCCAGGAGATGTCCCGTGAGAACCAAGAGCTCTGAGACTACATTGCCCAAGACCAGATCAGTCAAAAAGTAGCCACCCAGCTTCTGCATAACCGCATCAATGAACTCCAAGGAAGCCTCAAGGAAGTGGTAGCGGAGCGTGACACTGCTAACGACCGTGAGGTTGGGCTAAGAGCCAAAGCTGCCTCTATGGAGCAGAAGATGAAGGAGCTGAAGAAGGCTTCCAAAAAGAAGCTTGAGGGTAAACTTGAAGTTTTTGTTCCAGTCTGCTCCTTTTTGTTAACTGATGATATAGTAACCGACTGATATTTAGGCAGATGCGAATAAGCTGGCTTTTGGGTGGCAGAATGCATTCAACCGGAAGCAGGCAGAGCTTGAGGAGGTATTTGTTAGTGCGCAAAGTACTCTTCAGGAAGCCAAATTGATGCGTGAGGGTGCTGACCGAGACCTTCTGCAGGCTATGAAGTCTACGAAGGAGTCGCGGGAAGCCCTCGAGTCTTCGCAAGCTTCCTTGAAGGCCTTGGAACATGCCATCGAGCCCATCCTGAACATGATTCCGGCACCAGGAGGAGTCGAAGAAACTTTGATTGATCGGGCCAAGGCTGCGCCTGGGCGGCTGACTCAATATATCAAGGATATGTCGACTTCTGTGGTGCAAGGTCTGATGGCGACGCTGCGGTTGCATCTGCCGTCTTTCGACTTGTCTGCTCTGATGACCCTTCCTGAAGGCAAAGGCGACGAGGACCTTGCAGCGATGCAAGAGGATGTGAAGACCGCGGCGGAGGAGTACTCGTAGATTTTAGATCTTGTAGAGTAGTCTAGTCTCCTTAGTCTTTTGAGCGGGGCTTGTATCCCCTGAAAACGATTATTATGAAATGTCAAAAATATTAGTTACTTTTGCATCTCATGGATGTCATATATGATCAACTCAACATTGCAAAAAATTTGTTTGGCAATGGGTTGTCTTTATTTGGTGTGGATGTGTGACCAGACGTCTAATTAGACGAGTCTTATCCGAGTGCTCTCTAGCACTTTGGTTTGGGTCGTTTGACTTCGTTTCTCTAGCTATCGTGTAGAGAACTTTAGTCTTGCACGAGTACTACTCTTAGTACCCTTGTTCAAAGGATAATTCTGATCAGGCACCTCTTGAAGGACCGTAACGATGGTTCCTTCTGGGTGGATCATATCCTCTTGATGTTCGCAGCTTGGGTGCGAAGGTAGGTGGACCTCTGTCCAGTAAATATGTAACAGGGTGAGTACTACCCCACCTTGTTATGCCTTATAGGAACTAGTATCTACTACTGTAGATACCATATTCACTATGGGCTGATAGTCGGGTGTTATGCCGTACTACCTTATGAGTTGTATTGAGCTTGAAGCTCGTAACTCGAGTATGGTTACCGCTGAACCAATCCATCCGAGTAATATTAAATATTAGTCGGTGGTGAGCCCTGCTATTGCAGAGATTTTTATGCGACTAGGTAGTCGTGATGAGATGTAGAAAAAGCCTGGATAATTTGAAAGTTCTTATTTCTGATGAACTCCAAACTTTATGAATATCCGACTAATAAATACAATTGCCCTGAATCAGGATTGTAGCATAGTGCTTAGGTATGGAATTTCTTCAAGTGCTCAATGTTCCATGAATTTGGCAATGGAGATCCATCTTCAGTGACTAGCTCAAATGACCCGGGTCTTGTTACTTTGGATACAATGTAGGGACCTTCCCATGGACTCATGAGCTTGTGGCGTCCTGTGGTGTTCTGAATTTTCTTTAACACCATATCGCCTACTTGGAAGGTGCGGTGATGGACATTCTTATCGTAGTAGCACATCATCCCTTCAAGGTATCTTGTTGACTGGAAGAGTGCGGTGAGTCGTGCTTCTTTGAGGCTGTCGACTTCTAACTGCCTGGTGTCATCTGCTTCGCCTTCATTGTATTGCCCGATGCGTGGGGAGTTCCAGATCAAGTCAGCTGGGAGGATTGCCTCAGTGCCATATACCATGAAGAAGGGGGTTTGACCTGTTGCCCGACTTCGTTGTGTTCGCAGCCCCCAGACTACCTTGGGTAACTCTTCAACCCACTTGCCTCCGTGATCTTTTAGGAGGTCAAAAAGCCTTGATTTTAGTCCGACAAGAATCAGGGCATTTGCTCGTTCAACTTGGCCATTAGATTGAGGATGGGCTACTGATGCGTAGTCTATCTTGATTCCGCAGTCGCCGGCCCATGACTTGAACTTGATGGCTGTAAAGGGTGATTCCAAGTTGATGATGATTCTACATGGCATTCCAAAGCGGTGGAAGATACTCTGCATAAACTGTACTGACTTGGACGCATTGAACTTGACAAATGGCATATACTCAATCCACTTGGTGAACTTATCAATTGCAACGTAGATGTACTCGAATCCACCTGGGGCTCGCTAAAGAGGACCCACCATGTCGAGTCCCCAACATGAGAAAGGCCATGATGGAGGGATGCAGATCAACTCATGTGCAGGTACAGGCTGCTGCTTGGCGAATAACTGGCATGATTGACAGCGGCGGACTAGGTCTTCTGCATCCTTCAGGGCTGAGGGCCAATAGTAGCCTAACCTGAAGATTTTGCTGACTAATGTCCTTTATGCTGCGTGGTTGCCACAACATCCGTAGTGTACCTCGTTGAGTATGTCCTTGCCCTCTTCTGGTGGGATGCATTTTAGGAGGACTCCTGATGATGCACCACGTCGATATAGCTTCTCTCCGACTAGAACATAATTTTTGCTACGTCTGGTGACCTGCTCTGCAGCTGTTTTGTCACTTGGCAATTTATGCTCATTGAGGTAGTCGATAAAAACTTGTGTCCAGTCGGGTGCATGTGTTAAAATTTGAGCGGAAGGTGTGGGATGGAGCTCGTCCATCTCTTGGATTGAAGATTTGGATAACTCATGGACGAAAGTACCACTAGGGACCTGTGCTCTGTCAGAGCCCAATTTTGCGAGTGTATCAGCTGCCACATTAAGATCTCGGGTAACATGAATGAGTTCCAGTCCTGAAAAGTGTCTCTCCAATTTGCGGACGTTAGCGCAATAGGCGTTCATGGTTTCCTTGGTGCAGTCCTAGTCCTTATTGACTTGGTGAATTACCACGGAAGAGTCATCCTATACTAGGAGTCGTTTGATGCCCAATGTGACTGCTAGTTTGAGTCCATGGAGTAGAGCTTCATATTCTGCTTCGTTGTTGGTAGCAGGCCACAATATCTACAGGACGTATTTGAGTTGCTCTCCGGTGGGTGATACAAAAAGGACTCCAGCTCCAGCACCTCCGAGTTTTAGGGACCCATCAAAGTACATTTTCCAGTGATCGGGAATAGCATTGTCTTCAATCTGCTGTATTTCTGTCCATTCGGCGACAAAATCAGCTAGAGCCTGTGACTTGATAGCTTTCCTGGGAGTGAACTTGATGTTGAGTGCTCCTAATTCAACTGCCCACTTGGAAATTCTTCCGGTAGCATCACGATTGTGAAGGATTTCTCCCAGAGGAAAATCCGTGACTATTGTAATCTCATGAGCTTCGAAGTAATGTCGTAGCTTTCTTGAAGATATGAGAAGAGCATAGAGTAGTTTCTGTACCTGCAGGTATCTGACCTTTGAATCGGAGAGTACCTCGCTGATGTAGTAGACTGGTCACTGGGTATGGTAGATGTGCTTGTCGTCTTTGCGCTCCACCATGATTGTCGTGCTTACGACGTGTGTGGTAGCTGCAATATACAGCATCATCGGTTCCCTGGGTTCTGGTGGTGTCAGTATGGGTGAATTGGTAAGGTATCCTTTGAGTTGTTCAAAAGCCCTGTCCGCTTCTTCCGTCCACTAAAATTTATCGCCGGCTTTAAGCAATTTGAAGAAAGGGAGTCCCTTTTCTCCTAACCGTGAGATAAATCGGTTTAATGCGGCCATGCACCCAGTGAGTTTCTGAACATCTCTGACCGAGGTAGGCGGCTTCATGTTGATGATAGCTGTGATCTGTTTTTGACTAGCCTCGATGCCTCGATGGCTAACAAGGAATCCGAGTAACTGTCCTGAGGGTACTCCGAAAACACATTTGGTTGGATTGAGTCTCCATTGGTACGTGCGTAGCCGGTTAAAGGTTTCCTCTAGGTCCAATATGAGGGTAGTCGTATCCTTTGTCTTTATGACCACATCGTCGACATAAGCTTTGGCGTTGTGGCCAATCTGATCGCCCAAACAGTCTTGGATAGCACGTTGGTATGTAGCTCCTGCATTTTTCAGCCCAAAAGACATGGTTTTGTAACAATATGCTCCGAAAGGAGTAATGAACGATGTCTTGGGTTGGTCTTCTTCTTTAAGAGCGGTCTGATGGTACCCTAAGTAGCAATCCAGAAAGGATAATAGGGCAGAACCTACGGTGGCATCAACTATTTGATCTATCCTTGGTAATCCAAAAGGATCCTTGGGACAGTGTCTGTTGAGGTCTGTGTAGTCGACACACATACGCCACTCAGCAAAGTTCTTCTTTTTGACTAGCACTGGGTTAGCTAACCACTCGGGTTGAAGGATTTCTCTGATGAATCCAGCCGCGAGTAGTTTGGCTATCTCCTTCTTGATTGCCTCTTTCTTCTCTGGTGAGAATCGTCGTAATCTTTGCTTGATATGTGGCAGAACCATCCTGATTATAAGAGCTCAAGTACCGTCTTAGTCAAATCCGTCTGACGTCGACTCATACTTGAACCCATATAACCCCGGTAGTCCGAAAATCTCGAAGGATTTCTATCATCATACACATACAGGATCACATCGTTCAAAAATTACATTCGCAAAGATACATCATAGATAACGAAACTAGATTTAAAACATCAGAGTGCAAAATTACGATAGAGTTATTACAATTCCAAATTTAAAGTGCAGAAGCTGAAATAAGTTTTGAAACACGACCACCACGCATGTGGTCCAAATAAAACATTGTTTGGTAAATCCACTCAACACAACTCACTCCTCCCTTTTTAAATAATGTGCCACCAGTAGTCTCAAACCAGCAAAAGAAAAGGGGAAGCTTCTGGACGACCCTGCCTTGGGCCTACTCCTCATCACCTTCCACTGGGTAGAGGCAGTGCTTACAATAGCCAAAG
The DNA here is from genome assembly GCA_009763385.1 of Coix lacryma-jobi var. lacryma-jobi. Lineage (NCBI taxonomy): Eukaryota > Viridiplantae > Streptophyta > Magnoliopsida > Poales > Poaceae > Coix > Coix lacryma-jobi. The sequence goes on from CM019828.1 coordinate 70,514,937, forward strand.
TAGACCTGGCCATCTGCAACAATGGGATAAACCCTGAGTACGGGAATGTACTCAGCTAGACTTACCCGTCTAACTGAAAATAAAGACGCCAAGGGTATGCAAGGCCTTTTTGGTGGAGCTGGGATCTTTTAGTTGCGAAAAGCTCACAATTAATATATGTGGATACATGGGTGTATGCCGAGTCTCTGAGTGATGAGTGATTGTCAACGGGTTTGATGCGCATGTTCTTTGGCTTGTGTTGTGCAGGTGTCGAGCGCGGAGACAGTGATCGAGGGCAAGGTGAAGGTCAAGTTGAGACGTGCCGTGCCGACGGACTGGGTGCGATGAAGGATGGGCGTGCCGTGCGGCGGACGTGCCATGCCGATGTATCGAGCAGTGAAGGGCCGACGTGAGGCTTGGACTGAGGGACCGGAGTGCCTGAGGATCAGCTGTGGTGGCTGGCAGCCTGGGACAGCGACGAGCGGAGACTTGCGGGGCACGGTGTTGCTCGGGTCGAGGACCTGGGGACACGTGTCAGTGGACGGGGTGCACGGGCGGTGCATCCCCTCTACAGCTCCGGTTTGTTGGTTGAGCCAGAGAAAAACCAACGGGTGGACGGTTTCCAGGTTTGGGCCTCAAAACCTGACGGTTTCCGAGTTTGGCCACAAAACTTGGGCGATGGGCCGGTTTCCGAGTTTGGGCCTCAAAACTCGGGCGCTGCGGGTTTCTGAGTTTGGGCCACAAAACTTAGGCTGGTGGGCTGGTTTCCCGGTTTGGGCCTCAAAACCGGGGGTTGCTGGAAAAGGCTGGTTTCCCGGTTTGGGCCACAAAACCGGGGGTGCAGAGCGAGGACGGCACGTGGCGGCAATCGGAAGGTTGCGTAGAGGCAACGCGGACGAGTTGTGCGGGCGTGGCCGTTGGATCTACCTACCACCGAGTTGGTCCAGAATAACCCTAGGGTTTAGCTGGTTCGCTCTGTAATTAGAATAGAGAGGGGTAGAGTAGGAAATAGACTTAGACTAGAATAGGATAAGTAGTCAGGGGAGACACCCTCCTCCCTTATCTCAGTTAGTACTTTCATTTTGCTAGGGTTTCCTGCTCTCCTGTCCCTGCTTTAGCTAGTTGAGATCCGCAGAGAGACTCCACTCTGTGTACTGTTGAGTTGAGGAAGTGAGGCCGTATCCTCACCTTGGAGCATAGATGGTTGGCTTGATTTGCGTCCTTGATTCGAACTCGTGGCTGTGATATCCGTTGTGTTCGTGTCTTTCGCGGAATCCTTTTCTCCACGATTTTCCCGTCGCTTGATCTTTTTGCTCGGTTCATCTTTTGCAAATCCGTTTGAACCAAGTTGTTCTAGATCGTGAGGCACTTCTTTCCACCGAAGGAGTCATCCTCTAACCTCACGGTCTAGGAGATCGATCGATTTTTCGTTTCGGGTCAAGTTTTCTCTCTTCCCCCGAAATTCTTCGATTCATCGATTTGGAGATAGGTTCGAGCCATGATCTCTTAGAGATAGCTCACTATACTCCTTGTGACTCATCTCACCGAGTTTGATCCCTAGAGGAATTGTTTTGGGTGAGATAGAGGCAAATCGGTGGACGAACGGGGCTGCTGCGAGTCGACCGGACGCTCAGTCGGGGTGACCGGACGCTCGGTCCGTGAGTCCGGTCGATGAACAGCAAGTAGCCGTGTTCTTCACTTTGACCGGACGCTCCGTTCACGTTTTGACCGGACGCATCGCTTTCACTGTTCATCGTACTTGTTCGTTTCTGACCGGACGCACTTCTCTTGACCGGACGCTCCATACTCGTGAGTCCGGTCGCGAACAGTAAGGTTCCAGAGCTGATTTCTGTTGACCGGACGCGTCCGGTCCCTGCTGACCGGACGCTGGCCAGAGTCCGGTCGATCCAGTTTCGCGCGTTTTCGTTCGCGGTTCGTTCGTTCTTGATCGGATTCGAGTTCCGTCTTTTGCGTTGGCTTTCTAGGGTTGTCTAGTGTCCCGCTGTGCTTCTAGGAAGCATCCACCCTATATCTAGGGTCGTGGACATTAGCAAGCTCTAGGGTTTGCTCTTGGGGTTGATTTTGGGACAGTGGCATCTAGTTTCCGAAAGGAAATTTTGAAGCTCCCATTCACCCCACCTCTGGTCGCTTTCGGATAGCTTCTCGGTCCTTCAATTGGTATCGGAGCGGGTTAAGGATCTTCCACCTTAGCCGGTTCCAGATCCACCGAAGGCGACATGGATCGCGGTGTGGGCAAACTGCCGTTTTTCGACGGGACGAACTATGCGTATTGGAAGATACGCATGTCGGCCTATCTGCAGAGTTTGGGTGCTTCTATTTGGGATATTTGCAACTCTGCTGATTACGTGGTCTTGGCTGCTCGTGAGACTCAGCATCAGATCGATGAGCACGAAGCCAATAGCCGAGCCCGTAATGCTCTCTTTTCGTGTTTGAGCATGGGAGAGTTTGATCGTGTTTCTCACCTTGCTACGGCTCGGGAGATCTGGGACACCCTCATGCGTTTCCATGAGGGCACCTCTCAAGTCAAAACCCGACTCTACGAGTCGTTCAAGCGTGAGTATGAGAACTTTCGACATCAGCCTGGCGAGAGCATAGAGTTTATTCGCTCGCTTTCAGGTGATTGTCAACAGGATGAGGGCTAACAGAGAGCAGTTGCCATTTGACGATCATGAGCGTGCTTTGAAGCTTTTGCACACTCTTGACCGTTCGGTGTGGGACTCCAAGGTTCAGGCAATCATCGAATCGCCGAACTATGAGATCCTCACCTGCGACGAGCTCTTCAGTAAGCTCAAGTCCAGTGAGATTGATGCTATGGCGAGGGCTTCTTTTGAAAATCCTTCTCGCCCGTCCATGGCTTTGGTTTCCGGCTCTTCCTCTAACCCCTCAGCTGGCTTTGCGCTCTCTTCTCTCTTTTCTGTGACAGAGGACCAGCTGGAGTCTTTGGGAGACGACGAGTTGGCTTTTCTTGCCAACCGGTTCTCGCGGTTCCACAACAACCGCATGAACCGTCGTCGAGGAGGAGGACGCTCAGGATGCTACGAGTGCGGCGACTCCGACCACTTCATCGCCGACTGTCCCAAGAAGAAGAACAAGCACTCGGGCAAGGGCGAACATGGGCGCAAGCACGACTCCAAGTACAAGGAGAAGCACGTTCCCCCAAGGCACAAGAAACGGGGCGGCTTCGACAAAGAGTACATCAAGAAGAAGTACTTGGAGAAGCAGCAAGCTGAGCAGCGTGCGTTCTTTGCCACGCTCAGCGACGTCGACGGCTCGGATGACGACTCCGCTGGCTCCAGCGATGACGAGTCCGTGAAGAAGAAGCTGGAAGACAAGTTCAACGGCTTGTGCTTCTTCGCCGGCGATGGAGGTCTGTGCACCATGGCGCTCGGAGATGAGGTCGACGGCGAGCCGGAGCGTACCCCTCGGAACGACGACGACGACACCTCCCAGGTATCTCTCACCTACGACGAGCTTTCCTCCGAGGTTGAGAAGTTGACTGCTGCCCTCCTTAGCCAAGATAAGTTGCTTAGGCGCGCCGCTAGAGAGCGCAAGGAGTTTAGGCAGAAGTGGGAGGACACGGTGAAGGAGCTTGAGGTCGCTCGGTCCACCGTGGTAGTGTCGGAGGAGGCGGAGTGCGAGTCGTGCACCGCGCACATGAATGACCTTCTCACTCTGAGAGGTAAGTATGCTGCGTTGGTTGGAGAGGTGGATGAGCTCCGTGCTAGGCCGCAGCTGTTGGGTGCGTGCAAGACTTGTCCTGTCTTGCAATCTGAGTTGGCAGAGAAAAATGCCAAGCTTGAGTCTTTAGAGAAGGCCAGCTCAGATAGCACTTGCGTCTCGAGGTGCGTTTTGTGCGAGGGCTTGGAGCTAGAGATTGCCAATGTGAAGCATGGCAAGATGCAAACCGAGGAAGAAAACACATACCTTCGGACCATCTTGTCATGGGTCTCCTGTAGTGAGCCGCAGCTCGGGATGATGATCTCCCAATTCAAGCGAGCTGCTGGGGCTCCTGGTGTAGGTTTTGCTCAGGGTGTTGATCTTTCTGCTTTTGGGAAGATTGGAGAGTCGAGTGGTTTGAATCCTTGTGAGAAGCCGAACTCCACCACTACTCCCAAGCTTGCCAAACTTCCACCCAAAGAGCCTGCCAAGCCTACCACCAAAGATGGTGTGGTTGAGGAACCCCCGAGAGCTCCTCCCAAGAACCAAATTTGGGCTCCCAAGCCAAACCACCTCAAGAACAAGCTTGATGCTATGCCACCCATTAGAGAGGAGTGTTTGCCTCAGAAGGGCAAAGTGAACCACACTCACAGCCCTGGTCACCAACAACCCCCTTTGCGTGTGGTGAGGTACCAGTGTGATTTCTGTGGGAGGGATGGTCACTTGATCGAGTTCTGTTTCCGGCGCAAGCGAGAGGCGCGCCGTGCTCGGGAGATGGAGAACCCGGACATGTACCATCCAGCTCATGGTGGACATGTGCCGAAGGCTCAGGAGAGAGCTGCTAGGTCCGGACGTCAAGGTCCCCGGCCTAGGCAGGAGATGAGAGCCCCTAGGAGGAAGACTAGGCCTAGAGGTCCAGCACCTCAGTTTGTTAGGCCTAGGCAGGAGAGAGCTCCGAGGAGAGACGCTAGAGCAGTTGAGCCCCAGGCTCCTAGGCGTAGATCTCGTAGAGAGCGTGCCCGACGGGAGCCTGCAGTTGCAGGTTTTGGACCCCGTGGTGGAGGCTTAGTTGAGCGCTTTCCCCCACCGCAGTTTGAGTACCGCGGTGAGCGCTTCTTCCCTAGCGGACCACGTTTTCCTCAGCGTGGTGATCGCTTCCCTCGTAGACGTGCTAGGAATGGTTTTTACACTAACCCTTCTTTTGAGCAGCCGGCCCAACACTGGTTTTCCCCTTATTTCACTAACCCCAGTGTTGGACCGTATGCTCACCCTATGTCTTTTTATTGATGTAGGTGAGACGGTTGGAGGACATTTGGTTGGTGGATTCTGGTTGCTCGAGGCACATGACCGGAAACGCCAAGTGGTTCTCCAGCCTTAGCCCGGTCGCCGGAAAGGAGTACATAACCTTCGGCGACAATAGTAAAGGTAAGGTATTGTCTCGTGGGACGGTGCGGGTTAATGAGCACTTTGTGTTGCGCGATGTTGCTCTTGTTTCTAACCTGCATTTTAACCTTCTTTCTGTTTCGCAACTTTTTGATGATGACTATGAGATTCGTTTTAAACCGAACCTTAGTCGCATCTTAGATCCTCAGGGCGATCTTGTATGTCTGATTTCGCCCTTTGGGAAAGTCTTTCGCGCGAATTTCTCGGAGTCGTTTGGTTCTTCTCGCTGTCTTTTGGCTAGTCCTTCTTCCTCCGATCTTTGGAAGTGGCATAGGAGGCTCGGTCATTTAAGCTTCGACTTGCTTGCAAGACTTAGCTCACTTGGCCTAATCCGAGGATTGCCCAAGCTTTCGATGGAGAAGGATCTAGTTTGCCATTCTTGCAGACATGGGAAGATGGTTGCCGCTCCCCACCATCCAGTGACTAAGGTCATGACCTCGCACCCCGGAGAGCTTTTACACATGGACCTTGTTGGTCCGGCTCGGGTGAGCTCGGTTGGTGGCAAGTGGTATGTTTTGGTTGTTGTTGACGACTTTTCGAGATATTCGTGGGTCTTCTTTTTGACTGAGAAGACTGAGACTTTCTCCTTCGCTCGCAATCTGATTTTGCGTCTTCAGAACGAGTTCCCTTTGAACTCGATGCTAGCTATTAGAAGTGATAATGGTTCCGAATTCAAAAATTCGGATTTTGAGAAGTTTTGTAACCGCCTTGGCTTGGAGCATCAGTTTTCTTCCCCCTACACACCGCCCCAAAATGGTGTTGTAGAGAGGAAAAATCGGACCCTTGTTGAGATGGCCAGGACGATGCTTGATGAGCATAGGACTCCTAGGCGCTATTGGGCCGAAGCTATGAACACTGCATGCTATATTTCCAATCGCATTTTTCTGAGAGCTTTCTTGAAAAAGACTTCTTATGAGTTGCGTTTTGGCAAACTGCCCAAGGTGAGTTATTTTAGAGTCTTCGGTTGCCACTGTTTTATATTGAAGAAGGGCAACCTGGACAAGTATGAGTCTCGTTCTTCTGACAGGGTATTTTTGGGTTATGGCACTCACACTAGAGCATATCGTGTACTTAACCTTGATACTAACCGAGTCATGGAGACATCAGATGTCACCTTCGACGAGACTCTTGTTTCTCCTTCTTCTCGTTTTGAGCGTGCAGGTGATCATGAGGTCGGAGAGCCTCTTTTTGATGACGAGGACGAGGGTGCTGAAGGTATGGATGATCCAGCACCCCCTCCACCTGCCGCGCCGCAAAGAGCGGCCTCGACGACGACTCACGGCCCCGACACTTCTTCTTCCTGGGGGCCGTGGGATCCTCCACCTCGCGCGGTACCTTTTGTACCCGGGGTGGAACCAGCTGCTGTTGAGGGGGAGGTCACTTCTTCCCGGGAGGCGCCACGACACATCCAGCGCCAGCACCCCCCTCAGCAGATGATCGGCGACATCGGCGAGCGAGTCACTTGCTCCAGGTAACAGCACATCTCTCATTTCGCTCACTCTGCTTTTGTTGCTAATTTTGAGCCCCGAGATGTTAGACACGCTTTGACGGATCCGGATTGGGTCAATGCCATGCATGAGGAGTTAGAAAACTTTGAGCGAAATCGGGTTTGGGTTCTAGTTCCACCTCCACCTGACTGTAAGCCTATTGGGACAAAATGGGTTTTCAAAAACAAGCAAGGAGAGGATGGCCACGTTGTTAGAAACAAGGCCAGGCTTGTAGCGAAGGGTTATAGTCAGAAGGAGGGGATAGACTATGAGGAGACGTTTGCTCCTGTAGCTCGTTTGGAGGCAATCAGGATACTCTTGGCCTTTGCTACATCCAAAGGTTTCAAACTTTTTCAAATGGATGTCAAAAGTGCCTTCTTAAACGGCTACATAGAAGAAGAAGTGTATGTTGAGCAACCCCCCGGTTTTGAAAATCCCAAGTTTCCAAACCATGTCTTTAAACTTCATAAAGCTTTATATGGTTTGAAACAAGCCCCTAGAGCCTGGTATGATAGGTTGAAAACCTTTTTGCTTGCTAAGGGTTTTAAAATGGGATGTGTAGATAAAACGCTCTTTCTCCTCCGGCAAGGCAAAGACACGCTCTTGGTCCAGATTTACGTGGATGATATCATTTTCGGTAGTTCTTCTCACGCTTTGGTTGCCAAGTTTGCAGATACTATGAGCAGGGAGTTCGAGATGAGCATGATGGGCGAGCTGACATTCTTTCTCGGGTTGCAAATTAAGCAATCCCGGGAGGGGACGTTTGTGCACCAGGGCAAGTACACCAAAGACTTGCTGAAGCGTTTCGATATGGGTGAGGCCAAGCCTCTGCCAACACCCATGTCAACGACGACTGCCCTGGATGCGGATGTGGAGGGAGAAACAGTGGACCAGAAGGAGTACCACAGCATGATCGGGTCGCTGCTCTACCTGACGGCAACACGCCCGGACATCCAGTTCGTGGTGTGTCTGTGCGCGCGCTTTCAGGCGTCGCCGCGCACTTCTCACCGACAGGCGGTGAAGCGCATCTTCAGGTACCTTCGTTTCACTCATGAGTTTGGGATTTGGTATTCTGCTTCCTCCACCCTCTCGCTTTGCGGTTATTCCGATGCCGATTTTGCTGGTTGCCGTATTGAGCGCAAGTCCACTTCTGGGACTTGCCAATTTATTGGATCTTCTCTTGTATCGTGGTCTTCTCGCAAGCAGTCTAGTGTCGCCCAGTCTACCACGGAGGCTGAATATGTTGCTGCGGCTAGCTGCTGTTCCCAGTTAATCTGGATGATGGCCACTTTGCGTGATTTTGGTTTGAGCTTTTCTCGCGTGCTTTTGCTTTGTGACAGCACGAGTGCTATTAGCGTTGCTAAGAACCCTGTGCTTCACTCGAAAACCAAACACATTGATGTGCGCTTTCATTTCTTGCGCGACCACCAGGAGAAGGGTGATATCGACCTTCGCCATGTCGACACTCATCACCAACTGGCTGATATTTTCACCAAGCCTTTAGACGAATCAACCTTTAATCGGTTGAGGGGTGAGCTTGGAGTGTGTTTCCCCTTTTAGATGGGGGAAACCTTTTGGATCTTGTATAGACTGACTCTCTTATTTTGAGTTTCTTTTCTCTGCATTTTAGCATACGCATTTACATTCTGAGCTTCATGTTTATAATCACTAGAATGTAACTATGCTCTATCTAGTATGCTCCGATGCTTATATGGATGCTTGTAGCTTATGCTCTTCCTGATCACTAGTACATGTTATGAGCTGAGCTATTTTGGAATGGTGAATTTACTTAATAACTTACAATCTGAAAATGTTCACCATTGAAATATGCAACTAGCATATGTAGGATATGTTGAGTTCTCTCGTGCTTTTCATATATGCTAGGTTGCTATGTCTCTAGTTATGAGTCATTCACTTGCTTGGTCTGTTCATATCATGTATAAAATTTGAACCAAGTTTTAGTGAATTGAAAAGATCGAGATGGGATTGCTTGTCAACACCTCACGGTATCGAGACGGTTTCTCATTGCACTTTGAGTTAAACTTGAGCCGTGTAGTGTATGACCGAAACCGTAGCTTCAAGCTTCTGATTGCTTCGGCATAGGCTTCGCTCGTTTGAAAAGTTAGGCAAAGACAAGCTTTCAACCTCTCGCAATCACATGCTAAATAATTGAACTTGTGAATTCTTTACCGCTGCAACTCCGATATGAAACTGAAATCACAAGTATATGCTTCATTCCTATGCATGATGATTGAACTTTGCTAGGGGTAGTTCACCTTGTATACATGTTAAGCACTTGTCTGGATTCCTATCTATACATGTGTAGTGCTATTTTGATGGTGACTATCTTTTTGGCTAAAAACTGCTCACTTGCTCATATGCTTCATATTTCGTATGTGTGATCAGTTTGAGCCTTCGCTATTTGAGTGCTTAGTTGTGCCATTGGAGCTATACCGATTAGAGCATTTTTGCACTCTTTTGATTATATGCCTGAAGCTGCTAACTTGCATTTCTGACTTCATATGCATTTTAGAAGGGGGAGTTTTGTTGGCTCAAGGGAAGAGTTTGTGCTTGATAAGTGCATTTTCAACTAAGGGGGAGAGTTTTTGCAAATCATATGTCTCCTGGCGTTCAATTAAGGGGGAGTTTTTGCAAAAGGGGAGATTTTCAGATCTTTATGCTCTTCTCTTGTTGGACCTAAGGGGGAGTCCCGGGTTGCTTGAACTTGTCGAGGGGAGTTTGCTAGTTGTGTTGAGCCGTTGCCTCTATCTTGAGGGACTAGCAAACATTTTCCTCATTTGGCATCGAGTTTGATTTCGATTGGTTCGAAGACTTTTCGATTGTTTTTCAATTGGTTCGGAGTGGTTTTCGTGCTAGTTGTGTTGAGCCTCTGTGCCTCTATCTTGAGGGACTAGCACTTTGCCATTTTTTAGCTCCGATTTTCAATTGGTTTTCTGCTAGCGGTGTTGAGCCTGTTCTACCTCTTCTTGAGGGCTAGCTTTGCTTTGCTTGGTCGCGTCGAGCCGTTGCCCATGTCTTTGGGGACCAAGTTCTCGCTTCTTCCACTTGACCTTCTTCGGCTTTGCTATGCTTTTGGGTCATTTGGTTGAGTTCTCTTCCTCTCCTTCCTCCTACCTTCTTCTTTCATTTTATGATTTGTGTGTGTAGTTGACAATGCACTCATCAAGGGGGAGATTGTGGATACATGGGTGTATGCCGAGTCTCTGAGTGATGAGTGATTGTCAACGGGTTTGATGCGCATGTTCTTTGGCTTGTGTTGTGCAGGTGTCGAGCACGGAGACAGTGATCGAGGGCAAGGTGAAGGTCAAGTTGAGACGTGCCGTGCCGACGGACTGGGTGCGATGAAGGATGGGCGTGCCGTGCGGCGGACGTGCCATGCCGATGTATCGAGCAGTGAAGGGCGGACGTGAGGCTTGGACTGAGGGACCGGAGTGCCTGAGGATCAGCTGTGGTGGCTGGCAGCCTGGGACAGCGACGAGCGGAGACTTGCGGGGCACGGTGTTGCTCGGGTCGAGGACCTGGGGACACGTGTCGGTGGACGGGGTGCACGGGCGGTGCATCCCCTCTACAGCTCCGGTTTGTTGGTTGAGCTAGAGAAAAACCAACGGGTGGACGGTTTCCAGGTTTGGGCCTCAAAACCTGGGTGCTCGGTTTCCAGGTTGAGCCACAAAACCTGGGCGCGGACGGTTTCCGAGTTTGGCCACAAAACTCGGGCGATGGGCCGGTTTCCGAGTTTGGGCCTCAAAACTCGGGCGCTGCGGGTTTCTGAGTTTGGGCCACAAAACTCAGGCTGGTGGGCTGGTTTCCCGGTTTGGGCCTCAAAACCGGGGGTTGCTGGAAAAGGCTGGTTTCCCGGTTTGGGCCACAAAACCGGGGGTGCAGAGCGAGGACGGCACGTGGCGGCAATCGGAAGGTTGCGTAGAGGCAACGCGGACGAGTTGTGCGGGCGTGGCCGTTGGATCTACCTACCACCGAGTTGGTCCAGAATAACCCTAGGGTTTAGCTGGTTCGCTCTGTAATTAGAATAGAGAGGGGTAGAGTAGGAAATAGACTTAGACTAGAATAGGATAAGTAGTCAGGAGAGACACCCTCCTCCCTTATCTCAGTTAGTACTTTCATTTTGCTAGGGTTTCCTGCTCTCCTGTCCCTGCTTTAGCTAGTTGAGATCCGCAGAGAGACTCCACTCTGTGTACTGTTGAGTTGAGGAAGTGAGGCCGTATCCTCACCTTGGAGCATAGATGGTTGGCTTGATTTGCGTCCTTGATTCGAACTCGTGGCTGTGATATCCGTTGTGTTCGTGTCTTTCGCGGAATCCTTTTCTCCACGATTTTCCCGTCGCTTGATCTTTTTGCTCGGTTCATCTTTTGCAAATCCGTTTGAACCAAGTTGTTCTAGATCGTGAGGCACTTCTTTCCACCGAAGGAGTCATCCTCTAACGCAGCCGAGGGAAGCAGCCACTGGTCTGGCTCACCCCCGATGCCCGGACTGTCCGCGGTCCCAGGCGCGGACTGTCCGCGACCTTGCAGGGAGGGAGATTTTGATTGCCTGCTCCCCAAATCTCTCCAAAATCGATCCAACTCAAAATCCCAAGTTCCCAAACTTGGAGAAGATGATCACAAAGTAGTTAGGAGACTATCCCCAAGAAATCAGCCGCTCAAATCGATTCAAACACCGGGAAATCGAAAGGGGAGAAGGATGAACCAAAAAGCGCCACAAAAACGAAATCAACCCGATCTACTTGTTCGTAAGGAGATAGATAAATTCCTTCGGTGGAAATGATCTCCTTTCAAATACGAACAAGATGATTCAAACGGATTTCGCAAAGACGCACGGGAGAGAGAGATCGAGTGACGGGAAAATCGTGGAGAAACGAAGAACGCGAAGAACACGAATCAAAACATGAATCAACACATCGATCTGCAACCGTGTGGCTACCACACGCTACAACAGTGAGGTTACGGCCTCACTTCCTCAAAATCTCCAGTACACAGAGGTATGTTTCTCTACGGATCTCAGCTAACTATAGCAGGGGATTGGGAGAGCAGGAAACCCTAAGTGCAAAGAGCAAATGAACTGAGATGACTAACTGAGATGGATGGGGAGGTGGGTGTCTCCCCCTATTTATCCTAATTCTAACCTATTCCTAATTCCCACTCTACCCCTAACTACTTACAGAGCGAACCAGCTAAACCCTAAGGTTATTCTGGACCAACTCGGTGGTAGGTGTATCCGACGGCCACGCTCGCACAACTCGTAGTGTTGCCTCGACGCAACCTCCCGATAGCCGCCACGTGCCGCCCTCGCTCTGCACCCCCGGTTTTGTGGCCCAAATCGGGAAACCAGCCTTTTACAGCCAACCCCCGGTTTTGAGGCCCAAACCGGGAAACCAGCCCACCAGCATCTGAGTTTTGAGGCCAAACTCAGCAAACCTTCAGTGCCCAGGTTTTGAGGCCCAAACCTGGAAACCGTCCTCAGCCCGAGTTTTGTGGCCAAACTCGGAAACCATCCGCACCCAGGTTTTGAGGCCCAAACCTGGAAACCGTCCACCCGATGGTTTTTCCCTGGCTCTACCACCAAACCGACGTCGTAGATGGGATGCACCTCCCATGCACCCCATCCACTGACACGTGTTCCTAAGTCCACGACTCAGGCAACACATGACCGCACTTCTTCACTTGTAGCTGCCACAGGCTGCCAGCCACCACAGCTGATCCTCGGGCCTCTGGTCCCTCAGTCCAAGCCTCACGTCCGCCCTTCGCCACTCTCGGTCCATCGGCACGGCACGTCTCTACTTGACCTTCACCTCGCCTCTGATCACTACATCTATGCTCGACACCTGCACAACACAAGCCAAAGAACATGTGCATCATCCCAGTTGACAATCACTCATCACTCAGAGACCCGGCATACACCCATTTATCCGCAATTTCCCCTTGATGAGTGCATTGTCAACTACACACTCACACAAATCATAATGAAAGAGAAGAAAGAAGAAGGAGAAGAAAGAACTCGACCAAATGACCCAAAAGCGTAGCTAAGCCAAAGAAGGTCAAGTGGAAAGAGCGAAAGAACTTGGTCCCCAAAGACATGGGCAACGGCTCGACGCAACCAAGCAAAGCAAAGCTAGCCCTCAAGAAGAGGTAGAATAGGCTCAACACCGCTAGCAAAAACCAATCGAAAATATCGAAGCAAAATGCTAGTCCCTCAAGATAGAGGCACAGAGGCTCAACACAACTAGCAAAGAAAGCTCGATACCGACTGATACCAAAAAGAGTTCGACACCAATTGAAAAATCGGAAAAGCAAATGCTTGTCCCTCAAGAAAGAGGCTAAGGCTCAACGCAACTAGCAAACCGCTCCAAACCAATTGAAAAATGTCAAAGACTCAACCGGAAACAAACTCCCCCTCGAATAGTGCAAACAACCAGGAAATATGATTTGCAATTTCTCCCCCTTAGTTGAAAATGCACTAATCAAGAAACATTCCTCCCCCCTGGGAAAATGCACCAACAAAAAGTGCCAACACGCAGAATTCTCCCCTTCCAAAGTGCAAATGAGGCAAAATGCAAGTTAGCAGCTTTAGGAGTATACTCAAAAGAGTGCAAAGATGACCTACAGAGTTCTGGTCCGATGACTCAGAAAAATGCACAAAATGCTAGCAAAGGCTCAAGCTGATCACTAATAATGAAACATGAACATGTGAGCAGTTTTAAGCCGAAAAAGGTATTCACCATCAAAATAGCACAGACATCTATAGACAGGAAGTCAAATAAGTGCTAATCATGTATGCCAAGTGAACTACCCCTAGCATAGTTCAATCATCATGCTGATACCAATTTAGGCATTTACTTGTGATTTCAAATTTTAATCGGAGTTGCAGCGGTGAAATTACACAAGTTCAGAAAATAGCATGTGACTGCGAGAGGTTGAATGCTTGTTATTGCCTAACTTTTCAACTGTGCGAAGCCTATGCATAAGCAATCAGAAGCTTAAAGCAATAGTTTCGGTCATACACTACACAGCTCAAGTTTAACCCAAAGTGCAATGGGAAACAGTCTCGAAACTGTGAGGTGCTAACAAGCAAACCCATCTCGATCTTTCCAATTCACTTAACTTGGTTCCGTTTTTAAGCAGGATATGAGCGGACCAAGCAAGTGAAGGACTCAACACTAGAGACATAGCAACCTAGCATATATGAAAAGCACGAAGGACCTCAACACATCCTACACATGCTAGTTGCATATCTCAGTGGTGAACATTTTCAAGTTTTAAGTTCATTATCAAATTCACCATTCAAAAAATAGCTCAGCTCATAGTATACACTAGTGATCAGAAGGAGCATAAGCTACAGCATCAACATAAAGCATCAGAGCAAAAACTACACAGAGCATAGTTACATTCTTCAGATTATACACATGAAGCTCAGAATGTAAAAGCGTATGCTGAAACGCAAAAGAAGCATGAAGAAATCAAAAAGAAGCAAAAACAACTGAAAACAAAAAGTCAGTGTATTATACAAAATCCAAAGTGTTTCCCCCATCTAAAAGGGGAAACACACACCAAGCTCACCTCTCAACCGATTAAAGGTTGATTGGTCCAAAGGCTTGGTGAAAATATCAGCAAGCTGATGATGAGTATCGACATGGCGAAGGTCGATATCACCCTTCTCATAGTGGTCTCGCAGAAAATGAAAGCGCACATCAATGTGTTTGGTCTTCGAGTGAAGCACGGGGTTCTTAGCAACGCTAATCGCACTCGTGCTGTCACAAAGCAATGGAACACGAGAAAAGCTCAGACCAAAATCACGCAAAGTGGCCATCATCCAGAGTAACTGGGAACAGCAGCTAGCCGCAGCAACATACTCAGCCTCCGTGGTAGATTGGGCGACACTAGACTGCTTGCGAGAAGACCACGATACAAGAGAAGAACCAATAAACTGGCAAGTCCCAGAAGTGGACATGCGATCAATACGGCAACCAGCAAAATCGGCATCGGAATAACCACAAAGGGAAAGGTTGGAGGAAGCAGAATACCAAATCCTGAATTCTGGAGAAAAGGATAAGTACCTCATAATGCGCTTGACCGCCTGACGGTGAGAAGTGCGTGGCAATGCCTGAAAGCGCGCGTAGAGGCACACCGCGAACTAGATGTCCGGGCGTGTCGCCGTCAGGTACAGCAGCGATCCGATCATACTCCGGTACTCCTTCTAGTCCACTGCTTCTCCTTCCTTGTCCGCATCCAGGGCCGTCGTGGTCGCCATGGGTGTTGGAAGAGGCTTGGCCTCACCCATGTCGAACTTCTTCAGAATGTCGCGAATGTACTTGCCCTGGTGCACAAACGTTTCTTCCCGGGATTGCTTGATTTGCAACCCGAGGAAAAACGTCAACTCCCCCATCATGCTCATCTCGAACTCCCTGCTCATAGTATCTGCGAACTTGGCAACCAAAGCGTGAGAAGAACCACCGAAAATGATATCATCCACGTAAATTTGGACCAAGAGAGTATCAGTGCCTTGCTTGAGGAGAAAGAGCGTTTTATCTACACATCTCATTTTAAAACCCTTAGCAAGCAAAAAGGTTTTCAACCTATCATACCAGGCTCTAGGGGCTTGTTTCAAACCATACAAAGCTTTGTGGAGTTTAAAGACATGGTTTGGAAACTTGGGATTTTCGAAACCGGGGGTTGTCTAACATACACCTCCTCTTTTATGTAGCTGTCTAAGAAGGCACTGTTGACATCCATTTGAAAAAGTTTGAAACCTTTGGATGCGGCAAAAGCCAAGAGTATCCTAATTGCCTCCAAACGTGCTACAGGAGCAAAAGTCTCCTCATAGTCTATCCCCTCCTTCTGACTATATCCCTGGGCTACGAGTCTGGCCTTGTTTCTCACAACATGGCCATCTTCTCCCTGTTTGTTTTTGAAAACCCATTTTGTCCCAATAGGATGACACTCAGAAGGTGGAGACACTAGAACCCAAACCCGATTTCACTCAAAGTTCTCAAGCTCCTCATGCATGGCATTAACCCAATCAGGATCCGTCAAAGCGTGTCCAACATCCCGGGGTTCAAAATCAGCAACAAATGCAGAATGAGCAAAGTGAGAGATTTGCCTTGATCGGGTGACGCGCTCGTCGATGCTGCCGATCATCTGTTGAGGCGGGTGCTGGCGCTGAATGTGTCGTGGCGCCTCCCTTGCTGAAGTGGCCTCCCCCTCAACAGCAGCTGGTGCCTCCCCGGGTACAAAGGGTACCGCTCGGGGTGGCGGATCCCACGGCCCCTAGGAAGAAGAGGTGTCGGGGCCGTGAGTCGTCGTAGAGGCCGCTCTTTGTGGCACAGTAGGTGGAGGAGGTGCTGGGTCATCTATCCCTTCAGCACCTTCATCTTCATCATCGAAAAGAGGTTCGCCAACCTCATGATCACTTGCACGCTCAAAACGAGAAGAAGGACAAACCATGGTCTCGTCGAAGGTGACATTGAATGTCTCCATGACTCGGTTAGTGTCAAGGTTAAGTACACGATAAGCTCGAGTGTGAGTGCCATAACCCAAAAACACACCGTCAGAAGAACGAGACTCAAACTTGTCCAAGTTGCCCTTTTTGAGTATAAAACAATGGCAACCAAAAACTCGAAAATATCTCACCTTGGGTAGTTTTCCAAAATGCAACTCATAAGAGGTCTTTTTCAAGAGAGCTCGAAGAAAAATGCGATTGGAAATATAGCATGCAGTGTTCATAGCTTCGGCCCAATATCGCCTAGGAGTCCTATGCTCATCGAGCATCGTCTTGGCCATCTCTACAAGGGTCCGATTCTTCCTCTCTTCAACACCATTCTGAGGCGGTGTGTAGGGGGAAGAAAACTGATGCTCTAACCCAAAAGAGTCACAAAACTTCTCAAAATCCGAATTCTTGAATTCGGAACCATTATCACTCCGAATTGCTCGAATAGAGTTCAAAGGGAACTCATTCTGAAGACGCAAAATCAGATTGCGAGCAAAGGAGAAAGTCTCGGTTTTCTCAGCTAAAAAGAAAACCCACGAATATCTCGAAAAATCATCGACAACAACAAGCACATACCACTTCCCCCCAACCGAGCTCACCCGAGCCGGACCAACAAGGTCCATATGCAAAAACTCTCCAGGGCGCTTAGTCATGACCTGAGTCACTGGATGGTGGGGAGCGGCAACCATCTTTCCATGTGTACAATAATGGCAAACAAGATCCTTCTCCATCGACAACTTGGGCAATCCTCGGATTAAGCCAAGTGAGCTAAGTCTTGCAACCAAGTCGAAGCTTAAATGACCGAGCCTCCTATGCCACTTCCAAAGATCAGAGGAGGAAGGACTAGCCAAAAGACAACGGGAAATACCAAACGACTCCGAGAAATCCGCACGAAAGACTTTCCCAAAGGGCACAATCACACAAACAAGATTGCCCTGAGGGTCCAAAATACGACTGAGATTCGGTTTAAAACTAACCTCATAGTCGTCGTCAAAGAGTTGCGAAACAGAAAGAAGGTTAAAATGCAAGTTAGAAACAAGAGCAACATCGCGCAACACAAAGTGCTCATTAACTCACACAGACCCACGAGACAGCACCTTACCTTTGCTGTTGTCGCCGAAGGTTATATACTCCTTTCCGGCGACTGGACTAAGACTGGAGAACCACTTGGCATTTCCGGTCATGTGCCTCGAACACCCGAAATCCACCAACCAAACGTTCTCCAATCATTTTACCTACATCAATAAAAAGACATAGGGTGAGCATACGGTCCAACACTGGGGTTAGTGAAGTAAGGGGAATACTAGTGTTGGGCCGGCTGCTCAAAAGAACGGTTAGCAGAAAAACCATTCCTAGCACGCCTACGGGAGGAGCGATCACCACGTTGAGGAAAACGTGGTCCGCTAAGGAAGGAGCGCTCACCGCGATACTCAAAACGCGGTGGGGGAAAACGCTCAACTACAATGCCACCGCCACGGGGTCCATAACCCACAAATGCAGGCTCCCGCCGAGCACGCTCTCTACGAGGCCTACGCCTAGGGACTTGAGGCTCAACAACCCTAGACCTAGCATCTCTCCTCGGAGCTCTCTGCTGCCTAGGCCTGGGAACTTGAGGTTCTGGACCTCTGGGCCTAGCATCTCTCCTCGGAGCTCTCTTCTGAACATTCAGCGCATGTACATCATGGAAAGGATGGTACATGTCTGGGTTGTTCATCTCCCTAGCACGGCACGCCTCTCTCTTGCGCCGAAAATAGAACTCGCTCAAGTGTCCATCTCTCCCACAATGCTCACAGTGGTACCTCACCGCTCTCAAAGGGGGTTGTTGGTACTTATGGCTGTGGGTATGGATCACCTTGCCCTTCTGTGGCAACTCCTCCTGGATAGGTGGCATAGCATCAAGCTTGTTCTTCAGGTGGTTGGGTTTGGGATGCCACACTTGGTTCTTGGGTGGAGCTCTCAGAGGTTCCTCAAACACCCCATCCTTGGTGTTTGGCTTGAGAGGCTCTTTGGGTGGAAGCTTGGTTAGTTTGGGAGTAGTGGTGGAGTTGGGTTTCTCACTCGGGTTCAAACCACTCGACTCTCCAATCTTCCCAAAAGTAGAAAGATCAACACCCTGAGCAAAGCCTACACCGGGACCTCCAGCAGCTCGCTTGAATTGGGAGATCATCATCCCGAGCTGTGGCTCACCACAAGACACCCATGACAAGATGGTCTGAAGGTATGTGTTTTCCTCCTCGGTTTGCATCTTGTCATGATTCACGTTAGTAATCTCCATCTCCAAACCCTCGCACAAAGCGCACCTAGTCACACAAGTGCTACTCGAGCTAGCTTCCCCAAGATACACAATCTTGGCATTCTTCTCTGCCAACTCATATTGCAAGACAGGACAAGTCTTGGACGCACCCAACAGCATGGGCCTAGCCCGGAGCTCATCCACCTCTCCTACCAACGCAACATACTTGCTTCTCAAAGTGAGAAGATCAGTCATGTGTGTGGTGCACGCCTCGCACTCCTCCTCATCTGTGACAACTACGGTGGATTTGACAGAATCAAGTTCCTTCACCGTATCCTCCCACTTCTGCCTAAACTCATTGCGCTCTCTAGCGGCACGCCTAAGCAACTTGTCCTGACTAAGCAAGGCGGCAGTAAGCTTCTCTACCTCAGCTGAAAGCTCATCGTGGGTGAGAGATACCTGGGAGGTGTCGTCGTCGTTGTCGTCGTTCCGAGGGGAGTTCACCAGCTCGCCGTTGAGGGCCATGGTGCAGAGGCCGTCGTTGTCGGCGAAGAAGCAGAGGCCGTTCAGCTTGTCCTCGATCCTCTTCTTCTTCTCGGACTCATTGTCGCTTGAGCAAGCGGAGTCATCATCCGAGCCATCGACGTCGCTGAGCGTGGCGAAGAACGCACGCTGCTCAGCCTGGGCCTTCTCCAAGTACTTCTTCTTGATGTACTCCTTGTCGAAGCCGCCCCTCCACTTGTGCCTCGCGGGGACGTACTTCTCCTTGCGCTTGCCGGAGTCGTACTTGTGCCCATGATCGCCCTTCCCAGATGAATGCTTCTTCTTGGGATAGTTGGCGATGAAGTGATCGGGGTCGCCACACTCATAGCATCCTGAGCGTCCTCCTCCGCGGCGACGGTTCATGCGGTTGTTGTGAAACCGCGAGAACCGGTTGGCGAGCATTGCCAACTCGTCATCCCCCAAAGACTCGAGCTGGTCCTCTGTGACAGAAAAGAGAGACGGAAGAGCAAATCCTCCAGAGGGGTTAGCAGAAGAGCTAGAAACCAAAGCCATAGTCGGGCCAGAAGGATTCTCATAAGAAGGCCTCGCCATGGCGTCAATTTCAGTGGACATGAGCTTACTGAAGAGCTCGTCGCACGTGAGGGTCTCATAGTTAGGTGATTCGATGATCGCCTGAACTTTGGAATCCCACACCGACCGATCAAGAGTATGCAAAAGCTTCAAAGCCCTCTCATGATCGTCGAAAGGCAACAGCTCCTTGTTAGCCCTCATCCTGTTGACAATCACCTGAAAGCGAGCGAATAAACTTTCTATGCTCTAGCCAGGCATATGTCGAAAGTTCTCATACTCTTGCTTGAACGACTCGTAGAGTCGGGTTTTGACTTGAGAGGTTCCCTCATGGAAACGCATGAGCGTAGCCCAAATCTCCCGAGCCGTAGCGAGGTGAGAAACGCGATCAAACTCACTCATGCTCGGCTATTGGCATCGTGCTCATCGATCTGATGCTGAGTCACATGAGCAGCCAAGACAACGTAATCGGCAGAGTTGCAAATATCACAGATGGAAGCGCCCAAACTCTGCAGATAGGCCGACATGCGTATCTTCCAATACGCATAGTTCGTCCCATCGAAAAATGGCGGTTTGCCCACGCCGCGATCCATGTCGCCTTCTGTGGATCTGGAACCGGCTAAGGTGGAAGATCCTTAACCTGCTCCGATACCAATTGAAGGACCGAGAATGCTACCAGAAAGTGACCAGAGGGGGGGGGGTGAATGGGAGCTCAAAAATTTCTCTCAAAACTTTGGCCAAATGTCCCAAAATCAACCCCGAGAGATGGCGATCGATACCGTGATGCTCACGACCCTTGGAAGAGGGTGGATGATCCCTAGGATCACACCGGAGCACCACAAAGAGATAGCAAACCAAACTCGAAAAGCTCCGGCTCGAACACGACCCCAAAAACCAAGTCCCTAATGTAGATAGACGGCTACGTCGGAAAGTCCCCATATACCGATGCTAACAAGTAGCAAAGATACCTAGAGAGGTTCCTTGGTCAACTACAAGGCCAAACGAGAAGTCCGGAAACCAAACGAACAAGCCGGGAGAGCAAACGCACCAAGCCGGAAGCTTCAGGCAATTCCCGGACTGTCCGGCCCTGGGGTCCCGGACTGTCCGCGGTTCACTGGCGGACTGTCCGCCGGTAGAAAACCCAAAACAGCAGTGTTGCTGCAAAGTCCCTTGACGTTCCCGGACTGTCCGCGGATTTCAACTGCGGACTGTCCGCCGGTCAAAAATCGCTAAGGCAGCCGAGTGAAGCAGCCACTGGTCTGGCTCACCCCCGATGCCCGGACTGTCCGCGGTCCCAGGCGCGGACTGTCCGCGACCTTGCAGGGAGGGCGATTTTGATCGCCTCCTCCCCAAATCTCTCCAAAATCAATCCAACTCAAAATCCCAAGTTCCCAAACTTGGAGAAGATGATCACGGGGTAGTTAGGAGACTATCCCCAAGAAATCATCCGCTCAAATCGATTCAAACACCGGGAAATCGAAAGGGGAGAAGGATGAACCGAAAAGCGCCACGAAAACGAAATCAACCCGATCTACTTGTTCGTAAGGAGATAGATAAATTCCTTCAGTGGAAATGATCTCCTTTCAAATACGAACAAGATGATTCAAACGGATTTCGCAAAGACGCATGGGATAGAGAGATCGAGTGACGGGAAAATCGCGGAGAAACGAAGAACGCGAACAACACGAATCAAAACATGAAACAACACATTGATCTGCAACCGTGTGGCTACCACACGCTACAACAGTGAGGTTACGGCCTCACTTCCTCAAAATCTCCAGTACACAGAGGTATGGTTCTCTGCGGATCTCAGCTAGCTACAGCAGGGGATTGGGAGAGCAGGAAACCCTAAGTGCAAAGAGCAAATGAACTGAGATGACTAACTGAGATGGATGGGTGTTGACACTTACTAACGTCGTTACTAAGAATGGACCTTACGATCCATCCCCGGCAACGGCGCCAGAAATGCTTGTTGGTATTTCTTAGCGTAAGCAGAAGAATCCGCAAGCGCACGGAATTACCGTTGTAGCACTTCACCCGGTGGTATTCAGGGTATCGTATTTCCACGAGGAACGGAGGTATTTGTTCTATCTAGTTCGTCCAAGGACAACACAAGGGTAGAGAAAGAGAGGGGAATAGAGACGGATCGCTAAAGCTTTACTGTCTAAAGATAGATAAACGTTACTTCTACTTGTTCACTTCGGGCACCGGCTTATACCTGGTCTGCCAGGTAACTCTGGCCTTTGTGTAGCTCTACGCCATAACCGAACGTGGGGAAAACTAAGGGCAAACAGGGCTGTCACCACCTGCCGCCGATCCCTCACCCGTGGATTACGAGGCAAACGAAGGTGAACCCTAGCCTAGACACCACGTCTACGCTATTGATCACTACTCTAGCGTTGCGCAGGAACCCCTCCAAATGATTCAGAGGTTCCTCTACTAGAGTATCCGCTACGAGAACGGACGACGAACCCGCAAACAAGAAGAGATAAAGCTTAACTAATCAAAAGAACAATAATACTGTAGAAACCACGAACACTTACTATGTATGGATCCCGATGTGGGTACAAGGTAAGGGCTCGTCGAGGTACAAGCTCGGGGAGAGACCGACAAGCCCGGTACTTCCCCGCTCTCTTCCCTCACATCTCACTCTCCAACTCTAGAAAGCTACAAGGGCATGGCCCTAAGGAGTGGGGATCTACTCAAGAGAGAGGTGCTCTTCTATTCCTTTTGTGTGTTGTTCTTGAGAGGGGATCTAGGCCTTCTTAAATAGGCTAGGAGGGGGTGGAACCACTCCTAGACTAACAATATGGCACTAATCTGCACGCGGAAATGCCTTAGGGAGGAGTCAACACACCGCCTCCCAAGTTTGGGCCGAAACCGATGTTCTGGGGGGGCGGTCGCCCACCTGGGTCGGCCGCCCCATGGTTGGCCCGAATCGGGCTAGGCTTTCACGAGCACGTGCGTCTCGTCGTTAGCTTTCCGTGGACAGGTGGTGATTCAAAAGCAGAGTTCGGATGAGCCCGTGGCGCCCATTTTACTGAAGCAAGGTCCTGCAGCCCGCGTAGGGTTTGGAGTTGGTTTGGGCCTTCACCACTTGGGTTCTTTGTTGGGCATTTTGGCCTGTGTCTGAGGCCTGGATTGCATGGTAAGTGGGCCACTTGGTATTTGTGTTGCATAATGATGTTTTATGTATTATTTTCCATCCCTTTATATGCATTTCCACCGATGTATGCCTGCAAGCGAATAGTCACCAAAACTCATGGAATGTATTAGTGTAAAGCCCTATTCACTAGTCTTGGGAATATTTTTATATATTTTTATAATGAAGTTGGTGGTATAAAATATGAGTTAAGGACCACCAACAAGCTCCCCCACACTTAGCCCTTTGCTCATCCTCGAGTAAAGATTAGGACTAAGATGGGTCATCTCTCTGATATGTAACCTGCATACAAGTTATTCCAAGCTTCACCTGCACTTATGAACTCTGAAGTGTCTACCATGATATCTTGGGTGATTGAAAGATGGAACAACATGGATTCAAATCCCCTTGCATCAATCAATTCAGAAACTTGGGTTTTCATTTAATTTTGAAAATGTAAACCATAGCTTAGCTCCTCAAATGATTCTCTCAAATCGCTCATTTATGTGTTTTGGTTCCTCACCAAGGCATACCAAAGTGTTGCCTTCTTTCTTTCCTATTCCTAAAAAGCTTTTGTGGAGTTTGGGTAGGTAAAGATATGAAGGCATACTTACTCTGCATATTTTGCTAAGTCAAATCTCGGATCCGAGGAGAAAGATGCCATACCCTTAGATCAAGAAGTGCAAGTGTGGGGAATATATATGTATATATTTTTTTTCTTTTGAACTCCTTTGTCATGCTTCTCTCTCCCTTTTTTTAGAAACTTATGAAAATATGGGCTATCTTTATTATTATATTTATTTATTTATTTATTTTTATTCTTTTTTTAGAGAGAATCGGGCATCGAAGTACCCATTGTTTTCTCATTTGGACACTTGTCCATTTTTTTCTGCTCTCTCATTTTTTGGCACATGCTTCTTTGGCATGGCATCTTTTCTCTTTTCTTCATGCTTTTTGGCATGGGATTTTTTTTTCATAGCCCATATTTTGCAAAAGTAAAAAGGAATTTTGGGAAGAGAGGTTCATAACACAAGTGGTGGAGTTTTTATTTTGGTGGAATGGAAAGGCATGTTTTTGCGTAACTCTTAGTGCAAGAGTTAGCATTTTTTTTATGTGGGTGTACGTGAATCTTGATCTTAGGGGCATGATAAGTTTCTCAACAAGGCATCAACAAGACTTGACAAAACTCAATGCAGTAGTAAGTTGCAAGTATTTGGAGGTTTTAAAATCTAACACTAGATATGGCTTTGGTAGGAATTTTCATATCATTGAGGAGCATGCTATTTGAACTTTGTTTTTGTAAAATAAATCCCAAGTTCTTCACATGAAAGAGCAAGGTTCATTTTCATCCTACTATATCTCATATTTCAATTACTTAGATAGTGTGGGGTCCCTATGAAATGTGTTCACAAGTTATAGGAATATTAGCAAGGAATAAAGAGTATGCAAATTTTATCAAAGGATAACTTGGAGATGACATGTCAAAAGTTTTGTCTTTTTAATTTGTTTAGTTTTAATCTTCAAAACATGGGAGATGTGAGGATAGAGTTTTGCACAAACCATCGTTTGAAGATGAAGGAGTTTATGATGAGTTAGAAATGATTTGACCAACCCGGAAGTTAAGTCAATCCATTCTAAAACCTTTTACCTTGTCCTTCTCCATGTTGGGTTTCTCGATGTTGTGCAAAGTGTTGGGGAGATCTCAATTGTGTGAAAGGTTATACTTGGGAGATCTCCCCCACACTTATTCTTGTACCTGTTTATTGAAACAAAACAAAAGAAACAACAAGAAAGGCTCTACCAGTTTGAAAACTGGGAAAGCTCAATTTTATTATGAATAATTTTTTTTAATGATAGTAATAAAAGAAATATAAAGCTATTTTTTAAATCATTATATAAATATTTTTTCTTTTTTTAGGATAATCCGGGGTATCTCCCGGCAGTGCTTAAGTTATAGTCTTAAGCTTGACCTTGGGAACTTCATCTTGCAGCCTACAGTGGTGGTGTAAATCCTAGTTCACCACCAAGTATTTGGCATTAACACTCAAGCTGCAAGGTTAGCACCACCATGCATCTACGGGATTTGCAATGTTTGTGATAAACATAAGCATCCACAACCATTCTCTTAAAGAGTTTGACAACGAGAATCAAGAGAAGGTTGTGATCCTCGTAGAAGCATGTGGTTTGAAGCAAAACGAACTCTAGAGAACCTAAAAGTGAGCATGTGACATGAGGGATCTCAAAAGAGAAGTTATCATGCTCATTAACAGATTCTTGCTTGGTTTCTAGAGTTGTTGCTTCACACATGTCCATGGCATGAAAGTTTCCGCACTGGAAAGATCTATCATGAAAGACGAGCGTTGATACTTGACTGCTGTCGAGAACAACGTTATGATGGCCAGAGGGACATGGATTCAGCTCGAGCGAGGATGGTACTGGACGTATCGTTTCACAAGGATGAGATTGAAACTCAAACAAAACGCACGGAGCTATGCATTTTACCACCTCGCATGAGTTAGCGTTGGGCTGCTCCTTCGCCTTTGGATTTGCGGAACTAGCGATAGACTCGGCGGAAGTGATTGCTCCCAACTATTCATCAGGGCCCCCACGGAATGGTTTCTCTATGGAAAGTTTTTCGGAAGGGTGGCCTAACAGAAGTTCGAATTCGAGGATGTCGTAGATATGAAAATCTAGGTGAACCACGTTTTCGTTTATTTCAAAAGGTACGACCTTAGCAACTCCACAACACTCCCAGAGAAACCCTGGTGGACCTTCAAAGAGTTTATCGGTCGGGATTAGCGGAGTGTTACCCAAAAGAGATTCCGCTAAAAATTTTGACATGATATTTGTTCCGACCGATGGGTTGTGAAGAGCATCGACAATTCTTCCCCTAAATGTGCAAGATATGGTCGTGGAGGGTGAAAGAATCCGAATTACATCAGAATAACGTTTCACCTCCACTAACAATTCTTTTGATGGCTCTATTTTAGGGGACACTTCATATGTCGAGCGTTTTTTCGTACCTACGAAGGTTCGTGATTCTGTCATAATCCTCGAATTCAATTGCAAACTCCGAAGGATAAAGCATTATCGGTGTTTGCAGCTCGGGTGAGGGCTCAAAAGTCGAATCTATGTATGGCAAAGTTGTTGATTTGACTGATGAGGGCTCCTCAAAACTTGACATGCCCTTGTTTTGGAGAGGTTTTGGTTCTACAACGGGAGAAGTGTGCTTCTCTAGGAAGTTATCAAGGATTTTTCTCTGTTCCGTTGTAGATTTGCTTGAAAACGACCCTCCAGCGGCCCTGTCAAGGACTGGGGCAGCATCTTCATCTAGACCCGTAGAAAAGAGATGCAATTGCACGCTCTCGGGTAAAGACATGTTTGAGCTAGCGTGTAGTATCGTCAAATACCTGGGCCAGGCTGCACCTATAGACTCCTCATCTTGCTCGAAATGGAGGATTTCCTTTGGTATAGAGGTGATACGGGATCTAGGGAAGAATGCAAGATAAAACTTGTTTTTAAGTTCTTCCCAATCCCCATTCACACTTTCTACGACATTAGCGTACCATTGTTTTGCCTCTCCATTGAGGGAAGACGAAAACAATTTCCACTTAATCGTTTGATTTGTCATGCCTGGGATGCTTAGGCATGAGCAAATTTCCTCAAGATCTAGCAAGTGGTTAAAAGAATCTTCATTATAAAAACCAGAGAAGTGTAGTGCCCGAGCTATGGATTTGAAATAAGGGTGGAGTCCATCATTGGATGAAAGTTTTGGAGAAGGTTTTGGCTCGACGAACTCCCCCTTTGAAGCGGACAGATTTTGAAGTTGAGTGGTTGGCTTCATGATAGAAAAGGTAAAAAGAAAATATTTTTGGTTTTTATAAAAAGGGATACAGATACGAGGATGAACTAGGTTCGAAGAAAATAGCAACCGTTCCCCGGCAACGGTGCCAGAAATGCTTGTTGACACTTACTAACGTCGTTACTAAGAATGGACCTTATGATCCATCCCCGGCAACGGCGCCAGAAATGCTTGTTGACACTTACTAACGTCGTTACTAAGAATGGACCTTATGATCCATCCCCGGCAACGGCGCCAGAAATGCTTGTTGGTATTTCTTAGCGTAAGCAGAAGAATTCGCAAGCGCACGGAATTACCGTTGTAGCACTTCACCCGGTGGTATTCAGGGTATCGTATTTCCACGTGGAACGGAGGTATTTGTTCTATCTAGTTCGTCCAAGGACAACACAAGGGTAGAGAAAGAGAGGGGAATAGAGACGGATCGCTAAAGCTTTACTGTCTAAAGATAGATAAACGTTAGTTCTACTTGTTCACATCGGGCACCGGCTTATACCTGGTCTGCCAGGTAACTCCGGCCTTTGTGTAGCTCTACGCCGTAACCGAACGTGGGGAAAACTAAGGGCAAACAGGGCTGTCACCACCTGCCATCGATCCCTCACCCGTGAATTACGAGGCAAACGAAGGTGAACCCTAGCCTAGACACCACGTCAACGCTATTGATCACTACTCTAGCGTTGCGCAGGAACCCCTCCAAATGATTCAGAGGTTCCTCTACTAGAGTATCCACTACGAGAACGGACGACGAACCCGCAAACAAGAAGAGATAAAGCTTAACTAATCAAAAGAACAATAATACTGTAGAAACCATGAACACTTACTATGTATGGATCCCGATGTGGGTACAAGGTAAGGGCTCGTCGAGGTACAGGCTCGGGGAAAACCGACAAGCCCGGTACTTCCCCGCTCTCTTCCCTCACATCTCACTCTCCAACTCTAGAAAGCTACTAGGGCATGGCCCTAAGGAGTGGGGATCTACTCAAGAGAGAGGTGCTCTTCTATTCCTTTTGTGTGTTGTTCTTGAGAGGGGATCTAGGCCTTCTTAAATAGGCTAGGAGGGGGTGGAACCACTCCTAGACTAACAATATGGCACTAATCTGCACGCGGAAACGCCTTAGGGAGGAGTCAACACACCGCCTCACCAAGTTTGGGCCGAAACCGATGTTCTGGGGGGGGCGGTCGCCCCCCTGGGTCGGCCGCCCCATGGTTGGCCCGAATTGGGCTGGGCTTTCACGAGCACGTGCGTCTCGTCGTTAGCTTTCTGTGGACGGGTGGTGATTCAAAATCGGAGTTCGGATGAGCCCGTGGCGCCCATTTTACTGAAGCAAGGTCCTGCAGCCCGCGTAGGGTTTGGAGTTGGTTTGGGCCTTCACCACTTGGGTTCTTTGTTGGGCATTTTGGCCTGTGTCTGAGGCCTGGATTGCATGGTAAGTGGGCCACTTGGTATTTGTGTTGCATAATGATGTTTTATGTATTATTTTCCATCCCTTTATATGCATTTCCACCGATGTATGCCTGCAAGCGAATAGTCACCAAAACTCATGGAATGTATTAGTGTAAAGCCCTATTCACTAGTCTTGGGAATATTTTTATATATTTTTATAATGAAGTTGGTGGTATAAAATATGAGTTAAGGACCACCAACAATGGGGCGGTGGGTTTCTCCCCCTATTTATCCTAATTCTAACCTATTCCTAATTCCCACTCTACCCCTAACTACTTACAGAGCGAACCAGCTAAACCCTAAGGTTATTCTGAACCAACTCGGTGGTAGGTGTATCCGACGGCCACGCTCGCACAACTCGTAGCGTTGCCTCGACGCAACCTCCCGATTGCCACCACGTGCCGCCCTCGCTCTGCACCCCCGGTTTTGTGGCCCAAACCGGGAAACCAGCCTTTTCCAGCCAACCCCCGGTTTTGAGGCCCAAACCGGGAAACCAGCCCACCAGCATCTGAGTTTTGAGGCCAAACTCAGCAAACCCTCAGCGCCTAGGTTTTGAGGCCCAAACCTGGAAACCGTCCTCAGCCCGAGTTTTGTGGCCAAACTCCGAAACCATCCACACCCAGGTTTTGAGGCCCAAACCTGGAAACCGTCCACCCGATGGTTTTTCCCTGGATCTACCACCAAACCGACGTCGTAGATGAGATGCACCTCCCATGCATCCCATCCACCGACACGTGTCCCTAAGTCCATGACTCAGGCAACACATGACCACACTTCTTCACTTGTAGCTGCCACAGGATGCCAGCCACCACAGCTGATCCTCGGGCCTCTGGTCCCTCAGTCCAAGCCTCATGTCCGCCCTTCGCCACTCTCGGTCCATTAGCACGGCACGTCTCTACTTGACCTTCACCTCGCCTCTGATCACTACATCCGTGCTCGACACCTGCACAACACAAGCCAAAGAACATGCGCATCATCCCAGTTGACAATCACTCATCACTCAGAGACCCGACATAGACCCATGTATCCGCACAAACTTTTCCACCCTACAAACCAAGTATGCCTCTCTGATCGAGGTGTATGATGAGCTGAAGATTAGGATAGACTTGGTGGGTGAGTGTCGTGAGTGTGTCTCCATGAAGAAGGAGCTGGAGGAAGTGAAGGCGAGGCCTTCTTTGTTGGGTGCGCGCAAGCTTTGTCCTAGCTTGCGAACTGAGTTGGCAGAAGTTAATGCCAAGTTTGCTGAAGCCATGAAGGCCAGCTCAGTTAGCACCTTGTCCGCTCCATGTGAGCGATGCGTGGGGATGGAGCTTTAGATTGCCAACTGTCGGCATGACAGGATGCAAACCGAGGAGGGAAACACATACCTTCGGTCCATTCTGAGTTGGGTGTCATGCAGTGAGCCGCAGTTGGGCATGATGATCAGTTAGTTCAAGAGGGGAACTGATTACTCGGGAGTAGGCTTTGCTTCAGGTGGGAAGGGCGCTAGCATCTTTGGCAAGATCGATGAGTTTAGTGGAGTGAGCCCTAGTAAGAAGCCATCTGCTATCCCTAAGCATACCAAGATCACCCCACCTGAGCCTTCCAAGCCTATCACCAAGGATGGCATCCTTGATGAACCTCCCAAGGCTCCACCTCGCAAGCAAGTGTGGGTTCCCAAACCTAACCATCTTAGGAACACACTTGACACCCTTCCTGACGTCTCTAGTAATCCCCTTCCAAGAGGCAAGCAGCCAGCTAGAGTGAACAACCCTCACAACTGTTGGAACCAACAACCCAAGAGAGTGGTGAGGTTTGAGTGCGAGTATTGTCACCGTGAGGGTCACCTAGCTGAGTTTTGCTTTCGGAGGAAGAGAGACGCTAGGAAGGAGTTGGAGCTGAACAACCAGGCCAGGCACCACCCTCTCCGTGGTGTGCAAGGTCGGGGAGTTCAGAGGCAGGGCGCTAGACCTGGAGGTGCACCTCCTCAGGTTGCTAGGCCTCAGGCAGCTAGATCACAGGGTGGTGGTCGTGCCCGTCGCGGTTCCGGTCGTCCTCAATACGATCGTGAGCCGAGTGTAAGAGGTTTTGCTCCTCAGTCCCATAGCGGACCACCTTTTTAGTATAGTGGTGATCGCTTTGCTCAAATGGGACAAGTAGATCAGTTTGGAGGTTTTCCGTTCTATAGCGGACGACCCTTTCAGGTTGGTGGTGATCGCTATTCATCCATGGGACGAGGATAGTTCGATGTTGCTGCTAACACTTTTTCTAGGCCTATGACACAGCACTGGTATCCTTCTCAGTATACAAACCCCAGTGTTGTGCCATATGCTCACATCCTGCCCATCTACTGATGCAGGAACTTCGGTTGGAGAACATGTGGCTCATGGATTCCGGGTGTTCGCGCCACATGACCGGAAAGATGGAATGGTTCTCCAGCCTTAGCCCCGTGATGCACAAGGAGTACATCACTTTCGGGGACAATAGTAGAGGTAAGGTTCTGTTAACACCAGATTTTCGCACGCACAAAGGTATGACAGATGGGTCCATCAGCAGAGAAGAGGAGGATTCGGCAGGCATTCGGTTGGTTGTTTGATCCTTAAGACTTTCGGTGAGTACTTGTGCGGTCGGCTATTTCGTGAAGCGGTGGCCCCATTCGAGAGATGGATGGTGCAGGTAAAGTCGGCTTGCACGAGAAGATACGTGAATATGGAAGACGCCGAAAGGATTAGGAATGTGATTTATATTTTTCCTTATTTTAAGTCGTAATCATTTAGGATTCGTGTTCCGTCTAGGGTATAAATATAAGCCCTCGACCATTGTAAAACTATTCACAACCATATCAATACAACCGGCCCCGTGCCATCTTTCGAGTCCCTAAGTCGTGTCGTCGAGTTCTTCGAGAGGAATCATCGATCCGTCGACCTCCGTAAGTACCGGCAACCTTGCTATCATGTCTAGTATCATGCGGTGGATTTAGATATGATGCAAGTAGTCTTGTATGTTAAGCTTAGTATCATGCGGCGGATTTAAGCTTATGACGGGAAGTTTTTGCTTATGCCTTGTATCGTGCGGCGGATTAAGTCATGAGTAACAATAGTTATCGGCTCTGTTAGATTTGGCAGATCTAATAGATTCATTAAGTTATCATGTGTTATATACTTTATTTATTTAATTCCTATAGCACTTTTTGCCCAATCTAGATTGATCTTTGTTCGGCGTTGTTGCATGAGTTTGCTTGTGCTTTGCTAATCATAAGATCATAATGGCCGAACCAACTTTCAATCTAGATTGTTACATGTTGTGGTTTCGTGCATGTCGATCATGTTTGAGCTTTGATAGAGCTGGGTGCCGTGCGGCAGGTGCAGGTTTTAGATTAGCATAATCATGCTTTATCTGTATGTTCCTTCTTCATGGACCCCAGTTCGGCTAGTTTGCCGATTCTGGTTAAAGCTTACATGAGTAATGAGTTTTATAGATCTGTTCAGATATATGTATGCTTTTAGCTTTTTATAATCAGATTGTATCATGCGGTGGATTAATCTAATTATAAGGAGTAGTGTAAACTCATAGCAAGTGGTATCCTGCGGTGGATTAGCTTTGCTTGAGTTTATGCTTGACGGGTTTATGAAGGCTAAACGTGCGGCAGATTAGTTGGATTAGCCTATGCATATGTTATTTGAATAGATTTATATCTACAACTGACTTCTTTATCCTTTTGATTACATGTTCGGCATTCGGCATGCTTATGATTTTCATTTATACATTTGTCGAATGACATTTTAAACCTATTTCGACAAACAGCTCTCATAGCTGTGTGCCGTCATGATTGGCTTTCAAAGCCGTATTTTTGGAACTGCCTGGTCTCACCCAGCACGTTCCAAGGTATTCTCACACTTTTATCCCTTGTTGGCTTTCACGTCAAACCGACTGGCACGTTTCCGGACACAACGCACTCCGGGCACCCGATTGAAGCCAGCCTCGTTCGGCTTGCTGTGTGCCTGACGCGAGACGTCACTTATTGCGTCAACACACTTTTTGGCACTCCCGGTGGGACCACTTCATTTCAAGATGCCTGAGATCAGCGAAGACCAAACCTTCGATGTGACCATGGACGATCTACCGCCAGAATCGAAGGATTCGCTGCAACAGGCTTGTAACGAATTCCAGCGCAGATACTTAGAGACTTTCTCGAAGAATAAAAGCGGCAAGGTCTATTAGAAGCAGACGTTCACGAAGGTTGTTCCTCATGACCAACCTGAGATGCCTGATGGTAGTGAAGAAGCCGCTCTCCAGAAGATGGCGGAGATGATGCATAGGATTGTATCAGGAGCCGTGACCAATCATCAATCGACTTTCTTGAACACCTTTTGTGCTATCATGGTCGATACTCTCGGTCCAACCGCAGATAAGAACTTTGAAGAGGCTGCTGGTCCGGTGCAGGGACCATTGTTGTTCCAAGTACCTCAACGACGGAAGATTGCCAAAAGCAGTGGAGCTGGCCCAAGCACAGGAGGGGTGGTTTCTCAGGAGATGCAACAACCTCCCCAGACCTATGGCCAGCTCACGTTCGGCACAACAGGGAATGTCCCGCAATCTGTCGCTAGAATGTCTCCTGTGGCGAACAGGATATAGAGGGATATGTTTGGAGATGGATATCTGGAGTTTATGGACTACAGCTCGATTAATGCTCTTCCGAATCCGGGCTACAGAAGTGCGGCAGGACCATATGCTGGGGGGCAGGCACAGGCAGCTCCTGATTCAAGTGTTGACCTCATTATGCACAAGATGGCTGATATGATGCAGAATCAGTTCGGCCTAAAGCCAAAGAACCAGACATATGCTTACAAGTCTCCCTACCCTGAATGGTATAATCGGGTGGCTGTTCCTCCAAGGGTAAAACCTCCCACTGATTTCACCAAGTTTTCAGGGCAAGATGATACCAGCACTATAGAGCACATCAGCCGATACTTGATGCAGCCTGGGGAAGCATCTACAGATGAAGCTTGGAGGATTCGGTATTTCCCGTTGTCGCTGACAGGACCAGCCTTCTCCTGGTTTGCTTCTCTGCCGGCGAATTCTATCAATACGTGGGCAGATTTAGAGCAAAAGTTCCACTCATACTTCTTCACCGGAACCAGTGAAAAGAAGTTGGTTGATCTTATGAGCCTAAGGATGAAACCTGGCGAAACGCCGCAAGAGTATCTGCGTCAGTTCAGGGAAACCAAAAACCTCTGCTATTCCTTGAATTTGCCGGACGACCAATTGCCGGGAATAGCCATAGCTGGCATGTTGCCGAATGTCAAAGAAAAACTATTCGGTATGGAGTTTGATGACCTCGGGCAGTTAGCCCAAAGGCTGGCGACGATGAGCAATCAAGCTCAGGGGTTCAGAAGGAATAATCAATACCAGAAGGGTGATGTGGCTGCCGGGATGTATCAGGCTTTTCTAGACGAAGCAGATGAATTTGATAATGAAGATGAAGTGGCTGCAGCCGAGATAACCTAGTCTAAAGAGCCGACTCAAGTCAACCAACGGTGGCTGAAGCAACATAAAGGTACTTATGACTTTGATGTGTCCAAGTCAGATAAATTATTTGAGTACTTGCTGAAGGAGGGACGCATCAAGTTGCCGGAAGGTCATCCTATGCTGCTTCCTGAGGGCGTCAAAGACAAGAAGTATTGTGGTTTCCACAATACTAAGTCCCACTCCATAAATGATTGCCGAGTGTTTAGAGTGCGGATTCAGAAAGCCATCCAGGACGGACACCTGAGGTTTGATGGGAAGATGAAAGTGGACGGTAGTCCTTTTGGACAGAATACCGTACCCTTCTCTGTTAATATGATCAACGCAACCGATTTTGGGGGTAAGGGTAAAATGAAAGTCTTAACTTCTGATAGAGCAAAGGAAGCTGGTACCGTTGACCCTAATCGGCAGATTACAAAAGGAGAGCTTCAGCAGAGAGATCGGTTCCAAGATAGCCGAATTGAGACGAGTAACACCTCCAGGCCCAGGGTCACGACGCGCATTTTGTTGAATAAGTGGCGTCGGGAACAGGAACAGTACCAGAAGTAGAAGCTTTATGAAGAGCGGAAGTTCCTGGAAGAGCAACAAGGGTACAAAGAAGAGATGTACCGGAAAGAACGAGAAGATTCGAGGGAGCAGGAACGGTTTCATTGGGAAGGCTCGTTCTTCCAGTATTGTTGGAACGAAGGCTTCAAGCTGCCTGTGAAAGACAACTGCCCTGAGTGCAATAATCAATATTCCGAGTTTAGGCAGTCTCGAGGCAACCGCCGATCTGTCCATGAAAGGCTTGGGCCCCGGATCCCTGAGGATGATCGGCGTATAAAAATAAACATTTCCAGAGATCGGCAGGAAAGAAGGTTCGCCGATCCAAATTGGGCTCGTGCTGAAGAGGAAGAGTACCGTATGTACGTCTGGCAGAGGGGACAATGGTGTCCGCTAGGTTTAAGGAAAAGCCAGAAGAGGAGGGTGCAGCGCTTAAGGAACAAAGAGTTGGCACAGGCGGGCACCAGAGCAAAGCTAGTCTGGCGTCCTAAGGAAAGGCCGAGTGAAGGTAATCATTTGGCTGATACGTGCATGGCATTCTTTCTACCGTCAGAGTTCATAGCCCCTGAGAATCAAGATGTCCAAGACGAGGCATATTCAGATTTCGATGAAAGTGAATTTCAGGACCTGTTGGCTCATCTCGTCTTGGCTCAAAGGGCAGTATTTGATAAACCAATCAGGCATCGACATTTGAGGCCACTTTATATGAGAGGGTATGTCAATGGCAAGCCACTGACCAAAATGTTCATTGATGGAGGGGCTGCTATAAACATTATGCCGTATACCACCTTTAGAAAGGTTGGCATGACAAGTGAAGATCTATTGAAGACTGACATGGTATTGAGAGACTTTGCAGGCAATTCTTTTGATACTCGAGGGGCAGTCCATGTCGAGTTGATGATTGGGTCTAAGACCTTGATCACCACCTTCTTCATCATTGATGGCAAGGGGGCATACAGTTTGCTGTTGGGAAGAGACTGGATACATGCAAATTGTTGTGTGCCGTCGACTATGCATCAGTTCCTCATCCAGTGGGTTGGAGATGATATCGAGATCGTCCATGCTGATGATTCGGTAAGTATTGCTAGTATAGAGCCAACCTACTAGGAGTACCAAGGTGTCGAGTGTTTCTCTGGAAGAGCTTGGGAAGCAGGTCCTATAAACATTTTTGACAAGGACCAACAGTCGATTCAGACAATTAGCTCTCAGAGTAACTTTTGAATTCGATCAGTGGTGGTGGAGAAGAATTGAGGCCAAAAGTTTTGTGTCGGCTGACAAGGAATAAAGTATTGATGATGAAGCCGAATTAGGATCAGTGTGTGCAAGTTTGGGTCTCGGATGTGTTCAAGGTCGATGGACCTTTGAAAAATTCTATTTGCTTCTCCATTGCCAGGAAGGGATCAGAAGGGATTTGTACAAGGTGGCGTACGACGAGAGCCTTTAGTGAGATTGAAGATTCTATGAAAGGCACTTCTACAACTTGGTGATTATTTCGGGTTGTACGTGACGGCCGATGACCTTATAGTAGGATCGGCCCTTATTTTTGAGGATTCAAAAGATGAGATAAGTAGCAATTTACCATAGCCGAAAATGTCAGACCCCAAGAAAGGGAATTCGGCTGTGACAAATTTTTGATTTATTTGTACTGCTTATCAGTTGAAGCTTCGACACTTCTTGTTAAAAGCCGAACGCTTGGGAGTTATGTAAGTCGAGAGATGTTTTTATACAGCCGATGTAAGAGCATCGCCTTTAGCGGAAAAATGTTTTGCATATGTCAAGTTATGGCCGATATCTTATTTATATCGCCTTCAGTACAGGTATTCATAACCTTTGTGACCCTAGCGCTTTTCAAGTTAGGAGGTTTATCGGGGAAAGAGAAAGATGGAGTGCAGTAAGTGCAATGTCGGGTGACATGACATGTTGAGAATGGGGTTTAGTCGGCTAAGATGACGTCATGCATTCGACAAGCGTTCTTCTGAGGAAGTGTTGCGAACGAGGAAAGTCATTGACAAACATTATTCGAAGAAGAGCAAGTTCATCTACTACAAACTTCGTTTATAGATCTATCCTGGTACAGAATACTCTTGGAACAATTTATTTACAATGGATTGCGAATCAGTGATCTCGGCTATAGGAGCAGCATGACCATCATAAATTTCAAGATCTTCAAATTCATCCGGGTCGCATGCGAATCCAACTGGTAAGGAGGAATAGTATTCTTTGGTCCAAGAGCTCATTGCTGCTAGCCCAAAAGAGGCCCCAGCGTGTACGCCTTGGATGGCGGCCTGATCTATGCGGCTGTCCATAGCATCAAGACGAGCTTCGGCTGAGTCTCCAGGAGCGTTCACCTTGAGGGAGATTCTGTTTGCTGCTGCCTTCAAACGGCCGTTCTCTGCAAGAAGAGCTGGCAGGAAGAAGGGATGTATCACTCATACCAGGCTCAACTAGAAAAAAGAACCAAGGTTCTGCTAACCTGTGATGATGCTGCAGAGCTGTTTTCGATGGTTTGCCCATTCAGCTTCTTCAATGTCGTGCTTTTGGCGTACGTTTTTCAATTCCTTCTGGGCTTTGTCCCTTTCCTCGCGATACCGAAGGGCATCCAGGTGGATCTGCAGGAGTGAATCATCAAACTCAGAATCTGGCAGCTTAAAGAGAGATTGAAAGGAACTGTTGGATCTACAGTTTCTGAAGGAGCCCGGGCTTGGTTAGAGAAAGACCCCATTCTGAAAGGAAGATGTACGATAAATCTGGAATAAACAAGCAGGTAACACTACTGCAAAGGGGCAAGTTTGTACCCATGATGCCGGTAATTTGGTGTTTGGCTTCCTCCTGCTTCATCTCCGGTGGGTTGTCTGCTGTGGTTGTTGCTGCTTGCCATTAATGGAAACACAGACGAAAGGTTCTCTCTGGTTTGAGCTAGGAGCCGAGAACTGGAAAATCAGCAGGTGGAACTATTTGGCCAAAAATGGCAGCCTGTATGGAGTCATATTTATAGGACTTTGGTTTGCACACTAGAAGACCAAGCATTGGATTAGGGTTTTCACAGCTTATGGGCCGTTATTGGGCCAGGCCGGATCTTTTGACGATTAAAGAAAAATCGTAACTCCAAAGTCAGGAAAACTGATGGGGTTCGGCTAAGAGCTATTCAGTCTCGACTAATCGTTTGAGGACCCGTATTACCGATTGGCATTAGGGACAGAGGTGGAAAGGATCTTTAAGAGACAATATCCTGGTGCCACCATGAGTCAAAAACTGAGAGAATAATTCAAAAGACCCCAAGTCTGAGGTGACCAATTACTACGGTTGCTGGCGAAGCAAGGATGATTGAGCATAATTGATAGTAATAGCCGATGAGATGTGCATTGCTGCTAAAATAGGCCGAAAAGGAAATCTGTGGCCGATGCATGGAACAGGACGCATATTGATCTCGAAGGATCATTCACAAGTTACTGGACGAGTAAAGAAAGGCCTCTTGTTTACAGAGAAGGAAACGGATTACAATAGGAAGTCAGTTCGTCCATTCTATTCTATTCCTGATCGGAAGGTCAAAGTCAAAGGAATCGGCTAGGTCTGTTCTAGCTTCTTTCATGTCATCAACAGAGTGTGCCACCCTGAATTCTAATCCTCGCTCGCAAACGTCGAAGTGACTGTTGTCAGCACCGGAGTGGATCCGAACAGTGTTGAAGGCGAGTGCTGCGCCGTAGCCCATGCCAGCCTTGGAGATGTCGGGGACTACCCGGTTGACCTCGTTCACCCACCTCAGAGCTGACGTGCCTGGTACGTTGGCTGTAACAGCAAGGTCAACAATGGCGGTTTCGAGGGAGTGAAGCTTAGCCTCTAGGGCTGAGAAGAGGAAGCATTAGTAAAACAAGGAGAAAGAATAGGGAAAGTACAGCGGAAGGATACTTACCAATAGCCTGTTCTTGAGCGGTGTCACGCTCTCGAGAGATTCGGGTAATCTCCCAATTCCTCCTTTCTAGATCAAATTGAAGATCTGTGACCTTCTGAGTCAGGACCTTGGGAAAATCGTCATTGGTCCTCCTAAACAAGAACAACAATGTAAGGGCGACTGATTCATCTCCGAGCAAAAATGATTAGGGGATAACCATCTCCTAGAAGTGCTGGAAGCCCCGAGCTCGGGACTATTGCGGCTTGCCTCAGAAGACATTTTGTGTCCAGTTGATGGTGAGGAAGAAGAGGATTTTCTGGCTCTAAGATAGAAGTAGGGGAGTTCGGAGTGCATAAGCCAAAGTAAGGAGAAAGGGGAGTTTAAAGGATCCCAAGTGCATCGGGAGATGAATCGGTAGGTACAGTAATTATGGCGAGTGAAGACGGATGCTTCTGGAGGTTCCACGTCAGTGCGAAAAGGAAAAGAAATTTTGGAATAAACATTTATCCCAAAATTAGGGGGCATGTGTTAACACCAAATTTTCGCACGCACAAAGGTATGACAGATGGGTCCATCAGCAGAGAAGAGGAGGATTCGGTAGGCATTCGGTCGGTTGTTTGATCCTTAAGACTTTCGGTGAGTACTTGTGCGGTCGGCTATTTCGTGAAGCGGTGGCCCCATTCGGGAGATGGATGGTGCAGGTAAAGTCGGCTTGCACGAGAAGATACGTGAATATGGAAGACGCCGAAAGGATTAGGAATGTGATTTATATTTTTCCTTATTTTAAGTCGTAATCGTTTAGGATTCGTGTTCCGTCTAGGGTATAAATATAAGCCCTCGACCATTGTAAAACTGTTCACAACCATATCCATATAACCGGCCTCGTGCCATCTTTCGAGTCCCTAAGTCATGTCGTCGAGTTCTTCGAGAGCAATCATCGTTCCGTCGACCTCCGTAAGTACCGGCAACCTTGCTATCATGTCTAGTATCTTGCGGTGGATTTAGGTATGATGCAAGTAGTCTCGTATGTCAAGCTTAGTATCGTGCGGCGGATTTAAGCTTATGAAGGGAAGTTTTTGCTTATGCCTTGTATCGTGCGGCGGATTAAGTCATGAGTAAAAATAGTTATCGGCTCTGTTAGATTTGACAGATCTAATAGATTCATTCAGTTATCATGTGTTATATGCTTTATTTATTTAATTCCTATAGCACTTTTTGCCCAATCTAGATTGATCTTTGTTCGGCCGTGTTGCATGAGTTTGCTTGTGCTTTGCTAATCATAAGATCATAATGGCCGAACCAACTTTCAATCTAGATTGTTACGTGTTGTGGTTTCGTGCATGTCGATCATGTTTGAGCTTTGATAGAGCTGGGTGCCGTGCGGCAGGTGCAGGTTTTAGATTAGCATAATCATGCTTTATCTGTATGTTCCTTCTTCATGGACCCCAGTTCGGCTAGTTTGCCGATTCTGGTTAAAGCTTACATGAGTAATGAGTTTTTATAGATCTGTTCAGATATATGTATGCTTTTAGCTTTTTATAATCAGATTATATCATGCGGTGGATTAATCTAATTATAAGGAGTAGTGTAAACTCATAGCAAGTGGTATCATGCGGTTGATTAGCTTTGCTTGAGTTTATGCTTGACGGGTTTATGAAGGCTAAACGTGCTGCAGATTAGTTGGATTAGCCTATACATATGTTATTTGAATAGATTTATATTTACAACTGAGTTCTTTATCCTTTTGGTTACATGTTCGGCATTCGGCATGCTTATGATTTTCATTTATACATTTGTCGAATGACATTTTAAACCTATTTCGACAAACAGCTCTCATAGCTGTGTGCCGTCATGATTGGCTTTCAAAGCCGTATTTTTGGAACTGCCTGGTCTCACCCAGCACGTTCCAAGGTATTCTCACACTTTTATCCCTTGTTGGCTTTCAGGTCAAACCGACTGGCACGTTTCCGGACTCAACGCACTCCGGGCACCCGATTGAAGCCAGCCTCGTTCGGCTTGCTGTGTGCCTAACGCGAGACGTCACTTTTTGCGTCAACAGGTTGTTTCTCATGGAGCTATTTGGCTCAATGAGAACTTTGTTTTCAAGGACGTTGCTTTGGTTTCGAACTTGCATTACAATTTGCTTTCTGTTTCGCAACTCCTTGATGATGATTGTGAAGTGCATTTTAAGAAGGGTTTAAGTCGTGTTTTAGACCCTCGGGGAGATCTTGTTTGTCGGATCGTCCCTTTTTGTCGTGTTTTCAGAGCCGATTTTTCTCGTTCCTTCGGCTCTGCTAGATGTTTGATGGTTGGTCCTTCTTCTGATTTGTGGAAGTGGCATAGGAGGCTCGGTCACATGAGTTTCGACTTGCTTGCAACACTTAGCTCACTTGGCCTAATCCAAGGATTGCCCAAGCTTAAGTTTCAGAAGGACCTTGTTTGCCATCCTTGTCATCACGGGAAGATGGTTGCTGCTTCTCACCCACCTGTTAATCAGGTGATGAGAAAGCGACCCGGCGAGCTTTTACACATGGACACAGTTGGTCCAGCTCGGATTTGCTCAGCGGGTGGGAAGTGGCACATTGTAGTGATCATTGACGATTTTTCGAGGTACTCTTGGGTGTTCTTCGTGGACGGTAAGGATGAAGCTTTTGCTTTTGCTCGTGATTTGATTTTGAGGTTGAAAACTGAGTTTCCCCCTGATACTATTAGAGCTATTCGTAGCGATAATGGTACTGAGTTTGATAACTAACAGTTTGCCTCTTTCTGTACTTCTAATGGAATCGAGCATCAGTTTTCTTCTCCTTATTGTTGACGGTCCATAAACACGTATTTTACCGTCAACATTTGACCCTAAAGTCCACCAAAAAGGCATGAAATGTAGTCAAATAGGTTTCAAACTAATTGAATTCCACATGTCCATAGAATTCTATTTTAATGCAGGATTTGAACCAAATTTGGACATATGGACCCACCAGGAGACAAGCCCACTCGGCAGGGCCCAAATGGGCCTAAGAGAGGTGGCGCCCACCACCCCTAGGTGGCGCCCGCCACTTGGGTTGGCCCAAGCTTCACCCCCTGCCACGTCACCGATCCGTGTGACCTCCCCAGGGCCAAATCCTGGCCCTTGGTCACTAGGTCAGTGGCATCAGACGGCTCAGGATGAAGTGGCGCGAATCAAGGCTAATGGGCGTCTACTCAGACATGCACCCGACCTCCAAACCGCCTCGGACAACCACCTGGATGCCGTTGAATCCAAGTCGGTGCATCCAGCGGCCAAGAGACTGGCGGCCGCTAGTAGGGAGTGGCACCCGCCACCTGACCTAACCCTAGGACGGGTGGCTGCCCCCTATAAGAACCCCCTTCACTCCTCAAGCTATAAATACCCCCCTAGAGGCACCTCTCCATTCGTACCATCTCAAGCAAACAAACACCAAGCAAGAGAAGTGAGAGTAGGTTAGAAGCTCAGAGAGCTTAGGCAAGTAGGTAGCTAGTTGAGCAAGGCATCTTCGCCCTCGCGGTAGCGCTGCTCAAGGCTTAGCTCAAGAGTAGAGGCGTGCGAGTGATCGGCTCTGGAGCTAGGAAGAGTCTTCCTTCATCTCCAGTTCAGGTTTTGCTCTTGTTACTCAAGCTTTTACTATATTCTAGTACTATCATTTCAAGTATTACTTTATTCTACTTATCAGGATTGAGTGGTATACTTGATTGATTGCTTGAGTGCCTAGCTACCCTACAGTTCAATTCACTTAGCCATAGTAGTTAATCTCTAGTGAGCTTAGTGTTTGATCTTTGCCAATAGGTTGCTTAGTAAGTTTAGTGTTTATCTTATTAAGTCAAGTATTTGCTCTGACGTCCGCAAGGGTGTCTCTATTCAGAGCTAAGATAGAGATAGTTGGAATATAGTTAAGCGTGGTGCTTAGTTATAGACTTACCTTCAGATACGGCTGGACCCCCGGATAGCTGTGGTAGCAAGCAGGTGGTGACAGCCCTATGCGCCTTCAATTCCACCACGTAGTTGGCCCAGTTTAACAGTAAGGCTCGTTGTGCTAGCGTTCAACCTAAGTAAGTGGTAAAGGCTAGTACGCCTTGATACTTGACAAGATAGGATTAAAACTATTCTTAACTTAGCTGCTTTATTGTGTTTTGCCTGCCCTGCTTCGTAACTATCTTGCTTTGTAGTTATCTTGCTTGGTGGTTACCTAGGATTAGTTAGTAGTTATCATAGTTATCTTAGTTATCCTTAGTTATCATATTTCCCTTCAACTATCCATCTATCTAGTTATCCACCTTACCTTAGCCATCCACTTCATCCTTACCTAGCCACCCATATATTCTTTCTAGCCTTTCATCTTCCCTTCTCCCCTTTTCCTTTTCTCTTTGCTTTGACTCTCATCCCCTCCGTGACTCAACTCATTCGCCACCCTAGCCTTCCCTTGGGATCAAATAAATCGACACCTGGTACTCCCAGGCGAAGTGCTACTACGATAGTTCTGTGCGCTTGCAGAATCTCCCCTTGGTAGATTGCATTCTCTCTAGGTAGCTCCTACTAGTGTCGGGACTGACAACCCCGCTTGGCATTAGTAGATAGCTGCTTTAGCTCCACTCCTTTAGGTATAGTGACTAGTCTTGCTTCAAGCATTTCTGGCGCCGTTGCCGGGGATAGATTCCATAGTCTACTCCTAGTAACAACGTTAGCAAGTGCCAACAAGCATTCCTGGGCCATTACCGCGGATAGTTGCCTAGCACTATCTTTAGTGAAGCTAAGAACTACCAACAAGCATTTCTGGCGCCGTTGCCGGGGAAGGCAATCGGTGTATCGGTTGAGTCCGTGTCGAATTTATCTTCGCTTAAGCTCCCGCTTAGCGAATCCCATCCTACCCCATTCTTTCTTTCCTTAGTTCTTCTTATCTTTTTCCTTCATCTTCTTCAACTTCTTTCTTTCTTATCTCGTTCTATCTTCACGATGGCCAACAAGACCATTCGTGAATTTTCTGCTCCTTCTGCCGCTAATGTAGCAACGAGACCAGACGTGATCAATGCTAACCTCAATTTTGAGTTGAAACCGGCTCTGATCACGATGGTCCAAGCTAGACCGTTCTGTGGCAAAGCTCATGAGGATGCCAATGCTCACCTCCAATAATTCTAGGAGATTTGCGGC
The DNA here is from genome assembly GCA_009763385.1 of Coix lacryma-jobi var. lacryma-jobi. Lineage (NCBI taxonomy): Eukaryota > Viridiplantae > Streptophyta > Magnoliopsida > Poales > Poaceae > Coix > Coix lacryma-jobi. The sequence goes on from CM019828.1 coordinate 70,557,884, forward strand.
ACCTTCACCATTATGGGGATAACCCAAGAAGCCATCCGTCTTCGCCTCTTTCCCTTCTCTTTGATAGGAAAAGCGAAGCAATGGTTCTATACCGATCGCAACGCTGTAGACACATGGGACAAGTGTTCCAATGCTTTTCTCGCCAAATTCTTTCCGATGGGCAAGACGAATGCTCTGCGCAACAAAATCTCCAGCTTTACGCAACAAGCCGAGGAATCTATTCCCGAGGCTTGGGAGAGGTTGCAAGAGTATGTCGCTGCTTGTCCACACCACGGTATGGAGGACTGGCTATTAATCCAGAACTTCTACCATGGCCTAACCCCACTCTCTAGAAGCCATTTGGATGTCGCCGCCGGCAGTGCATTCTTTTCTTTGAATGTTGCAGATGCTAAGGCTCTCATAGAGAAGATGGTGTCAAACCAAGGATGGAATGACGAGAGGCTGCAGCCCCGTAAGCGAGGTATGCATTCCCTTAAGGAAGCCGACATGATCGTGGCCAAGATGGACCTGCTGGCAAAGAAGCTGGACAGCTGTGAGAAGATGAACCAACAAGAGAGTGTCCAATCTCTGGAATCCTACATGACTTGTGAAGTCTGTGGAGAAACCGGACATTCTGGGAACCACTGCCCCGAGCTACATGAAGATTTGAACTTCATCATCAACAACAACGGTTTCCGTCAACCAAATCAAGGATGGAATCAGCACTCCAACTCTCAAGGTAACAATTCATTCCCCCGCTCTAATTTTCAAAATTCTGATAATTTCTCGTTCTTAAAGAATTTAGTTTACTCACAAGGTAAAACTACTGAATTTTTGAATAAGAAATTAATGATGAATGATAAAACCCTTGAGAATATAAATGCTAAATTGGAAGATTTCTCATCTGCTCTGAAAAATCAACTTAGCTTTAATAAGTTGTTAGAAACCCAATTAGCTCAACTTGCTGCTATCATACCATCTTTTGAATCTGGCAAAATTCCTGCTAAACCTGACATGGAAACTGCTAATATGGTTGAAATAAAATATTTTAACTATTATGAAGATCAAACCATGACTATTAAAAAGGGTGATCCTGGTAGTCCCATAATTAGATGCTCAATCTTTGGTGAAGTCTTTAAAAATGCCATGTGTGATTTAGGATCGAGTGTGAACATTCTATCTAAAGATTTTTATGAAAACTCGTTCTTTCCACCCATGTCATCCACATCTGCCTATGTTGTGCTAGCTAATCAATCCACTTGCTATGTAGAAGGAATAGTTAATGATTTACCTATTCATATTAGAGGCTCCTATGTTCCTGCTGATTTCATAATACTAGATATGGGAAATAGGAAAGATGTGCCTCTAATCTTAGGTAGACCCTTCTCGAATATTGTTAATGCTTGCATATATGTCGGGAGTGGTAAAATTCATATGACATTAGGAGGGAGGAAGGAAATATTCTCCTTCTCCCGTGGTCCCGCATATGCCGTTAACATGCAGGTAGCAAAGCCCGTTCATACCAAGAAGAGGCACCCAGGAACAAGGTGGAATAGAAAGAAAGAACCACCTCCTCCTAAGTTGTGTAATTCACATAACAAAGGAGAGGTGCCAAAAGAATAAGAATCAGATGGAGTACTAGGAGAAGAAGTGCCCAAGGAAGAAGATCCACCCGATAAGGATGAAACTCCATGGACCTAAGGTATGGTTTTACTTTTAATTTTTATTTCCCTTCAATTTTCCCTTTTCAAATAAATAACATATGCCATGCATGCAACTAAAAAAATTCAGCTATCACTAGTTATATGCATAGGTATATGTTAACTTAGTTAGAATAATATCATAGGATAGTTTCCCTTTTCACAACATTAGATAGTTTCCCTTTTAATAAAATGAGAACAAGAGCTCCGACTGAGAAGAAGAAGGCCCTTCACCAAGCAAGAAGCCAGCTTTGGGGAGACTCCCGCTCCAATAAGGTATGTCTCAAGCCTACCCTTTACATTCAGTTCTTAAATTCTATATCTTTTGAATGTCACATGCATGCCTAAGTATCCATTCCATGAATAAAATTGATAAAACCTGCTTAAACAAGTTGAAACCTGAATAAGATTTGAAATATGTCATGCAAATGCTATTGCTATGGTTTGAATAACAGGTATTATCTAAGTTGTAGCTTTTGTGGGTTGCACATGCTTAAAACTGAAATCATGCTTAGTGAATAAAGTTAGTAAGAAATGGAGTAATTCTTTAAACTTGTTAAGGTGAAATTAGGACCTAATCTGGAGGATTTCTTTTAAAAATTATGAAAACCTTGCTAAAAGTGCCTCCTAGATTTTATCCCATCCCACCACCAGCCAAATATTTGCTAATCATTAGTCAAAACCACAAAGAGCTTTGTTTGTGTTGAGCTTTGTTAGACCTCATAGAACTTAGTAGAGAAGCTTATCATATCTTTTGAATCAAGATTCACGCACACCCACCATAAATTGCCTACTTTCCACTTTGGAAGTTTGCAACCACCAAATAAATTGCTTATTCTCTACACCGGAGATATGCAATACCCTGCCAAACATCCCATTGCTAGCCTTATGTTTACTCCTACACTGGGAATAAGCATTTCTCCCTCTTCCCCCTTTTTTATTTCAAAAATCCTTTCCTATAGATAACCTGGGGAAATCTAGAGCTAAAAGAGAGAGAGAGAGAAAAATGAGCAAAGTAGCTCAAGAAAGGACTATGTCTTGAAAAAAAAGTGAACAAAGTAGCTCAAGAGAGGACTATGTCCTAAGAAAATGTGAGGACACATCTTTTGTCTACTCACTTTGTATCCAAAAAAAGAGAATTATCATTAGCTCTAGACCCCAGAAATTAACTAGGAAGGATTATGAAATATCCCTCTATACACTTCCACATAACAACACATGCACATCTTGATCAATTTTTATGATTTGCTGCTCCTTATGATCTGAGTGTCTAGCATAGCAATAAACATCAGGCAATTTGCTCATGGTTCTTAGCCTACCTATAACACCACATATCATTCTTTAGAAATAGGAGAGGCTACATTTTGGCCTAAGTGAGGATTTAAACACCATTGAGTGATTGAGTGATCTAGGAGGACTTAAGCAAGTTGTTATCTTTTGAAAACCTTGAAAAACCTCCAGACAGAATCCTAGTCAAACCTAAGCAAGATAAAAGTTTCCTATCTACTTCTTTATTTCACTCTTGCATGTTTGAACTGAAAAGCTATAAGCCCCACATTGTTATGATTCATGATATATGCTAAGTTATTTCTCACTATACAATATGCACTTGCAGACATCTTAAGTTGCTATCTTTTTCATGCTCAATGCTTAAACCGCATTGTTGCTCGAGGACGAGCAACAGGTTAGCTTGGGGGAGTTTGTTGACGGTCCTTAAACACCTGTTTTACCATCAACATTTGACCCTAAAGTCCACCAAAAAGGCATGAAATGTAGTCAAATAGGTTTCAAACTAACCGAATTCCACATGTCCATAGAATTCTTTTTGAATGCAGGATTTGAACCAAATTTGGACATATGGACCCACCAGGAGACAAGCACACTCGGCAGGGCCCAACTGGGCCTAAGAGAGGTGGCGCTCGCCAACCACAAGTGGCGCCCGCCACTTGGGTTGGCCCAAGCTTCACCCCTTGCCACGTCACCGATCCGTGTGACCTCCCCAGGGCCAAATCCTGGCCCTTGGTCACTAGGTCAGTGGCATCGGACGGCTCAGGATGAAGTGGCGTGGATCAAGGCTGATGGGCGGTTACTCAGACATGCACCTGACCTCCAAACCGCCTTGGACAACAACCTGGATGCCGTTGAATCCAAGTCGGTGCATCCAGCGGCCAGGAGACTGGCGGCCGCCAGTAGGGAGTGGCGCCCGCCACCTGACCTAACCCTAGGACGGGTGGCTGCCCCCTATAAGAACCCCCCTCACTCCTCAAGCTATAGATAACCCCCTGGAGGCACCTCTCCATTCGTACCATCTCAAGCAAACAAACACCAAGCAAGAGAAGTGAGAGTAGGTTAGAAGCTCAGAGAGCTCAGGCAAGTAGGTAGCTAGTTGAGCAAGGCATCTTCGCCCTCGCGGTAGCGCTGCTCAAGGCTTAGCTCAAGAGTAGAGGCGTGCGAGTGATCGGCTCTGGAGCTAGGAAGAGTCTTCCTTCATCTCCAGTTCAGGTTTTGCTCTTGTTACTCAAGCTTTTACTATATTCTAGTACTATCATTTCAAGTATTACTTTATTCTACTTATCAGTATTGAGTGGTATACTTGATTGATTGCTTGAGTGCCTAGCTACCCTACAGTTCAATTCACTTAGCCATAGTAGTTAATCTCTAGTGAGCTTAGCGTTTGATCTTTGCCAATAGGTTGCTTAGTTAGTTTAGTGTTTATCTTATTAAGTCAAGTATTTGCTCTGACATCCGCAAGGGTGTCTCTATTCAGAGCTAGGATAGAGATAGTTGGAATATAGTTAAGCGTCGTGCTTAGTTATAGACTTACCTTCAGATATGGCTGGACCCCCGGATAGCTATGGTAGCAAGCAGGTGGTGACAGCCTTGTGCGCCTTGAATTCCACCACGTAGTTGGCCCAGTTTAACAGTAAGGCTCGTTGTGCTAGCGTTCAACCTAAGTAAGTGGTAAAGGCTAGTACGCCTCGATACTTGACAAGATAGGATTAAAACTATTCTTAACTTAGCTGCTTTATTGTCTTTTGCCTGCCCTGCTTCGTAACTATCTTGCTTTGTAGTTATCTTGCTTGGTGGTTACCTAGGATTAGTTAGTAGTTATCATAGTTATCTTAGTTATCCTTAGTTATCATATTTCCCTTCAACTATCCATCTATCTAGTTATCCACCTTACCTTAGCCATCCACTTCATCCTTACCTAGCCACCCATATATTCTTTCTAGCCTTTCATCTTCCCTTCTCCCCTTTTCCTTTTCTCTTTTCTTTGACTCTCATCCCCTCCTTGACTCAACTCATTCACCACCCTAGCCTTCCCTTGGCATCAAATAAATTGACACCTGGTACTCCCAGGCGAAGTGCTACTACGATAGTTCTGTGCGCTTGCAGAATCTCCCCCTTGTAGATTGCATTCTCTCTAGCTAGCTCCTACTAGTGTCGGGACTGACAACCCCACTTGGCATTAGTAGATAGCTGCTTTAGCTCCACTCCTTTAGGTATAGTGACCGGTCTTGCTTCAAGCATTTCTGGCGTCGTTGCCGGGGATAGACTCCATAGTCTACTCCTAGTAACAACGTTTGCAAGTGCCAACAAGCATTCCTGGGCTGTTACCGGGGATAGTTGCCTAGCACTATCTTTAGTGAAGCTAAGAACTACCAACATTTATGTCCCCCAGCAGAACGGTGTTGTGGAGCGCAAGAACCGGACCCTTGTTGAAATGGCCAGGACGATGCTCGATGAGCAAAGGACTCCTAGGCGTTTTTGGGCCGAAGCGATCAACACCGCTTGCCATGTTTCGAATCGCATCTTTCTTCAAGCTTTCATGAAGAAGACTTCTTATGAGTTGCATTTTGGACGGGTACCCAATGTGTCTCATTTTCGGGTGTTTGGGTGCAAGTGGTTTATCCTGAAGCAAGGCAATTTGGACAAATTTGAATCTCGCTCTGCTGATGGCGCGTTTCTTGGTTATGCTTCTTATTCGCGTGCTTATCGCGTGCTTACCTAGAGACTAACCAGATAGTGGAGACATGTGAGGTCACATTCGATAAGACTATGCCTTGTGTTTATTCTGCTTTTGATGTTGCAGGAGAATAGGAGCTGGGAGAGACCTTCTTTGTGGAGGAGGAGTAGGAGAATGCCGATTGGGGTGATCCCGAGCCAACTCCACTGGCTGCCCCTGTCGACCCTGCGATGACAACTTTAGCTCGAGGACCCGATCCCGTGATGTCTTCTTCTTGGGGTCCTCTAGAGCCACCTCTCCAGTGAGCACCTGCTGCACCTGAGGGAGTGACAGCATCTGGCGAGGGGAAGGCGACTTCGGCGAGGCAAGCGCCCCGAAGTGTTCAGCAAGTTCACCCCCCGCAGCAGATGATCGGCGGCATCGACCAGCGAGTCATGCGGTCGCGAGCGTATGGCATTTCACACCTTGCTCATTCTGCATTTGTAGCTTTTTTGAGCCCAAAGATGTTGGACACGCACTTTCGGATTCTAACTGGGTCAATGCCATGCATGAAGAGTTAGAGAATTTTGAGTGAAACCATGTTAGGAGCCTAGTTCCGCCTCCACCAGAATGTCACCCTATAGGTACCAAATGGGTTTTCAAAAACAAAGAGGGTGAGGATGAGATGGTAGTGAGGAACAAGGCTAGGCTAGTAGCCCAAGGTTTCTGCCAGAAAGAGTGGGTAGACTATGAGGAAACCTTTGCCCCTATAGCCCGTTTAGAAGCCATTAGAATCCTTCTAGCCTTTGCTGCTTCGAAGGGTTTTAAGCTTTACCAGATGGATGTCAAGAGTGCCTTCTTGAATGGGTATATAGAGGAAGATGTTTATGTTAGGCATCCCCCTGGTTTCAAGGATCCCAAGTTTCCAAACCATGTTTATAAACTTTCAAAAGCTTTGTATGGTTTGAAACAAGCCCCGAGAGCATGGTATGATCGTTTGAAAACCTTTTTACTCTCCAAGGGTTTTAAAATGGGACGGGTCGATAGAACTTTGTTTCTCCTCAAGCAAGGCAACGATACCCTGTTAGTCCAGATTTACGTGGATGACATGATCTTTGGTGGTTGCTCTCACGCGCTTGTTGCCAAGTTTGCAGATACTATTTGCAGGGCGTTTGAGATGAGTATGATGGGTGAGTTGACTTTCTTCCTCGGGTTGCAAATTAAGCAAACCTGAGATGGGACGTTCGTGCATCAAGGGAAATACACGAAGGACATCCTGAAGAAAATCGACATGGGCGAGGCCAAGCCTCTTACAATGCCCATGACGATGACTGCGGCGATGGATGCGGACCAGGACGGAGAGTCGGTTGACCAGAAGGAGTACAGAAGCATGATCGGCTCGCTTCTGTACCTGACGGCGACGAAGCCGGATATACAATTTTTTGTGTGTCTGTGCGCTCGTTTTCAGGCATCCCCTCGGACTTCCCACAAGCAAGCGGTCAAGCGCATCTTGAGGTACCTCCGATACACTCCTGAGATCGGACTTTGGTACTCTTCCTCTTCGACCCTCTCGCTTTGTGGTTATTCCGATGCGGATTTTGCCGGCTGTCGGCTTGAGCGTAAGTCTACTTCTAGGACGTGTCAGTTTCTTGGCTCTTCTTTGGTTTCGTGGTCTTCTCGTAAACAGTCAAATGTAGCCCAGTCTACTACAGAAGCCGAGTACGTTGCCGCTGCTTCTTGTGCTTCGCAGCTTTTATGGATGGTTGCTACATTGCGTGATTTTGGTCTAGACTTCAGTCGGGTCCCTTTGCTTTGCGACAGCACTTCTGCCAATAGTGTAGCAAACAACCCTGTTCTTCACTCCAAGACCAAACACATTGATGTTCGCTTTCACTTTCTTCATGATCACTATGAGAAAGGCGACATTGATCTTAGGCATGTAGACACCCAAAACCAAGTTGCGGATATTTTCACCAAGCCTTTGGATCTCTCAACTTTTGCTAGGTTGAGAGGTGAGCTTGGTGTGTGTTTCCCCTTTTAGATGGGGGAAGCATTTTGCTTATTGTACAATAGACTGACTTTCTGATCGTTTTTGTTTTTGGGTCTTGAGTCTTTCTGGTTTTGTTTTGGCTCTGATTTTGACTTCATCATGCACACATCTTGCATTTTTGAGCTTCATGTCTATATTCCTTAGAATGAATTTATGCTCTGATTAGTGTATGCTTCGATGATACATGATGATGCTTGTAGCTTAGGCTCTCCTTGATCACTGCTACATATTGTGAGCCAAGCTATTTTTTAGAATGTTGAACATGCTTAATGAGCTTAAAATTTGATACATGTTCACCATTGACATTGGCAACTAGCATGTGTAGGATGTTTTGAGGTCACTTGAGCTATTTCATATATGCTAGGTTGCTATGTCTCTAGTTCTGAGTCTTTCACTTGCTTGGATGGTTCATATTCTGTTTAAAATGAACCAAGTATTAGTGAATTGATAAGATCGAGATGGGATTGCTCTGTCAACACATCACGGTATTGAGACTATTTCTCATAGCACTTTGAGTTAAACTTGAGCTGTGTAGTGTAAGACCGAAACCGATGCTTTAAGCTTCCGATTGCATATGCATAGGCTTAGCATGGTTGATAAGTTAGGCAATGACAGGCTTTCAACCTCTCGCAATCACATGTTGAATTTAAACTTGTGTTAATAACCGCTGCAAATTCTCCGATAAAATCTGAAAACACAATTCAATGTTTCATTCTATAGCATGATGATTGAACTTTGCTAGGGGTAGTTCACCTTGTATACATGTTTAGCACTTGTTTGACTTCCTGTCTATACATGTTTAGTGCTATTTTGATGGTGAAACTACTTTCTTAACGGCTTAAAACTGTTCACTTGGCTTATGCATTCACATTTCGTATTTGGTGATCAGTTTGAGCCTTTGCGAGCACTTTTCCTAGTTGCTTTGTAGTCGGATCAGCACTCTTTAAGAGCATTCTTTCACCCTTTCGAGTATATACCTGAAGCTGCTAACTTGCATTTTTAACTCATATGCATTTGCTTAACTCCGATAGGCATGACCTAGCTCCGTTTTACTTACTTGAGTCCTTTTCTCCTCTCTTTTGATTGCAAATTGCCCCCAAGGGGGAGAATGTTTCCAATGATGAGTTTTTTTAGACTTTCTGTGGTGACAATTTGCAGTTTATGCTTCATTTGCTGAGGGGGAGTTCTTTGAGTGAGGGGGAGTTTTTCTGCCTTCTCCGAGTTGGCTTTTATTTGATATCGATCGTTTAGCTAGTTGCGTAGAGCCTTTGTGCCTCTGTCTTGAGGGACTAGCTGTCTTCACCATGTTTTGATGGTTCTTGATTGGTATCGGGCTTGCTGCTGGTTGTGTTGAGCCTCTGTGCCTCTATCTTAAGGGACTAGCAGTAGCTGCTTCTTATGCAGTCTTCATTTGGTATCGAGCATTCAGCTAGTGGTGTTGAGCCTTTTCTGCCTCTTCTTGAGGACTAGCTTGTTTCTAACATGGTTGCGTCGAGCTGTTGCCCATATCTTTGGGAACCAAGTTTTGTGCTTCGATTTTGATCGAGTCTTGCTCTCTGATGAGTTGTTGCTCTGATCTTTTGCTTGGTTGTGTCAAACCGTTGCCCATGTCTTTGGGGACCAAGCTTCGCTTATCTCGATTTGTTCTTTTTCGGCCTCTTCTATGGCTTTTGGACATCTCGAGTGAGTTTTCTCCTTCTACCTAATTCTACTTTATTTTTATCTTTGGTTACGGTTACTATGAGTTGACGATGCACTTATCAAGGGGGAGATTGAGAACACAAGGTTGATATGTGCCCTTGTGGTTCCCTTCCTGAGTGATGAGTGATCGATCAACGGGCAACATGTCTCTTGGCTGTGTTGATGTGTAGGTGCAGAGCTCGGACCTTGGTCGAAGGTGAGGTGAAGGTCAAGTGGGGACGTGCCATGCCGATGGACCGGGAGCGGTGAAGGGCGGACGTGGAGCTTGGACCGACGGACCAGGAGACCTGAGGACCAGCTATGGTAGCTGGCACGTGGTGCTGACAAGCAACAGCACATGGGGATGTGCGGTGCATCGGCCGAGTCGGGAGGAAGGTGATGGCGTCGTGACACTTGGCGGGAGGCCGAGAAGGATGGCGAATGCACTGTGCCTGGCGTGGAGGCTGGACATGCTCCGGCATCAGTGCTGGAACTCGAGGTGTGCGAACCACATCCCGTCTACGGCGCGGGTTCGGTAGCTGAGCCTCTAAAAGCTACCCTCGATGGTTTCCGAGTTTGGGCCTCAAAACTCGGGGTGGCCGGTTTCTGAGTTTGGGCCTCAAAACTCGGCGTGGACGGTTTCCAAGTTTGGGCCTCAAAACCTGGGCTCGCGGTTTCTGAGTTTGGGCCACCAAACTCAGCCTGAGGACAGGTTTCCCGGTTTCAGCCTCAAAAGCGGGGGAAGGCCCAGGTTTCCCGGTTTCGGCCTCAAAACCGGGGGAGGTCCACAAAAAGGATGGTCCACGCGTGGCGGCGTGGAGAGGCTGGCGCGGCGGCGCAGCTATTCGCGAGGTAGGCGCGGTGGTCGACTGGGGCGGCACGTGGCGGCATCCTGAGGCTTGCGTCGAGGCGAAGCTAAGGATGAGATGGGCGCGTGGCCGTCGGATCGTCAACAAGCAGAGTTGGACCGGGATACCCCTAGGGTTGGTGTTGACGTTTGTTAGTGCAAATAGAATATGAAATATTCCGCAAGCGCACAGAACACCATTGTAGCATTTTACCAGGAGTATTCCAGGATCGTTATTTATATTTTACCACAGGGAAGCTAGGGTCATGAATCTGATAACTCACTATCATGCATCTACTAACTTAGAGTACTAAATAGACTAAAGCAGGAGTGAATGATATATGATATGAATGAAAGCACATAAAAGATATTCAATGATAACTGTATTGATAACTATAGTGGGAGGACAACGGGAGAACTCAAGGTTCCTATATACTTCTCTAGTACTTGGGTTCTAAGGCAATAAAGATGAAAAGATATAGCAGTTATAAACATTGGCACTTTGGAGCAGCAGGTCCTTTCCAACTCTCGAAGAAGACTGGGAAAAAGGTAGATGGGAGAAGGCTGCCAAAAGCTCTACGAAAACATCAATCCGAACGTGGTGGACTACGAAGGCATAACAGAGCTGTCACCCCTGGGGCTACCACAACTATTCCGTGGGATTGAGCGCAACCTCAGGTAACCTATAGACTAAACACCATGTCTAATCTATCGATTACTACTCTAATTACCTAGGATAACTAGAACACTCAATACGAACAAAGATCTCATGCCAAGATATAACAACTATAATGATCATATAATAAAGCATAAAGTAATTAGAGAAGATAAATATATTAAAGCACAAGTCTTATAAGAAAAGATACAAAAGCATACCAAATCTCTAAAGACTCCTCTAGATTAGAGCGTAGCTCCTCTCTAATCTCTCCTTCTCCTCTTTCTAATTGGATCTCTAATTACAACTAGATGAACTAGACAACTAGAACTAGAACTAGACGAACTAGATCTAAATCTAGATTAACTAGAAGAGATTCATCTAGAGGGACCTCTACTTCTACATTGGAACCCTAGTTTCTGATGTGGAGATGAATAATGAAGAAGGAGATGCCTGGAGAGGGGGGTCTGGGTCTGGTTTTATAGCCCGGAGCGTGGAACGTGAGCCCTTGGATCAAACCGACTTCAGGGACGGTGGAGATGCATCCTAGGAGGCGGTGGAAGAAGGTTCCAGAAGGCGGAGGCGAAACGGCCTCTGTGGCCGACCGGTCGGTCCCGAGGTGGGACCGGTCGGTCTGGCCCAGTGGGCCCACGTGGTGGCCCGCTTCGTGGTGTCTTCTGGTGTCTTCTAGATCCTTCTTTTGCAGATTTCGCTTCGAAATTAATATCTTTTCATCCGGGACTCCGAATATAGCAAATGATATGTCTGTTTCGATCGTCTTGACGAGCCCTTCGCAATGGTGCACTCCAATTCATCACTTGAGATACTTTTATATGGTGAAATATTGATGTCTTACAAAACAAGTAAGAGCACCAAAACTCGTGGAACTTGTTAGTTTCAAACCCTACAACTATGCTTTGTGATTCATTTAGTGTCATTTCATGCAATAGTTGATGGTTAATTATGAGCATTAGTGAATGTCAACAGTTGGCCGCTTTGCTCTCGTATCTAGGGGTAGAAAGGGGATTACTGTATTAGGCTATAAATAAGAGAGGCACCCCTCCTCTCCCTCTGTCCTTGCAGTCATTTGTTCCTGAGCTCTCTCTCTCTAGCCCTCGCTTAGGTTCTAATCGTACCTCGCTGCAAGTGATCCGCAGAGACAGGAATCATACCTCTGTGTATTTGGATCTTTTGAGAAAATGAGACCGAATTCTCCTTGTCTCCTCGTGTGGAGGAATTCCGGCTGAAATCGAATCGAATCGTGTCTTGTGTTTTGTGTTCATCACGTTTTGGTTTTTCATCTCCCGGGGATTTGCCTCGTTCTCCCTCTTCGTGAGATGATTTTCGATTCCACTTGAATCAATTTGTTCTTGGTCGTGAGCCCCTTCTTTCTACCAAAGGAATTCTCTCCTAACCTCATGAATCCATAGATCAGGTTGATTTCGCGTTCGTTCTTCGTTCTTTCCCCCTTTCCGGTGGTCCTCGGATTTCTCTTGATAGACTTGGTTTGGTGCGATGATTTCTTAGGATTAGCACCCCAATACGTAGAGGAACATCTGGGAGGAGTTTGATCGAAGTCCCTTTCGTTTTGGTTGAGATCAAATCGGATTTGGTTTTGAACCTGTGCAGTTTCGTGCTTTCTGTGCAGTCGCGGACAGTCCGTGACTTGAACGGTGGACAGTCCGCGCGTCGGGTTTGGGCTGAGTCAGTCAGGTGCAGCCCCCTGACTGTTCACTGTCGAGTGAACGGCGAACAGTCCGCGGTACATACCCGCGGACAGTCCGGGACTCGACCAGAACTGTTTCAGAATAGTTCGTTTTCTGGTATGTGGCCGGTGGACAGTACGGACCCCCAGTCGTGGACAGTCTGGCAGTCACCGGACAATCTGGGACCCTGACCTCGGACAGTCCGGAAATCTGCAGAGTGTGCAGTTTTGGTTTGAAGCTTTGGCGGTTGGTTTTGGGGTTTCTCCGGGAGTTCCGCTGTACCACTAGGACATCTCCTAGGGTATCCACCTACACGTAGGTCGTGAACTCTCCGGTCGTCTCGAGTCTTCGCTTTTGGGGTGATTTTCTGGGACAAGGGCCATTCTATTCACAAGTTGAATTTGAGGCTCCCATTCACCCCCCCCCCTCTTGTCGCCAATCCGGTCCTTCACATGTTTCACATTAGCAATCTCCATCTCCAAGCCCTCACACAAAGCACATCTAGACACACAAGTGCTACCCGAGCTGGCCTTCTCAAGAACACAATCTTGGCATTCTTCTCTGCCAACTCGGATTGCAAGCCTGCACAAGACTTGCATGCACCCAGCAACGACGGTCTAGCCCTAAGCTCATCCGCCTCTCCAACCAGAGCAACATACTTTTCTCTCAAAGTGAGAAGGTCAGTCATGTGCTTGGTGCACATTTCACACTCATCCTCCTAAGTTACGACAACGGTGGACTTGATAGATTCAAGCTCCTTCACCGCATCCTCCCACTTCTGCCTAAACTCCTTCCTCTCTCTAGCAGCATGCCTAAGCAGCTTATCTTGACTAAGGAGGGCTGCAGTAAGGCCCCGTTTGGTACAGCTCAGCTTCACTAGTGAAGCTGTTTTTTTAGAAAATAGCTTCATGAGCAACTTACTCGAAGAAGCTGAGCTGTTTTGGAAAAAGTGTTTGGCAAAACAGCTTCACCAACAACTTTATGCATGGTTAGGAGAGAGAAATGGAGGTGTAAGCTGTAAAAAGCTACTTTTTTCAGCTTCATCTCAACTTATGGTTTTGTGAGTGGGGGAATAAGACAACTTCATGGGTGAAGCTGTTTTGAGAAAAGGTGTTTGGCAAAAAAATAGCTCACAACAGCTTCATGAAGCTGTGAAGCTGTTGTGAGCTGTACCAAACAGGCCCTAAGTTTATCGACCTCAGTAGAAAGCTCATCGGGGGTCTGTGATACCTTGGAGGTGTCGTCATCGTCGTCATCATTCCGAGGGATCTCCTCCAGCTCGCCGTCGACTTCATCGCCGAGGGCCATGGTACAAAAGCCCTCGTTGTCGGTGAAGAAGCAGAGCCCGTTCAGCTTGTCCTCGATCTTCTTCTTCTTCTCGGACTCGTCATCGCTTGACGTAGTGGAGTCGTCATCCAAGTCGTCGACGTCGCTGAGCGTGGCAAAGAAAGCACGCTGCTCGGCCTGGGCCTTCTCCAAATACTTCTCCTTGATGTACTCCTTGTTCAAGCCGCCCCTCCGCTTGTGCTTGGCGGGGACGTACTTCTCCTTGCGCTTGCCGGAGTTGTACTTGTGGCCATGATCCGCCATGCCGAAGACTTGCTTATTCTTCTTCGGGCAATTGGCGATGAAGTGGTCCAAGCCTCCACACTCGTAGCAGCCACCACGTCCTCCTCTGCAGCGATAGTTCATGTGAAGGACCGAAAATGCTATAGCAAGGCGACCAGAGGGGGGGTGAATGGGAGCCTAAAAATTTCTTCTCGAAATTATGGCCTCTGTCCCAATAAAATCAAGCCCGAAAGCTTCGGACTCAACCGTGGTGCCCACGACCCTCGGAAAGAGGGTGGATGATCCCTAGGATCACAGCGAGGCACCACACAAGAGAGCAAACCAAAACTCTCAAAACCCCAAGTCAAGTTCGTGCCTAAAAGACCACCCCCAAACGTAGATAGAGGGCTACGTTGGGATTTCTCCAAATACCGATGCTAACACGTAGCAAAGATATGTAGAGGGGTTCCTAGGTGAACTCTAGGAGCAAACGAGAAGTCCGGAAATGAACCGGAAAAGTCGGGAGGGCCAACGCACTAAAACTGCACAAGCTGCAGATTCCCGGACAGTCCGCCGTCAGGCTCCCGGACTGTCCGGTGTGGGCCGGACTGTCCGCCGCTAGGGGGCCGGACTGTCCGTCGGCCAAAGAACAAAAACGGCAGTGCCGCTGGACGCTCCTGCGCGACTCGCGGACTCTCCGCGGTCCCTTCCCGGACCGTCCGCCGGCCAACACCGCTAAACAGCAAACCTGCTGAAACGTCCCTGCTCGGGCCCGGACTATCCGCGCCCAACACTAGCGGACTGTCCGCCGGTCACCCGAGGGAAAAAGCGCCAAGGCAAACAGCCACTGGTCCGGCTGGAACCCCGACCCGCGGACGTCCGCGGCTGGAGGGGCGGACAGTCTGCCACCACCCAGAACGCCCAAAAACAGCTCGGGACAAAACCAAAATCGATTGGATCTTCACCAAATCGAATGGGGCTGCAACCAAACTTCTCCCAAGTGTTCTTCTACTTGTTGGGAATCTAATCCTAGGATATCATCGCTTCAACCCAACTAATCCATGAGAAATCCAAAGAACACTAAAAAAGGGGAAGAGGGAAGAACAAAAACGATTTCGGCCCGATCTACTTGTTCGTGAGGGTAGAGATGAATTCCTCTATTGGAACTGTTCTCCTCACTTCAAAGAACAAGTTGATTCAAACGGAATCGCAAAAGACGCAGCGTAGAGGGAGATCGGGAGAAGGGAAAATCGTGGAGAAAAGAAGAACGTGAAGAACAAATTCAAAATGCGAATTCAACCACGAATTTGATCCTTGGATCCAGATGAATGGATGATTGATTAATTACTTGGTGTCGGGCTACAAGCCAATCCTAGCAACACAAAGCTTGGATGGCAAAAAGCTCAAGAACAAGAGCCAACTCTCCCTAACCCTAGCCTTCTCTCACAAGAACAAAATGAGAGAGACACCACCAAGAACTCCCAAGGATGGCTGCCCTAGCAGCCCCTTCACATATATATAGGCGCACGTCCGAAGACCAAAACACCCTTACATTAAGCACTCGACCCAAATACCCCCTAGGGGTAAAACCGTCCAGTCCGATCAATCTTCATCCGACGGCCACGCCCGCACATCCGGTAGCTTCGCCTCGACGCGACCTCCCTGATGCCGCCACGTGCCGTCATGTCGACCACCACGCCTTCCTCGTGGATAGCTTCGCCGCCGCGACAGCCTCTCCACGCCGCCACGCGTCGACCGTCCTTTTGGACCTTCCCCGGTTTTGAGGCCCAAACCGGGAAACCTGCCAGCCCAGGTTTTGAGGCCCAAACCTGGAAACCGTCCACCCCGAGTTTTGAGGCCCAAACTCGGAAACCCGCGAGCCCAGGTTTTGAGGCCCAAACCTGGAAACCGTCCTTGCCGAGTTTTGAGGCCCAAACTCAGAAACCGGCCACCCCGAGTTTTGAGGCCCAAACTCGGAAACCGTCGATGGTAGCTTTTTGAGGCTCAGCTACCGAACCCATACCGTAGACGGGATGTGGTTCTCACACCCCGACCACCGGTACCGATGCCGATGCATGTCCAGCCTCCACGCCGGGCACAACGCCTTCGCCTTCCTTCTTGACTTGGCCGACGGCACTTGCGCCGCACGCAGGCCCGTGTCCGACCTCACGCCAAGTGACACGACTCCAGCGCCTTCCTCCCGACTCGGCCGATGCACTGCACATCCCCATGTGCTCTTGCTCGCCGATGCCACGTGCCAGCTACCACAAGTGGTCCTCTGGCCCTTTGGTCCGTCAGTCCAAGCCTCACGTCCGCCCTTCACCGCTCTGAGTACATCGGCATGGCACGTCCGCCGCACGGCACGCCCATCCTTCACACTGCTCCCGGTCCGTCGGCACGACACGTCTCTACTTGACCTTCACCTCGCCATAGACCACTGTATCCGAGCTCCAGACCTGCACATCAACACAGCCAAGAGACACATGTCGCACACGCACACCAACACAGAAACACAACACAACTCACGCCACCGGTTAGTCATAAACAATAAGCGCATAGCGAGATATGGACTAAACCGGGTAAAAGCCTCAAACCTTCCTTATCAATGTCAATCATTCATCATATATGTTCTCAATCTCCCCCTTGATGAATGCATTGACTAAGAATAAATCACAAAGGAAGGGTTTGAAGGCAAGCCTCATCCAAGTGCCCAAAAGCCAAGCAAACGCGAACACAAGGCTACTTGAGATGAGGAAGGGTCATGAAAACTCCAAATAAAAGCTCTCGGTCCCAAAAGAAACGGGAAAAGCGGGCAAAGCCTCCACACAACCGAAGAGTCAAGATAAACAAGAGTTTCATGAAACCCAAAAGGCACTCGAAAACCAATCTCAAATAAATTGTTAAACAATCATCACAAAAGAGAGACCAAGGTACTTATCCACTTAGAGAGACGAAGGTACTGAGAGACCAAGGTACTTATCCACTTGGTTTTGGGTCAATTTCTCCCCCTTTCTCTCTCTCTTTCTCTTTCTCCCCCTTGATGATTGAATTGACAAAACTAGGCACAAGAGATGGTTTGAGATACCATAACTGAAAATCTCATCCAAGTGATCAAAAGCCATCGAAGGGCAAAGAACAAAATCACTTGTCATGAGACATAACTTGGTCCCCAAAGACATGGGCAACGGCTCATCGCAACCAATTAAGGGATCGGAGCAACAACTCAACAATGAGCAAAACTCGATCACATAGAGCAAAAGACTTGGTTCCCAAAGACATGGGCAACGGTTCGACGCAACCAAGTCAAAGATGAGCTAGCCCTCAAGAAGGGGCAGAATAATGGCTCAACACCACTAGCTCAAGGCTCAATACCAATTGAGGCCGAATCAATGCATAAGAATGCAAAACTGATCATAAACAGCCAAGAATTGGTGAAAAACAGCTAGTTCCTCAAGACAGAGGCACATAGGCTCGATGCAACTTGCTGAAGGGTCCATACCAATCGAAAATACCAAGCAAAAACTGCTAGTCCCTCTAGACAGAGGCAAAAACGGCTCAACACGACTAGTAGGCTCGATACCGACTGAGAAAAAACCACAAGAGAAGCTCAACAATAAATGGAGCACATACACTCGGAGCACGCGGAGAAGCAGCAAGACAAAAGCGACTCCCCCTGAAAGCAAGCCTACATACAAAGGCTATGCAACAAAGCTCATGACACCAATTGCATTCCATACCAAAAGATGGATACCAATTGAGACACATAAAAGAGCTATACCGAGTGAAGAAGGGCATAAAAGAGAACTAAACTCCCCCTAGCTCAAAGCTCTCCCCAAAATGCATGACTCTCCCCTTTGTGCCAACACTCAAGCTCCCCCTTGCAAACAACTTCTCCCCTTGACAAAAGGGAACATGCTGAGGGGTTTTGACAATTTTCACAAAGTTGACAAAAACACAAGACAAGTCAACAACCAAAAGCATATGGGGGCAGAGAAAAGCAACGAAAGTGACCATGAAGTATATCGGAGCTGGGGGTATGTACACTAAGCTAAAAAATGCATGATATGCACAATGCAACAGCTTCAAGTGTATAGCAATCAGAATGAAAAGATGCTCAAAAGGGTGCTGCCCTGAAAGTGTATCAAACAATACAAATGCTAGCAAAGGCTGAAACTGATCAAGTGAATACGAAATATGAACAATTAAGCACATGAGCAGTTTTAAGCCATTTGAAAAGGAGTTCACCACTAAAATAGCACTTAGCATGAATAGACAGGAAATCGAGCAAGTGCTAACTCAAGTATACAAGGTGAACTACCCCTAGCAGAGTTCAATCATCATGCAATAGAATGAAGCATAAACTTGTGTTATTTTCAAATTTTTATCGGAATTTGCAGCCGTATTAACACAAGTTCAAATTAAAAGCATGTGATTGCGAGAGGTTAAAAGCATGGTCATTGCCTAACTTTTCAACCGGGCTAAGCCTATGCAAGAAAAGCAATCGGAAGCTTAAAGCGCCGGTTTCGATCTTACACTACACGGCTCAAGTTTAACTCAAATGTGCAATGAGAAACAGTCTCGATACCGTGAGGTGCTGACACATGCAATCCCATCTCGATCTTTTCAATTCACTAAACTTGGATCAAATTTTAAGCACAAGGTAAATATGAACAATCCAAGCAAGTGAATGACTCAATGCAAGAGACATAGCAACCTAGCATACAAAAGATAGCACGAGTGATCTCAACACATCCTACCCATGCTAGTTGCCACTCTCAATGGTGAACAAATTAAAGGTTCCATAATTTATTAGTCAAGTTCACCATTTGCGAAAATAGCTTAGCTCATAACATATATCAAGTGATCAAAAAGAGCCTAAGCTACAAGTCTCATCATGTATAAGCAGGGCATACCAAGAAGAGAATAATCTCATTTTCATTACTATATTCATGAAGCTCTAAAATGCACGGTACACATGATGAAATGCATGCAAAAGCTAGTCTATCAAAGACAAAGCAAAACTAGCCTAAGGAGAAAGACCCAAAACAAAAGGGTATCGGAGAAGACAAGCTATGATACAATAAGCAAAATGCTTCCCCAACTAAAAGGGAAACACACACCAGACTCACAAGAGAAGAGCCAAGAAACGCTCAAGCGAACAGTTAGCAAAATCCACATCGGAAAAACCACACGACAGAAAGAGGTCAAGGAAGAAGAGTACCAAAAACCGAACTCAGAAGTGGGTCGGAGGTACCTCATGAAGCGCATGACCTCCTGCTGGTGTGATACCCAAGGGGACGCCTGAAACTGCTAAACTCCGGGGCGCCTGCCTCGCCGAAGTCGTCTCCCCCTCGCCTGATGCTGTCGCTCGCACAGGTGCTGCCGGTGCTCGCTGGAGAGCTGCTCGAATGGAACCCCAAGTCGTGGAAGAAGTGGGAATGGGTCCGTGAGCTGAAATGCTCTCTCCAGGCTCCTGCTCTCCTGCACACTCAAAGGCAGAAGAAACACAAGGTGTTGTCTCGTCTAGTATGACCTTAAGGTCTAGTAGCAAAAGCCTCTTTGGAGGCAAATCTAGGCGGGGTGTAGAGAACCATCAAATCTTGATCACATCTAATAGATCAAGTTCCATTAGGCGCCTGTTCTCCACCCCGCGTCCTCATATCTACACACAAGAGGACAAAGTAACCCGAGTCTTGGATCCCGAAGGGTTAGCAAGCATGTACTTGGGAATCCAGGACTTGGTCACAAATCTCAACTTATCATGTGGGTTAGCATGATGCAAATGTTGGTTCAAATGCAATTGTGAAACACCCTTGGAAGCATTCCTCAAAAGGACAACTCGAGGAGAAGAACGTGTCGTACCACAGGAAAAGAGGCAAACATCTTCCAAGGTCTTTGTAGAAGAACCAGTAGAAGCATCATGAAAAGCATGACGTGGAACAAGAGAAGAAGCACTAGAAGCATGTCCACGACCATGACCTATCCCACTAGAAAAGGAGTCATAAATCCCATCAAGAAAAATAGGCTTCTTACTAGGAGCACAAGCGTTCATGCCATGATAAGGGCTATGAACAACCATCTTCCTAGAAGAGCGAGCTTGGCGCAAACGTTTGGCACGCCGATAGCAAAAGCTTTCTTGATGCCCATCTTTCTCACAAAAAGAGCAATGGTACAAAGGCCTACCGGGAGGCACACCATTCTCCGACAAGTGAGAAGTCCCTTGGGGCTTAGAACAAGAAGCATCAACCACCAACTTGGTGCCAACGCTAGGAGCACACGTGCCATGGGAAAGGCTACGCGGCTTCCTAAAAGCCTTAGCTCGAATTCGCCGCTCATGCTTGACACGGCGAAAACAAAAATTGAGTGAGTGTCCCTCCTTCTTGCAAAAGGTGCAATGAGAAACCGGATTGGGAGGACGAGTCCCAAAAATATGAGAAGCACCCTTGTCAGGAGAAGTCCCTTGGACATCACTCGAAGAAACAACAAGGTTGGGAGTAGCTATGAAAGAGCTATCCAAAACCTTGACACTAGTGCTATCATCAAAAGACTCATGCACAACACAAGAACTCAACTCCTGTTGCAAAGATGCAAACTTGGAAATATCAACATCAGAGTTGGAAGAAATGCGTGACTCAAAAGATTTAGCACAAAGACTCTTGCATCTTTTAGCTAAAACCTCATTTTCAAACATGAGGCGATCACAAGAACCACAAGGATTGTTTTTCAGATTTTCCATCTCCTCTCTTATGCACTCGGCATATGTGGTACGCAAGAGCTCAACTTCCCTCTCAAGGTTGGCACTCATATCATTGTGCTCAACCAACTTGGCGCTCATATCATCGCGCAAAACCTTCAAAGCCAAAACTTCTTTTTCTAAATCAATGCATGATGTGCAAATGAAATTGGTGGAAGAAACATCACCATTCACATTAAGCAAGGAATCATGATCAGCACAAGAAGTAAGGCAAGCATCTTTATTCAAAGAGCACAAGCTACAAGGCCTAGCATTTATCTCATCAATTTCAGCCCTAGCATGCCCATGTTCATCTACACATGTGGTGTGAGTCAATTTTAATTCATTAACTTCAGCATGCAAAGACACACATGAAACACATGGTAAAGAAGCTTTTGACATAAGCAAGGCTATTTCAGATTTAGCATAAACAAGGTCCTTGCGCAAGTCAAAGCAAACAAGACATGGTATGGAAGCATTTGATTTCAACATTTCATTTTCAGATTTCAAGCTAGCATGAGAAAAGCATAGCTCATCATTCTTCCTAACCATGTCACTACAAGAGGTTCAAGGTAAAGATGCACTAGACTTCCAATGAAAAAGGCCACATTTTAACCTAGTGATGGAGCATTTCAATTTCTTGATCTTTCTATGCAAGGTATCACAAAGCTCATCATATCTCAGGTTATCATCACAACAAGCTTCAAATTGTTGGGATAAAATCCCAAGACAAGCAGCAAGAATACCTTTCTTGGCTTTGCCAAGTTCGCGTATGCGATCCTCTGTCGAATGCTCATCATCTCCTAGGAAGCCCAGCAAAGCATCCACCTCGCGTTTCGCCTCAAGAGACGTACTCCTCCTTCTTGCCAAAGTGTCGTCCTCGGTCGCATGTCCAAGACTCAAACCTAAAGACAAAGACATACTGGAAGAAGAACTTGGTGCACCTTCTAAAAGCACCGTTAGTGTTAGCAAGATAAAAGCTCAAACACCTCGACAAGCAAAGTCGGAAACAAAACCGCTCTCAAAGGTCGCCTTCGTGGATCCAGAACCGGTTAAGGTAGAGAGATCCTTAACCTGCTCCGATACCAATTGAAGGACCGAAAATGCTATAGCAAGGCGACCAGAGGGGGGGGGGTGAATGGGAGCCTAAAAATTTCTTCTCGAAATTATGGCCTCCGTCCCAATAAATCAAGCCCGAAAGCTTCGGACTCAACCGTGGTGCCCACGACCCTCGGAAAGAGGGTGGATGATCCCTAGGATCACAACGAGGCACCACACAAGAGAGCAAACCAAAACTCTCAAAACCCCAAGTCAAGTTCGTGCCTAAAAGACCACCCCCAAACGTAGATAGAGGGCTACGTTGGGATTTCTCCAAATACTGATGCTAACACGTAGCAAAGATATGTAGAGGGGTTCCTAGGTGAACTCTAGGAGCAAACGAGAAGTCTGAAATGAACCGGAAAAGCCGGGAGGGCCAACTCACTAAAACTGCACAAGCTGCAGATTCCCGGACAGTCCGCCGTCAGGCTCCCAGACTGTCCGGTGTGGGCCGGACTGTCCGCCGCTAGGGGGCCGGACTGTCCGCCGGCCAAAGAACAAAAACGGCAGTGCCGCTGGATGCTCCTGCGCGACTCGCGGACTGTCCGCGGTCCCTTCTCGGACTGTCCGCCGGCCAACACCGCTAAACAGCAAACCTGCTGAAACGTCCCTGCTCGGGCCCGGACTGTCCGCGCCCAACACTGGCGGACTGTCCGCCGGTCACCCGAGGGAAAAAGCGCCGAGGCAAACAGCCACTGGTCCGGCTGGAACCCCGACCCGCGGATTGTCCGCGGCTGGAGGGGCGGACAGTCCGCCACCACCCAGAACGCCCAAAAACAGCTCGGGACAAAACCAAAATCGATTGGATCTTCACCAAATCGAATGGGGCTGCAACCAAACTTCTCCCAAGTGTTCTTCTACTTGTTGGAAAGCTAATACTAGGATATCATCGCTTCAACCCAACTAATCCATGAGAAATCCAAAGAACACTAAAAAAGGGGAAGAGGGAAGAACAAAAACGATTTCGGCCCGATCTACTTGTTCGTGAGGGTAGAGATGAATTCCTCTGGTGGAAATGTTCTCCTCACATCAAAGAACAAGTTGATTCAAACGGAATCGCAAAATACGCAGCGTAGAGGGAGATCGGGAGAAGGGAAAATCGTGGAGAAAAGAAGAACGCGAAGAACAAATTCAAAACGCGAATTCAACCACAAATTTGATCCTTGGATTCAGATGAATGGATGACTGATTAATCACTTGGTGTCGGGCTACAAGCCAATCCTAGCAACACAAAGCTTGGATGGCAAAAAGCTCAAGAACAAGAGCCAACTCTCCCTAACCCTAGCCTTCTCTCACAAGAACAAAATGAGAGAGACACCACCAAGAACTCCCAAGGATGGCTGCCCTAGTAGCCCCTTCACATATATATAGGCGCACGTCCGAAGACCAAAACGCCCTTACATTAAGCACTCGACCCAAATACCTCCCAGGGGTAAAACCGTCCAGTCCGGTCAATCTTCATCCGACGGCCACGCCTGCACATCCGGTAGCTTCGCCTCGACGCGGCCTCCCTGATGCAGCCACGTGTCGTCATGTCGACCACTGCGCCTTCCTCATGGATAGCTTCGCCGCCGCGCCAGCCTCTCCACGCCGCCACGCGTCGACCGTCCTTTTGGACGTTCCCCCGATTTTGAGGCCCAAACCGGGAAACCTGCCAGCCCGGGTTTTGAGGCCCAAACCTGGAAACCGTCCACCCCGAGTTTTGAGGCCCAAACTCGGAAACCCGCGAGCCCAGGTTTTGAGGCCCTAACCTGGAAACCGTCCTTGCCAAGTTTTGAGGCCCAAACTCGGAAACCGGCCACCCCAAGTTTTGAGGCCCAGACTCGGAAACCGTCGATGGTAGCTTTTTGAGGCCCAGCTACCGAACCCGTACCGTAGACGGGATGTGGTTCTCACACCCCGACCACCGGTACTGATGCTGATGCATGTCCAGCCTCCACGCCGGGCACAACGCCTTCGCCTTCCTTCTTGACTTGGCCGACGACACTTGCGCCGCACGCAAGCCCGTGTTTGACCTCATGCCAAGTGACACGACTCCAGCGCCTTCCTCCCGACTCGGCCGATGCACCGCACATCCCCATGTGCTCTTGCTCGCCGATGCCACGTGCCAGCTACCACAGCTCGTCCTCTGGCCCTCTGGTCCGTCAGTCCAAGCCTCACGTCCGCCCTTCGCCGCTCTGAGTACATCGGCATGGCACGTCCGCCGCACGGCACGCCCATCCTTCACTGCTCCCGGTCCGTCGGCACGGCACGTCTCTACTTGACCTTCACCTCGCCATAGACCACTATATCCGAGCTCCACACCTGCACATCAACACAGCCAAGAGACACATGTCGCACACGCACACCAACACAGAAACACAACACAACTCACGCCACCGGTTAGTCATAAACAATAAGCGCATAGCGAGATATGGACTAAATCGGGTAAAAGCCTCAAACCTTCCTTATCAATGTCAATCATTCATCATATATGTTCTCATCATGCAGTTGTTGTGAAACCGCGAGAACCGGTTGGCAAGCAGGGCCAACTCGTCGTCCGCCATGAAATCCAGCTGCTCCTCTGTGACAAAAAGAAGATATGACAAAGCAAAGCCTCCAGAGGGGTTAGTAGAAGAGCCAGAAACCAAAGCCATCAACGGGCCAGAAGGATTTTCATAACAAACCATGGCACGGAGTCAATCTCACTAGATTTGACCTTACTAAAGAGCTCGTCGCACGTGAGAGTCTCATAGTTAGGCGATTCGATGATCGCCTGAACCTTTGAATCCCACACCGATCGATCGAGAGTGTGTAAAAGCTTGAGAGCCCTGTCGATGAAATATGGTCGATAGTCTACCGAGGGTTA
This sequence comes from Coix lacryma-jobi var. lacryma-jobi, assembly GCA_009763385.1. Taxonomy (NCBI): domain Eukaryota; kingdom Viridiplantae; phylum Streptophyta; class Magnoliopsida; order Poales; family Poaceae; genus Coix; species Coix lacryma-jobi. Next base: position 70,582,674 of record CM019828.1, read on the forward strand.
TGCCCAAGGTAGTAGATTGAGCGGAGGAGGCGTGCGAGACGTCTGCAAAGCGTAGACACAGGGATGTGAGACGGTGATTTAGACAGGTTCGGGCCGTCAAGTCGCTGTAATACCCTACGTCCTGTGTTCTGGTGGCTGGTTTGTATTTCTTATTAGGTGATCCGATGGGATCTGGGATGATGTGAGATGTCTTGAGAGGGGGTCCCTGCTCGCCTTATATAGCCAGGGAGCAGGGTTACAACTTGCCGAATCCTAACAGATTACAATCGGTTCCTTTTGGCAAGGAATCCGGGTATATCTATCTAGATCTTCCTTGTCGAGCAAGTCATCAAGAGAGTCCTTGGTGGCTGCGGCAGCCTGGCCGCATGCAACAAGGCATTCTGGTTAGGCCGTATCTGCGGAGAAGCCCAAGTTGTGCCATGGGGGTATACGGGTGTAATATCCCCACAGCTAGTCCCCGAGCACTTTGCATCCGCTGAGTGGGGCTTCGTGAAGTCCTCCGAGCAGGTCGGATCTGGTCGTACGTTGACGATGGCGTCTTCCGACCAGGTCGCCTGGTCATGGGTGCACTTGTGGTAGACTTCCGACCAGGTTAAGCTGGTCGCAAATGTGGCAGCCGGAGCTGTAACCGAAGTGCAGCCGGGTGGAGCATTCTGAGTCGTCCTACAAAAAAAGGATGCAAGGGGCTGCAAGAAAAAATTTGAAGATCTTTCATATCTGAAGTGTATCCATGTAGGACGTAGCTAGACGTCGAGAGCTGAAGACGCTTCGACAGAAGACCGAGCTAGTCCACATCGAGCTGCAGAGGAAGAAATTAACAATACATTCACCGCAAGGTGAAGTGTATCCACTTAGTCCCCGAGCTTGGGAGTAGGTGTTGTAGGCACGTCGTGCCAAGCTTGTAAGGTTTCCGCAACAAAGCAGAGTCATTTTACGAAAGAAAAAATGACGTGTGTACACGTAGTCCCTGGGCCTGCTGTAAGAAGCAGCATGGTTCTTGTAGCAGGGCCAAAGAAAGAACATGTTAGTTTAAATACGAGGGGAAAGTCCCCGAGGTTGGAATTGAAGATCCATAGTCCCCGGGAGTGACTGTAGCGCCGACCGGTAAGTGCATAGTTTACTGTTTCCCTGAAATGCATATCAAAATTGGCATGTGTGGTCAGTCCCCATGCATTAGTATCACTTTTACTGGCGCAAAGTAATCAAAATTGAAGAAATAACAAAAATGAACGGACGAGCCGTTTTTGCAAACCGTTGGCCCAATGGCCCATTAAGGCAGATGCGTTTGCGAGTGCGTGCGTGCGGCTGCCGCAGGCGACGTGGCGATCGTGGGGATAATAGGCATGGGCTCCCAGGAACCCTGGAGCTGAAGGGTCGGGCCGCGCCATATAAAAAGGGAAGCGAGCGGCGTCGGTTCCTCACTTTGATGAGGACATCACTACTTTGGATACACACAACGATCCTCTGCTGAGTTATCATGGTCCAATGACACGAGCTCGCGCACGTCAACTAAATTTAGAGGTGAATTCGTTGCTATGTAACACTTTAAATGTTTTTGAGAATAGATTGCTACCTAATGATTATGTGTTGATTAGGAACCATGGAAAGGACCCAGAGATGCATAGAGGAAGGCTTGGAGGTGTGGAAGACCAGCAAGGGCGCCTCATGCAAGTTGGAGACCAAGACCAAGTTGACTTCGAGTCAGTTTCGGAGTCCAGGAGCAGTCAGCACTAAACTGGTCAGCCACGTTGCGTACGGACTCCGTTTTGACGAACCAGATATCGTTGGAAAGCTATTTCCATAAGCTAACCAATGGTTCTGGTGTCATATCAAAATTCATCCTGAGTCAACGGGAATCGTTGAAACAAGTCAGCACACAGAATCTGTCCCGGTGCTGCGTCGCCGTTTTTGGTCCGTTGGGCCGTGTATCCTCCGTGAGCCCATTAGAGGGGCGCGTCCAGGGGATGATGACCCTTAGGGACTATAAACAGTAGCCGTCACCATCATTAGGGTTTTGGGTTTTGCTTAGATTATTCTGTTCATAACTGTTTTGCCGTTTCATCGGTTTGTGAGACCCCAACTCGTGAGATTAATCATACATCTGCAATTTGGTTGCATTCTTCTTTGTTCTTGCTCATGTTCCTCGATTCACAGGCAAGGACTTTAGCCTTCTTGGCAAGGTCAACCGTGCAACGCCGGTTGATAACCAGAGGAGACGTGGTGCTGCGATTGCGGGGTTTCCGATCGTGTTGTTCGGAAGCCGGATCGACTTGTGTCTCGTTTCCACCAAATCGAGAGTTACCAGAACCTTTCGGAAGATCGGGCACCCTTGTTCACATCAAGTGGTAATCAAAGCTTCAGGTATTCTGTCAGGTTCATATCTACCTTTAGTTTCGAGTGTTTTCGCCTTCATCCCATAGTCCAGTGCCATATTTTGTTCTGTCCTACAACCCTCCCGCGCCATAGCCTTTGCATATTTCGGTTGCAGAGTCCGTTGTGTTGAGTTTGTGTCCGAGTCAAGGTCTTGTTGCTGGTTAGGTCGTGTTAGAGTCCAGTTTGTGTTTTTCCTCCCATTGTTTCCTTCAAACTCTACCCGGGAGACCAGTTTTGCGCACATTGTTCCCGTTTTGTCCTCTAATTCAGAGAGGGGTTCTTGAAATTGGTTTAGTTTTCGCATACGAACTCGAAATTCGACGTTCCATATATCAAAATCGATCAAAAAATTTTTTTGGATCCGTCTGCCCTAGTGTTGCCAGGGTCGAAAAATTTTATTTTGGTCAAAAACTGGTCACAAGATCCTCTTTTCGTGGTCACAAGGTTTTTCTTAATTTTGTCCGTATCTTGTGAATTTTTCACAGGCCACGTCTTTCACTTGTTTAAGCTCAAATTTTTCGTGCTTACTTCTTTTGTGCTCCTAAGTAAAAGAAAAATATCAAAAAAAAAAGTCGAATTTTCCCAAAAAAACAACGACAGCCCAAAAAAGAGAAAAAAGAGAAGGGCAAAAGAGGACAACATCCAGAGGAGCACATAGAGAAGGGCAAAAGTGAGCTATGTAAGCGTGTGCTATTTTGTTCTTTGTTTCTATTGCTCTTGCTATCCATCGTACTTGTTTCTCCACCTTGTTATCACACATACCTGGTACTTGGAACACTTTAGACCGGCAACAAGAATAAGTACTTTGGACTATAATTCAGCATTACTATATGTTTCTGATCTGTGTTGCACATATATATATTTGTCTCTTTGTGTGCCATCCAAACTCCACAGATTCTTCTGGACAACACTGGTTTTGCATCCCTGCAATCACGCGCATGTCTTCCTGGTATCCTTTGCTTTGCGGGTAAGAACACTGGTAAGAGCTTGGTAAGGTGTTTACCTTTTGTTGCTCTTGATTGAGAGGCACCACTCCACCTGAGTAGTAGGATTATTAGGGAAACTTTCATTGTTTTGCTGCTTGTGTTTTGTGTCCACAATGACAAGTGACGATGGAGACGTTAATTCGCCAAAAGAGTTTTCAGAGTGTGTCAGCCAAGAGCAACTACAATCGGTTTTAACTAATGCTCATAAAGATATGAACGAGATTGTGACCAAGCCTGTAACCAAAGCACCAGTTGACCTCAAGCTCGGCAACGCCCTTGAGAGATTGGACAAACGACTATCCACTCTAACTGATAGGGTAACTGCCTTAAAAGCCAGGCCACAACCCAATGAAGATATTGATAGCAGCGACACTGGTGATGAGGTATATGATGCTGATGGGAAGATTGATCGTGCAGCGACTGTTGACTCTTGCTAACGTCGTCACTAGGAGTAGACTATGAATCTATCCCCGGTAACGGTGCCAGAAAGGTTTGTTGGTGCTTCTTGATGTAAGAAGTAACTAACTATTCGTATGACTATTGGTAGGTTCCGCAAGCGCACAGAATAAGTCTATTGTAGCACTTCACCCGGGAGTAACCGAGTATCGTATTTATTTTCACAGGGAAGCTACTATGGCAGAACTAACACTAGGACTGCTATGAACAACTAGTGATTCTAGCAGGGTTGATCGAGATGTATGAAAGGGGGTTGGTTTCTACTACTACGAAAAGGAAAAGAAAGACTAACTACTACTAACCTAAATCGGCGGGGTCTGGCCGATGAATATATTAATGTTTTCCTACACACTAACGATCACAACTAACTTAGCAATAAAGGTTCTATCTAGTTCTTCGAACTGTACACACCCTCTGGACTATTTACCTCAGACGTGCACAATGAGGTTTATGATTTAAGAACTAACCCAACTACGTGGTGGAATTCAATGCTCCCAGGGCTGTCACCACCTGTTTGCTACCACAGCTATCCGGGGGGCTAGCCACAAACTAAGGTATAACTAGTCTAAGCACCGCGCTTACACTAATATATACTACTCTAATCTTGCGTCCAAACCTAGAGCATTGATTACTCAGCGAAGAACCCAAACTAGATATAGAATAAACACTAAGCTATCTATGATCGAAAGCACTCAACAAGAACAATAAGTAAAGAACTTAAAGTAAATGCTGAAAGTAGAAGAACACTAAGATAAATGAAGGAAGAATTGGAATTACACCAGAGACTTGGAAGATCCTCTATTACAACTCCAGCTCTTCTCCTCTTCTACACTCTCGCTCTCACTCTAAGTCTCTCAACTAGAGTGTTCCTTCACCAGAGCTTCGCTTACAAGAGAGTGGGACTAATGAGGTGAGGTCTGAGTACAAATGAGCTCGGGGGGTCCTATTTATAGCCTAAGGGACCTAGGGGGGTACTTATGGGCCTAGGGTTAGGTCAGGGGGGTAAGTGGGCTGGCGGGCGCCAGCCCTAGGTGGCGGGCGCCACTCCCCTGGCCCTTGGATCCACCGCCTCGTCATCAATGGCATCCAGGAGGTCCTCTAAGTTGGTTAGGGTTTGGTTAGGGTTGTCCAATAACCGTCACATGGGCAATTAGGCCTTGATCCATGTGACATTGCTTCTTAGCCCTTGGATGAACCGACTTGGGTGAGCAACAGCTGCAAATGAGCGTGGAGTGCTTCCCCTGGATCAGTGACGTGGCAGGGGGGAGTTTGGGCTTCTCCCCCCTGGCGGCCGCCAGCTAGGGGTGGCAGGCGCCACCCCTCCTCGGCCCAGAGTGAGCCCAGGCACGTGGGCTTGCTCCCTGGTGGGTCCATTTGGTCATTTTGCTCAAAAACCCTGCAATTTCCTACATTCAAATAAAACTCAAGGACAAGTGGAAATCGTTAGTTTATAAAAGGTTTTTGGTTGATCTTAGGCTCTTTTGTTGTGTTATATGACCTTGTTGATGCTAGAAATATGACACTTAGTGGGCGTCAATAAGCTCCCCCATGCTTACCTCTTGCTCGTCCTCGAGCAAGCATGGACTTCAAATAAATTTTGGAATCTCGGTGTTTTTGTTGTGTATGCCCATATTATTTTCATCACCATGGAATTGGTAGCCTTCCCTGCACTCAAGATTAAAACAAAAGACCAGCAAGAAAGAAGGTTTATCTTTCCCTTGCCTATTTTGCTGATCAAGACATGTGGAGTTTTTGCAAGTTTTGTTTAAGAGAAAGCATGCTTAGTAACTTCTGTGGCTCACTCAATCACTCATATTTGTATGTGGAAATGGAAGAGTTATCCTCTCACTAAGGCTTTATGTGGAGTTTAATGGGTAGGATAAAAGTGAGCATGCAATGCTAGCATAATTTTGCCAGGTTAGACAATTGGAGCAAAGGAGCAACAAGTCATAGGTTCAGACCAGGAATGTGCAAGTGTGTGGTATTTATTGTGGCTACTACTTTCATGGCACTTCTCCTTTCTATCATATTTGTGGGATCATGGCTATGAATGAGAGCATTTGCTCTTTTGGATATTCTCCTCTTTCTAGAGCACTTGCTCTTTTGAACTTTCTTTCTAGAGCACTTGCTCTTTTGAATATTCTTTTCTTTCTAGAGCACTTGCTCTTCTCTTTTTTTTTAATGAGAATAGCCTTGTCCCTGAGATTTCATTATGGAGCATGATATTTTTCCATGAAGTATTCCTAACAATGAATGGAAATAAAGGCATGTTTTGTGTGTATTCTCAGTGTAAGAATAGCACTATATAGGTGGGTGCAAGTGAATTCCTTGGTCTTAAAGATATGACAAGTTTCTCTACCATGACTATCAACAAAAGTCTAACTAGGCTCAACACTAACATGCAGCAGGTGGAAGCTCCTACTATAGAGTAAAAAGTTATTTGGCTTTGGTAGGACTTTCTTTGCCACAGAAGTACTTAGAGCAAGTTTTTTAAAATTTTTCAAAATAATCACTCGAGAAGCTCGACTTGCTCAAGTCAAAGTAGAAACTTATTTCCCCTTTACTTAGTCTAATGCTCATGTCTCAAGTTTAGTTCTAGCATACGTTTTCCCATGATAACTCTAATGCATGGCATACATTTTTATTAGAAAGACTTACGATGAGAGCGTTTTATTTATTGCTATTTATTCATTACTAATAATTATATAATATTTTTTTAAAAAAAAACTGGAAATTAACTAAGATAAAAATTAAATTTAAATTACTGAAATAAAACTGACAGAAATAAAAACGGTAGTGATACTTACCTCGATGACGGGGGTCCTCCCCTAAGCTGGCTTTTGGCGTGGTTGGGTCACATCCATCCTTGACGACGGTACATGTCCTCCCAGTTCTGCTGGTTCTGCTGCAGGAGAGAAGAAATATTACCCAGTTCTCCACCAGTTTCGTGGCGGAATTCCTGGAAATCTTGGTTCAAGTTGTTCAAGTCCTGGCGGATGTTGGCAGAATCCATGGTGAGTCCACTCATTTGGTGCCGGAGATATCCCATGTCGCGCATCCACTCGTCCTGATGAAAGGACGAATGGTGAGCGGCCTGTGGAGAGATTCCCCTATGGATGAACTCATCACCATGGCCAGTGTACCGGGTAGATCCTCCCAATGAATGGGTTGAACTCCCCAACTGGGACGAGTGAAAGGACGCCTCCTGGCCATATTCCTACCGCGGATGTTGTGGTTGTTGCCAATTTGACCCTCCTGCTTGGTGCGAGCCAGGGGGTGTCAAATGGCCATAGTGTGCTGCTCCTTCATAATGCCCTGCATGGAAAGTTGCTCTGCCTCGGTTTCTAGGGCCAAAAGTAAAGTTGGTGCATTCACCAACCAAAGTGACATGTCAGGAAGAGCGATTTTATTCACATAATCTTGGTAGATCATGTGAATCTCACCGCTCTCCGGGTTCTCACGCAAGAGGTGTCCTTGCGAGAAATGCTCCATAGTCAAAAGGTCTCGGTCACTAGGAATGTTGGAGTATATAGCGGTGTTCAGCAAACCCATGTTAAAAGCCAGTCTAGTTATCCAAGATGTCATTTCAATATTTCCAGAGCGTTGATTAAATTTAGACCAGTAGTCCGCCATGGCCTTGGCGGGTGACACTTTTATGTGGTTAACTAGAGCATAAAGCAGCAGCATTTCAGGCTTTTTGATTGGTCTCAAGTCAGGTCTTGGAAAAAGTGTGATACTAACATATTTGTGGAAAAACCTGAGCGTGGGGTTGTGGATATTACTTTTGCGGGGCAAGCCTGGGTCTCTGTTCCCAGCAATGCTTTTCCAAAAATCATTTCTATTAAAACCCGTACAAGCAGATTCCAGGTTTAGCAGGCATGAATCATCAAAATTTAAGTGCTTGCTAAACTGTGAGTAGCAGATAGTTGCATGGTAGCTAGAAATTCCATGGTGAGGGGAAGGATTCCCTCCTCATTAACCATCCATGCATTTTCCCATCCCAAGGTTCGAGAAATGTAGAGAAACTCACTATCCATACCAGTGCGACGTAGCAAGTCGTCGTCAATGCGGCGGGTGTGAACGAACTCCCTTTCACTGAGGATGTTCCGGGCCTGCCATTCCCGGTCACTCTACCAGATGATATCATTGACAGAGTTCAGGATGCGGATGGTCGGTCCAACCCGGTGCGAGAACGGAGAGTTTCGATCCATCAACATTGCGTCGGTGGATGGAGTACCCCTCCCAGTGCTCTCCTCATCACTCCCGGCAAAGCGAATGTGGGGGTTTGCTCTCGATGAACTACTCTAATCTTGCATCCAAAACTAGAGCACTGATTACTCAGCGAAGAACCCAAACTAGATATAGACTAAACACTAAGCTATCTATGATCGAAAGCACTCAACAAGAACAATAAGTAAAGAACTTAAAGTAAATGCTGAAAGTAGAAGAACACTAAGATAAATGAAGAATTGGAATTATACCAGAGACTTGGAAGATCCTCAATTACAACTCCAGCTCTTCTCCTCTTCTACACTCTCGCTCTCACTCTAAGTCTCTCAACTAGAGTGTTCCTTCACCAGAGCTTCGCTTACAAGAGAGTGGGACTAATGAGGTGAGGTCTGAGTACAAATGAGTTCGGGGGTCCTATTTATAGCCTAAGGGACCTAGGGGGGTACTTATGGGCCTTGGGTTAGGTCAGGGGGGTAAGTGGGCTGGCGGGCGCCAGCCCTAGGTGGCGGGCGCCACTCCCCTGGCCCTTGGATCCACCGCCTCGTCATCAACGGCATCCAGGAGGTCCTCCAAGTCGGTTAGGGTTCGGTTAGGGTTGTCCAATAACCGTCACATGGGCAATTAGGCCTTGATCCATGTGACATTGCTTCTTAGCCCTTGGATGAACCGACTTGGGTGAGCAACGGCTGCAAATGAGCGTGGAGTGCTTCCCCTGGATCAGTGACGTGGCAGGGGGAGTTTGGGCTTCTCCCCCCTGGCGGCCGCCAGCTAGGGGTGGCTGGCGCCACCCCTCCTTGGCCCAGAGTGAGCCCAGGCACGTGGGCTTGCTCCCTGGTGGGTCCATTTGGTCATTTTGCTCAAAAATCCTGCAATTTCCTACATTCAAATAAAATCCTGTTACATTTAAAAAAAAAAATCGTTAGTTTATAAAAGGTTTTTGGTTGATTTTAGGCTGTTTTGTTGTGTTATATGACCTTGTTGATGCTAGAAATATGACAATTAGTGGGCGTCAACAGCGACAATGAGAAACAGATTACGTGAGTGTCTTCACAAAAACACCACAGGTATGGGTGGCGCTCGACGTTTCTACCGCCACCGAAGTAATCATACTCATACCCCCGAAGATCCCTATGCTAAATTAAAATTTACAATACCTTCTTTTTCGGGACATTATGATGCTTTGGAATACCTTGATTGGGAGATGACAGTAGAGCAAAAATTTAGTGCCCACCTTGTGCCTGAGCAACATCACATTAGACAAGCCACTAGTGAATTTAAAGATTTGCTATCATTTGGTGGACTGGTTTAGTTGCAGATAATTGCCAACCTAAAACTTGGGAAGAACTTAAGGTTGCTATGCGTGATAGATTTGTGCCTCCATCATATCATAGAGAGCTACGTAAGAGGTTGATGCGTTTAGAACAGGGAGATAAATCTGTGCAGGATTACTATGGTGAGCTTCAGAAAGGTTTGATGCGATGTTGCATAGTAGAGGGACCCGAGGACTCTATTATTGTTTTTATGCAGGTTGAGGGAGGAAATTCAGGACATAGTTGATATAAGGACTTTAACACTATCAACCAGTTGTTTTAGTTTGCTATGCTTGCAGAGAAGGAGATGCAGTGGCGTGAAAAGCAGAGAAAGAGCAAGGGAGGCATTTCATACATACCACGCAGTGGATCATCTTCCGGGCTTCCCAAGGCATCCTCGTTTCGGGCGCCTCCACCAGCAAGCAAGCGGACACCTTCCTCAAAACCTTCTGGGACAGGTAAAAACTCTGTGCAGGAACCTTCGAAGAGTGCATCCTCCGTTGCCTCCACGGGACACACTTCTGGCATTCAGTGCCACCGCTGTCTTGGATATGGACATGTGCAGAAAGACTGCCCAAGTAAGCAGGCATACATTGCGACAGATGATGGGTACATCAGTACCTCTGACGTTGAAGATGTTGAAGAAGAAGAACAGGTTCAGGGAGATGGCGAGGTCTTTGCTAGCGAGGATACTTCAACCTACATGAGTGTCATCGTGCAACGCGTGCTCAGCACACAAGTACAACAACCTGAAAAGCTGCAACGCCACAATTTGTTCCAAATTTTCTTTGTCATCAACAACCGGCGAGCACGTGTCATCATTGATAGCGGTAGCTGCAATAATTTGGTGAGTTCTGATTTGATCAAGAAGCTTGGTTTGTCCACGCGCCCACACCCACATCCGTACCATATTCAGTGGTTGAATGATTCTGGTAAAGCTAAGGTAACAAAAACTTGTAGAGTTTCTTTTTCCATTGGTACTTATGTGGATTCTGTAGATTGTGATGTAGTGCCTATGGAAGCTTGTTCACTTTTATTGGGTCATCCGTGGGAATTTGATAATGATGCTATACATCATGGTAGAAATAATACATACACTTTTTTGCATAAAGGAAAGAAAATTACTTTGGTTCCTATGACCCATGCTGAAATTGTACAAGCTGATAAAGAACGAACTACTAATTTGCATGATACTAAATCTGAAAATCAGCAAGTTGCTAATTCTCTTTACCCACCTAAAAAGGATAAGTCTACACCTAGTTCTAAGGAAGAGGGCATAAAATTGAAGGGTGGTGTAATGCTTGCAATAAAAAGTGACCTTGCTGAAATTTCGGATGATGATATTTGTTATATTTGGTTTGCAAACGAGTTTTGTATTCGCTTGATGATGTTGTTAGCTCGATACCTCCTGCTGCCACGAGTGGCGGACCCAGGATTTTGTGACGACTAGGGCCAAATTCTACTGACAAAATACAACCATCGTCTATATGATGTTAAACTCTCGGTCACCGGCCCTTTCATCATATAAATTGATTATAGAAAAATATAAAATTATATTCTAATTAGAATATCAAAAGTTAAATTGAAACTATAAAACTAGCTGTTAGAATTAAAATTAGCAGACAATTGAAGTAAATAGAATAAATGCTTCACCGAGCTCCTGCTCTTCCGGTTCTTGAGTGTTTTTTTCTCAATTGTTGGGTCAGTTCTAGTGCCCGGTCATGCGGAGCTCCCGCTCGCAGCCTCGAGCGCTCGACACAGCGAGCGAACAGGCCGGAGGGCGGTGGGTGACGGTGCAGCTGCGCAGGCAAATATGCGAAGTAATGGCGGTGACCGGCACCAAATGCGGTGATGTTAGATGGGGCACGACGCAGTGAATAGGCAAAGATGCGAATAAGTGGCGGTGGCCGACACCCGACGTGGTGACGCCGAACGGCTCATGGCGTAATGCACAAGCATGTAGCCAGGCGACAGACCAAGAGGGTGTTGACGGTCCTTAAACCCCTGTTTTACCGTCAACATTTTACCCTAAAGTCCACCAAAAAGGCATGAAATGTAGTCAAATAGGTTTGAAACTAACCGAATTCCACATGTCCATAGAATTCTATTTGAATGCAGGATTTGAGCCACATTTGGACATTTTGACCCACCAGGAGACGAGCCCACTCAACAGGGCCCAAATGGGCCTAAGAGGGGTGGCGCCCGCCACCCCTAGGTGGCGCCCGCCAGCAGCAAGTGGCGCCCGCCACTTGGGATGGCCCATCTTCACCCCCTGCCATGTCACCGATCCGTGTGACCTCCCCAGGGCCAAATCTTGGCCCTTGGTCACTAGGTCAAGTGGCATCGGACGGCTCAGGATGAAGTGGCGCGGATCAAGGCCGTGGGCGGTTACTCAGACATGCACCGGCCTCCAAACCGCCTCGGACAACCTCCTGGATGCCGTTGATGCAGACGCGGTGCATCCAACGGCATGTGACCTGGCGGCCGCCAGTGGGGAGTGGCGCCCGCCACCTGACCTAACCCTAGGTCGGGTGGCTGCCCACTATAAGTACCCCCCTCACTTCTCAAGCTATAAATACCCCCCTGGAGGCACCTCTCCATTCGTACCATTCCAAGCAAAGCAACACCAAGCAAGAGAAGTGAGAGTAGGTAGGTTAGAAGCTGAGAGAGCTTAGGCAAGTAGGTAGCTAGTTGAGCAAGGCATCTTCGCCCTCGCGGTAGCGCTGCTCAAGGCTTAGCTCAAGAGCAGAGGCGTGCGAGTGATCGGCTCTGGAGCTGGGAAGAGTCTTCCTTCATCTTCAGTTCAGTTTTGCTCTTGTTACTCAAGCATTTTACTTTATTCTATTTTATCATTTCAAGTATTTACTTTACTCTACTTATCAGTATTGAGTGTTATACTTGATTGATTGCTTGAGTGCCTAGCTATCCTACAGTTCAATTCACTTAGCCATAGTAGTTAATCTCTAGTGAGCTTAGTGTTTGATCTTTGCCAATAGGTTGCTTAGTTAGTTTAGTGTTTATCTTATTAAGTCAAGTGTTTGCTCTGACGTCCGCAACGATGTCTCTATTCAGAGCTAGGATAGAGATAGTTAGAATATAGTTAAGCGTGGTGCTTAGTTATAGACTTACCTTCAGATACGGCTGGACCCCCGGATAGCTGTGGTAGCAAGCAGGTGGTGACAGCCTTGTGCGCCTTGAATTCCACCACGTAGTTGGCCCAGTTTAACAGTAAGGCTCGTTGTGCTAGCGTTCAACCTAAGTAAGTGGTAAAGGCTAGTACGCCTCGATACTTGACAAGATACGACTAAAACTATTATCAACTTAGTTGCTTATTGTCTTTTGCCTGCCCTGCTTCGTAACTATCTTGCTTTGTAGTTATCTTGCTGAGTGGTTACCTAGGTTAGTTATCCTACTTATTCTTAGTTATCTTAGTTATCCTTAGTTATCCTACACCCTTTACCTACCTATCCATCCACCCTACCTTAGCCATCCATTCATCCTTACCTAGCCATCCATACATTCTTTCTAGCCTTCATCTTCCCTTCTCCCCTTTTCTCTTTTCCTTTTCTTCGACTCTCATCCCCTCCTTGACTCAACTCATCCACCACCCTAGCCTTCCCTTGGGATCAAATAAATCGACACCTGGTACTCCAGCCGAAGTGCTACTACGATAGTTCTGTGCGCTTGCAGAATCTCCTCCTGGTAGATTGCAACCTCTCTAGCTAGCTCCTACTAGTGTTGGGATTGACAACCCCGCTTGGCATTAGTAGACAGCAGCTTTAGCTCCACTCCTTTAGGTATAGTGACGGTCTGCTTCAAGCACTTCTGACGCTGTTGCCGGGGATAGACTCCAGAGTCTACTCCTAGTAACAACGTTACCAAGTGCCAACAAGCATTCCTGGGCCGTTACCGGGGATAGTTGCCTAGCACTATCATTAGTGAAGCTAAGAACTACCAACAAGCATTTCTGGCGCCGTTGCCGGGGAAGGCAATCGATGTATCGGTTGAGTCCGTGTCGAATTTATCTTCGCTTAAGCTCCCGCTTAGCGAATCCCATCCTACCCCATTCTTTCTTTCCTTAACTCTTCTTATCTTTTTCCTTCATCTTCTTCAACTTCTTTCTTTCTTATCTCGTTCCCTCTTCACGATGGCCAACAAAGCCATTCGTGAATTTTCTACTCCTTCTGCCGCTAATGTAGCGACGGAACAGACGTGATCGATGCCAACCTCAATTTTGAGTTAAAACCGGCTCTGATCACGATGGTCCAAGCTAGCCCGTTCTGTGGCAAGGCTTATGAGGATGCCAATGCTCACCTCCAACAATTTTTGGAGATTTGCGGCACCTTCACCATTAAGGGGATAACCCAAGAAGCTATCCGTCTTCGTCTCTTTCCTTTCTCTTTGCTAGGAAAAGCGAAGCAATGGTTCTATACCGATCGCAACGATGTAGACACATGGGACAAATGTTCCAATGCCTTTCTCGCCAAATCACGAATGCTCTTCGCAACAAAATCTCCAGCTTTACGCAACAAGCCGAGGAATCTATTCCCGAGGCTTGGGAGAGGTTGCAAGAGTATGTCGCTGCTTGTCCGCACCATGGTATGGAGGATTGGCTATTGATCCAGAACTTCTACCATGGCCTAACCCCTCTCTCTAGAAGCCATTTGGATGTCGCCGCTGGCAGTGCATTCTTTTCTTTGAATGTTGCAGATGCTAAGGCTCTCATAGAGAAGATGGTGTCAAACCAAGGATGGAATGACGAGAGACTACAGCCCCGTAAGCGAGGTATGCATTCCCTTAAGGAAGCCGACATGATCGTGGCCAAGATGGACCTGCTGGCAAAGAAGCTAGACAGATGTGAGAAGATGAACCAACAAGAGAGTGTCCAATCTCTGGAATCCTACATGACTTGTGAAGTCTGTGGAGAAACCAGACATTCTGGGAGCCACTGCCCCGAGCTACATGAAGATTTGAACTTCATCAACAACAACAACGGTTTCCGTCAACCAAATCAAGGATGGAATCAGCACTCCAATTCTCAAGGTAACAATTCATTCCCCCGCTCTAATTTTCATAATTCTGATTAATTTCTCGTTCTTAAAAGATTTAGTTTACTCACAAGGTAGAACTACTGAATTTTTGAATAAGAAATTAATGATGAATGATAAAACCCTTGAAGATATAAATGCTAAATTGGAAGATTTCTCATCTGCTCTGAAAAATCAACTTAGCTTTAATAGGATGTTAGAAACCCAATTAGCTCAACTTGCTGCTATCATACCATCTTTTGACTCTGGTAAAATTCCTGCTAAACCTGACATGGAAACTGCTAATATGGTTGAAATTAAATATTTTAACTATTATGAAGATCAAACCATAACTATTAAAAAGGGTGATCCTGGTAGTCCCATAATTAGATGCTCAATCTTTGGTGAAGTCTTTAAAAATGCAATGTGTGATTTAGGATCGAGTGTGAACATTCTATCTAAAGATTTCTATGAAAACTCGTTCTTTCCACCCATGTCATCCACATCTGCCTATGTTGTGCTAGCTGATGAATCCACTTGCTATGTAGAAGGGATAGTTAATGATTTACTTGTTCATATTAGAGGCTCCTATGTCCTGCTGATTTCATAATACTAGATATGGGAAATAGGAAAGATGTGCCTTTAATTTGGGTAGACCCTTCTTGAATACTGTTAATGCTTGCATATATGTGGGAAGTGGAAAATTCAAATGACATTAGGAGGAGAGGAAGGAAATATTCTCCTTCTCCGTGGTCCCGCATATGCCGCTAACATGCAGGTAGCAAAACCCGTTCATACCAAGAAGAGGCGCCCAGGAACAAGGTGGAACAGAAAGAAAGAACCACCTCCTCCTAAGTTGTGTGATTCACATAACAAGGGAGAGGTGCCAAAAGAAGAAGAACCAGATGGAGTACTAAGAGAAGAAGTGCCCAAGGAAGAAGATCCACCCGATAAGGATGAAACTCCATGGACCTAAGGTATGGTTTTACTTTAATTTTATTTCCCTTCAATTTTCCCTTACAAATAAATAACATATGCATGCATGCAACTAAAAAAATCAGTTATCATTAGTTATATGCATAGGTATATATCATAGGATAGTTTCCCTTTTCACAACATTAGATAGTTTCCTTTTTAATAAAAATGACAACAAGAGCTCCGACTGAGAAGAAGAAGGCCCTTCACCAAGCAAGAAGCCAGCATGGGGGAGACTCCCGCTCCAATAAGGTATGTCTCAAGCCTACCCTTTACATTCAGTTCTTAAATTCTATATCTTTTGAATGTCACATGCTTGCCTAAGTATCCATTCCATGAATAATATTGATAAAATCTGCTTAAACATGTTGAAACCTGAATAAGATTTGAAATATGTCATGCAAATGCTATTGTTATGGTTTGAAGGACTGGTATTATCTAAGTTGTAGCTTTTGTGGGTTGCACATGCTTAAACTGAAATCATGCTTAGTGAGTAAAATTAGTAAGGAATGGAGTAATTCTTTAAACTTGTTAAGGTGAAATTAGGACCCAATCTGGAGGATTTCTTTTAAAAATTATGAAACCTTGTTAAAAGTTCCTCCTAGATTTTATCCCATCCCACCACCAGCCAAATATTTGCTAGTCATTAGTCAAAACCACATAGAGCTTTGTTTGTGTTGAGCTTTGTTAGGCCTCATAGATCTTAGTAGAGAAGCTTATCATAACTTTTGAATCAAGATACACGTACACCCACCATATTGCTACTATCCACTCCGGAAGTTTGCAACCACCAAATAAATTGCTTATTCTCTACACTGGAGATATGCAATACCCTGCCAAACATCCCATTGCTAGCCATATGTTTACTCCTACACTGGGAATAAGCATTTCTCCCTCTTCCACCTTTTTCATTTCAAAAATCCTTTCCTATAGATAACCTAGGGAAATCTAGAGCTAAAAGAGAAAGAGAGAAAAAAATGAGCAAAGTAGCTCTAGAAAGGACTATGTCCTGAAGAAAAAAAAAGTGAGCAAAGTAGCTCAAGGAGGACTATGTCCTAAGAAAATGTGAGGACACATCTTTTGTCTACTCACTTTGTATCCAAAAAAAAAAGAGAGAGAATTATCATTAGCTCTAGACCCCAGGAATCAACTAGGAAGGATTATGAAATATCCCTCTATACACTTCCACATAACCACACATGCACATCTTGATCAATTTTTATGATTTGCTGCTCCTTATGATCTGAGTGTCTAACTTAGCAATAAACATCAGGCAATTTGCTCGTGGTTCTTAGCCTCCTATAAACTCCACATATCATTCTTTAGAAGTAGGAAAGGCTACATTTTGGCCTAAGTGAGGATGTAAACACCATTGAGTGATTGAGTGATCTAGGAGAACTTAAGCAAGTTGTTATCTTTTGAAAACCTTGAAAAACCTCCAGACAAAATCCTAGTCAAACCTAAGCAAGATAAAAGTTTCTTATCTACTGCTTTATTTCACTCTTGCATGTTTGAAGTGAAAAGCTATAAGCCCCACATTGCTATGATTCATGATATATGCTAAGTTATTTCTTACTATACAATATGCACTTGTAGACATCTTTATTTTGCTACCTATCTCATTCTTAATGCTAGAACCGCATTGTTGCTCGAGGATGAGCAATAGGTTAGCTTGGGGGAGCTTGTTGACGGTCCTTAAACCCTGTTTTACCGTCAAGATTTTACCCTAAAGTCCACCAAAAAGGCATGAAATGTAGTCAATTAGGTTTCAAACTAACCGAATTCCACATGTCCATAGAATTCTATTTGAATGCAGGATTTGAGCCAAATTTGGACATTTTGACCCACCAGGAGACGAGCCCACTCAACAGGGCCCAAATGGGCCTAAGAGGGGTGGCGCCCGCCACCCCTAGGTGGCACCCGCCAGCACCAAGTGGCGCCCGCCACTTGGGTTGGCGCATCTTCACCCCCTGCCACGTCACCGATCCGTGTGACCTCCCCAGGGCCAAATCTTGGTCCTTGGTCACTAGGTCAAGTGGCATCGGACGGCTCAGGATGAAGTGGCACGGATCAAGGCCGGTGGGCGGTTACTCAGACATGCACCCGACATCCAAACCGCCTCGGACATCCTCCTGGATGCCGTTGATGCAGAGGCGGTGCATCCAACGGCATGTGACCTGGCGGCCGCCAGTGGGGAGTGGCGCCCACCACCTGACCTAACCCTAGGTCGGGTGGCTGCCCACTATAAGTAGCCCCCTCACTTCTCAAGCTATAAATACCCCCCTGGAGGCACCTCTCCATTCGTACCATTCCAAGCAAAGCAACACCAAGCAAGAGAAGTGAGAGTAGGTTAGAAGCTGAGAGAGCTTAGGCAAGTAGGTAGCTAGTTGAGCAAGGCATCTTTGCCCTCGCGGTAGCGCTGCTCAAGGCTTAGCTCAAGAGCAGAGGCGTGCGAGTGATCGGCTCTGGAGCTGGGAAGAGTCTTCCTTCATCTTCAGTTCAGGTTTTTGCTCTTATTACTCAAGCATTTTACTTTATTCTATTTTATCATTTCAAGTATTTACTTTACTCTACTTATCAGTATTGAGTGTTATACTTGATTGATTGCTTGAGTGCCTAGCTATCCTACAGTTCAATTCACTTAGCCATAGTAGTTAATCTCTAGTGAGCTTAGTGTTTGATCTTTGCCAATAGGTTGCTTAGTTAGTTTAGTGTTTATCTTATTAAGTCAAGTGTTTGCTCTGACGTCCGCAACGGTGTCTCTATTCAGAGCTAGGATAGAGATAGTTAGAATATAGTTAAGCGTGGTGCTTAGTTATAGACTTACCTTGAGATACGGCTGGACCCCAGGATAGCTGTGGTAGCAAGCAGGTGGTGACAGCCCTGTGCGCCTTGAATTCCACCACGTAGTTGGCCCAGTTTAACAGTAAGGCTCGTTGTGCTAGCGTTCAACCTAAGTAAGTGGTAAAGGCTAGTACGCCTCGATACTTGACAAGATAGGACTAAAACTATTCTCAACTTAGTTGCTTATTGTCTTTTGCCTGCCCTGCTTCGTAACTATCTTGCTTCGTAGTTATCTTGCTTAGTGGTTGCCCAGGTTAGTTATCCTACTTATTCTTAGTTATCTTAGTTATCCTTAGTTATCCTACACCCTTTACCTACCTATCCATCCACCCTACCTTAGCCATCCATTTCATCCTTACCTAGCCATCCATACATTCTTTCTAGCCTTCCATCTTCCCTTCTCCCCTTTTCTCTTTTTCCTTTCTTCGACTCTCATCCCCTCCTTGACTCAACTCATCCACCACCCTAGCCTTCCCTTGGGATCAAATAAATCGACACCTGGTACTCCCAGGCGAAGTGCTACTACGATAGTTCTGTGCGCTTGCAGAATCTCCTCCTGGTAGATTGCAACCTCTCTAGCTAGCTCCTACTAGTGTCGGGATTGACAACCCCGCTTGGCATTAGTAGACAGCAGCTTTAGCTCCACTCCTTTAGGTACAGTGACCGGTCTTGCTTCAAGCACTTCTGACGCCGTTGCCGGGGATAGACTCCAGAGTCTACTCCTAGTAACAACGTTACCAAGTGCCAACAAGCATTCCTAGGCCGTTACCGGGGATAGTTGCCTAGCACTATCTTTAGTGAAGCTAAGAACTACCAACAGTGGGCTTTGCTACCGATGGGTGACGATGACACATGCACACAACGATCTGCACATGTGAGAGAGAATGAGGAAGAGGAGGCACCACGCGTGAGCGAGGACACTGAAGAGGTGGTTGGCTTGGGCGAGAGAGAAGTTTACCAACTCTTTTTATTGACGGTCTCTTTGGAACGTAGAAATTTTATAGGAATCATGTATGAATTTTATAGGAATCAGTTCAATTTCATAGGAAAAATGTAGGTATAGAAAAAATTCGTATGTTACAAATAGGTCGAGAGTTTTTCGTTGTTGAGCTAGAAAATTAGAAAGTTGTTACTAGAAAACTTAGGCCACGATTAGGGCCATGGCCCTAGTGGCCCTAGGCCTAGAACCGCCCCTAGCTGCCACTAACCTTTTGCAGGAGTATAAGGATGTTTTTCCAGCTGAGATACCCCCGGGGCTGCCACTTGTGAGAGGAATAGAGCATCCAATTGATTTGATTCCGGAAGCTAGATTGCCAAACCGAGCTGCTTATCGAACCAACCCCGAGGGGACTATGGAAATTCAGCGACAAGTCCAAGACCTTTGGGACCGCGGGTATGTACGAGAAAGCCTTAGTCCTTGTGTTGTTCCTGTGATTTTGGTTCCTAAGAAAGATGGTTCATGGCGTATGTGTGTTGATTGTAGAGCCATTAATAATTTTACTATTCGATATCGTCATCCTATTCCTAGGCTTGATGACATGCTTGATGAGTTGTGTGGTTCTGTAATTTTCACAAAGGTTGACTTGCGTAGTGGCTACCACAAAATTAGAATGAAACTTGGAGATGAATGGAAAACAGATTTGGATTATATGAGTGGTTAGTAATGCCTTTTTGTTTAACTAATGCACCTAGTACTTTCATGAGACTGATGAATGAAGTTTTAAGAGCTTTTATTGGGCGATTTGTGGTGGTTTACTTTGATGATATACTAATATATAGCAAGTCTTTGGATGAACATATGCATCACTTATGTGATGTTTTTAATGCTTTGCGTGATGCACGTTTATTTGGTAACCTTGAGAAGTGCATCTTTTGCACAGATCGAGTCTCTTTTCTTGGCTATGTTGTTACTCCACAGGGAATCGAGGTGGACGAGATGAAAATTGAAGCCATAAAAAGCTGGCCGGTGCCCCAAACCATCACACAGGTGAGAAGTTTTCTTGGTCTTGCAGGATTTTATCGTCGCTTCGTGAAGGATTTTAGTGCCATTGCTGCCCCCTTACATGAGTTGACAAAGAAAGGTGTGGTGTTCCAATGGGGTAAGGCACAAGAGGAGTCCTTTGATACTTTGAAGGACAAGCTTGCACACGCGCCTTTGCTGCAACTTCCAAACTTCGGTAAGACTTTTGAGCTAGAATGTGATGCTAGTGGAGTTGGCATTGGTGGTGTTTTGATGCAAGAAGGTAAGCCCATTGCATACTTCAGCGAAAAATTACATGGCCCTATTTGCAATTACTCTACGTATGATAATGAATTGTATGCTCTTGTACGTTCTTTAGAGACGTGGCGTCATTTTTTGTGGCCTAAAGAATTTGTTATACATTCAGATCATGAATCGCTTAAGTATCTTCGTTCACAAAATAATTTGAATCGTAGACATGCTAAGTGGGTTGAGTTTATTGAATCTTTTCCTTATATTATCAAACACAAGAAAGGGAAGGATAATGTAATAATTGATGCTTTGTCTAGACGATATAGTTTGCTGTCCCGACTTGATTATAGAATTTTTGGACTTGAATCAATAAAAGAACAATATGTGCTTGATCCTGATTTTAATGATGTTTTGTTGAATTGTAAAGAGGGACGTACATGGAACAAGTGTGTGATCAATGATGGATTTGTGTTTAGAGCTAACCGTCTGTGCATTCCAGTTGGATCAGTTCGTCTTTTGTTGTTGCAGGAAGCACATGGAGGAGGATTGATGGGGCATTTTGGTGCTAAGAAGACGTTGGATATGTTGGCCACACATTTCTTTTGGCCAAAGATGAGGAGAGATGTTGAGAGGTTCGTGGCACGCTGTACCACATGTCAAAAGGCTAAGTCACGCTTGAATCCACATGGTTTGTATATGCCTCTTCCTGTTCCTTCTATTCCTTGGGCAGATATTTCGATGGACATTGTTTTGGGATTGCCTAGGACTAAGAGGGGGAGGGATAGCATTTTTGTTGTTGTTGATCATTTTTCTAAGATGGCACATTTTATACCTTGTCATCAAAGTGATGATGCCGTATATATTGCTGACCTCTTTTTCAAAGAGATTGTTGTAACACCCTGGTGTTAAGCAACCCTAAATGCATAAATTGACATCTCATAAGCATGAAGCATCATCATCCCATGTTGCATTCTTTTTGTGAAGTGTCATTTTATGTGTTGGCTTGTAATGTTATGTTTAATGTGATGCTTGTTTGACATTGTTTTGGAGTGCTTGAGTTCTCTATGTAGTTGAACTTTGTTGAGGAGTCAAAATGAAGCTAGGTGTGTGTTGGTCATTGTGGCTAACCAAGTCACTAACCCTAGTTGCCTTAATAGAGACCTAGGAGTCCTTTTGTTTGACTAACTAAGACCTCCTTGTTAGAAGCTTCACATTGCTGTGGTCCATTAACCAAAAGTGTGTAGATTTTAGAGTAGAACAAAAGTTGTTTATGGACCAACTCATGAAAATGGGTTTAACAAGGTGTTTTAGGACCCACAAGGCAGAAATGGGGGAGATTAGACTTAGAAAAATTTCCTAAGTCTTTAAGTGCCGAAACAGTTTCACTGAGTGATCTTTGGAGTTTTATTTGAGAGCAATCTAGGCCGAACCAAAGCTTGATCTTGTAACCAAAGTTGTAGTCGACATGTAGCTCTAATCAATGGATCAAATGGTTTAGCGTTTCATCGAGTGGATTAGGAGATAATCGTGTCCAAAATCCGGCCGTCAGTCGGCAATCAGCGACTGAATCAGCCCGATTCAGTTTGAATCGGCCGTGGTCATGGCCGACCGCGCGCAGGGCTTGGACGCCGCGTGGCGCGAGCAGGCTGGGGATGCAACGTCCGCGCGTGGCGTGGCGAGCTCAAGTCGCCAACTCGCCCCCGCCCTGTCCGAACCGTGCCATTCCATCCGCCCTGTCCCCCTCTCGCTCTCGACGTCGCCCGAGCAGGTAAGCGCCGCCGCGAGTCCGCCGGCGTCTTCCCGCCGCTCAGTCGCGGTTCCACCCCAACCATCCAGCCAAAACAAGTTGCCGGGACCCGCTCCATCTCCTGCCCTAGCTAGCTTGAGCCGAAAGCCTCTGGGTAAGCTGCGAAGCACGCGTCCGCCATGTCCGCCATGGCCGGCGAGCTCGGTCCGCCGTGGCCAACCCCATTTCCGAGCTCGTCCGTTTGTGCTAGCTAGCGTTCGCGAGTCGCCTTGACCCGTAGAAGACGTTGGTGGTGTTGGTTTGGCCGATTAGGGTTTGGTAGTGGCCGTACGTCGCCGTTCGCCGCCGGCTCTGTTCGCCATGGACGACGAGCCATGGTCTCAACCGTTTCTCTTGGCAACCCGAGCTTTTTTGCTTCGATTAGGGTTCGCTAGGGTTCGAGGAGTGTGAGATGGCCGTCGGTTTGCTTCGGGAAGGCCGGAGATGGTCGGCGTGGCGAGTTCCCGCCGCCGCGGCCGCCATTCTCGCCGGCGAAGCTCGATCCGTGCATGCGCTAGACCTTTTAGTGGTAGCATCGGGTGCGAAAGATCAAGGGGAGTCCGTCCGTGGTGTCCGTTTCGCCAGAGGAGCCGCCGACGGCGAGCATCGCCTTTGTCAACGTCGGCCCTGTTCTGTGTGTGTGACAAGTGGGGTCAGTTTGACCCGGGGTCATGCAGGTCAGTGACTCGGGTCCCGGTTGTCAATGTCTCAGGTGCAGTAGTTTGGGTACGCGTAGCAGTTTAGGTTAAGGAGTTTTTCAGGGTTTTGTTTAATTAGTTTCAGAAATGCTTGATTTGCTTGTTTAATTCATATCTTGCGTTACGTAAATGCTAAAAAGGTGAAACAAGTTTTGTTAAGTTTGTTGTGATGAGTTCTATGCATGAAAAATGTAATATGTCCAGTTTGTGATAAATGTTTGTGTAGTTATATTTAATTCATGTTTAGGCTAAAATCTTGTTAAATGCATAGTAAACTGTGTGCTGCTCAGAAAAATGTGATTCTTGTTTTGTTAGGTTTGTTTTGATGAATAGTTTCTGGGAAAAATGTGATATGGTGTTGTCTGTGGAATATTTTGGCAGTAGCAATTAAAGTGATTAAGAGGTTGTTTCCTTGTTTAATTTGTAGTAATTAAAATATGAGGAATATGAACCTGAGAATTATGTACGCTGCTCTTGTGCTAAGAAGTTCAGTGGAAAAATGGGAAATTGTTTTGTTGACACTTTTTGCTACGGTGTGTAGTTCAAAGCACCTTTTCATGGTAGAATTTGTCTTTTTCATAGAGGATAGAGTTTAATTCTAAATGGGTTGAAATTTGGACAGAAGACTAAATTATGTGTGTTTAACTTCCAGTAATTTCTGTGGATTTTTCCGAAGCTGTGTAGGATGGGTTGTTGTTATAGGCTTGATTAAATGGATTTATTTCAGCAAGTAATTAAAGGAGATAAATTAAATAAGTGAGTGCTTGCTGTGGTATTTGGAAATCCTAACTAGTTAACTAGGAAAGTTATTGATTGGTTAGATGTTAAGGTCTTTTGTTCACTAATTTGATGTTGACTACCTTGTTGAAGAGAACGCAGTAGATGACATGTGCTTATCTCCTGAGTTATCTTAGTAGATGACATGTGCTTATCTCCTGAATTGTCCTGTTCTATGTTGCATCACCAATGCATTCCATGTGCATTCATTTTATTTATACGTGTTATGCATCATACAGGATCGGTAGCGGAGGTCCAGGAACCGCCACTAGAGGAGCCGTGTCCGGGGGAGACACCGGACGAGAGGACCCCAGAAGGAGATGTCGAGGACCTGCCTGAGTGCCGCGATCATCGACCCTCCGACTTTGAACGAGGCAAGCCCCGGAGCATCTCACTCCTATGGTTTGCAATTACCATTTACAAAGTTAACCTGATATGTTTGTTGCATTAGGTTATAGGGGTTGGGTGATACCATTGCTGCATTATTTACTTATCCTTGTCCACCTGCAATTGTTGTCTTAATATCCCTGTTAGGTCTAGGCTCGTTTATGCTTAGCCCTGCTTAGATCGGTAAAAGTCAGGTGATTCCTGTCTCCCGCATATAGGTGGATACTGATCATGACTTGCCTGGTGCTATCATGGAAATAACCATGTGATAATTAATCTGAGACCGGGCGGGATGGAGGAGCAGCAGGACATGGGTTCTGTGTGCTAGTAGTCTCCCGTCTGTGTCGATTAGGACCCGACGAAGGCACACCTCAGTCATTTTGAACGCGTCAATCACTTAACGGAGCAGGTGCGGGTACCTCCCGTGAAGCCGAGTAAGGTTTTTCGAGCCGGTGATGGAGATGTTGACGCCTAACACCCAGGGCCTTATATGAACCGTGGGCAACTATTCTGAGCAACCTGGCATGGTCCGTGGACAGGCGGGGCCTAATTGACCTGGCATGACCGTGGGCAGTTATAGCTTGATCGACCTGGCATTGAGATAACCCCCGGTGTAGAAGGGCCCATGACCGTCCCGCGTGTTGTGTTCTCGAACCTCCTGAATTGGTTGCCAACGGCTGCCTGGCAAGGTGTGATCGGGCGAGTGTGCGACATTTTTATTCCCAGCTGGTAGAAATCGATTATAATCGCCATCACTCCTGGATAGTGAGTAACTTGACTGGGCATGTGTTACCGTAGTAACTTATGGAGCTAAAGATGGTTATGGTACTGAATCTGAAAGGCTATTGATGAAATAGTCACTCTTGCTTGATTAATTAGCCAAGTGATTGCTCTAGATCAGGTGCAAATCTAGTTAATCAGGTTGATTACATAAAAGTGGCTGCTAATACTCTAATGATGATTATTTAATAACAAAAAGGCTTTTATGCCAAAAGGTAAGTATGGCCAACTCCAGATACAGCCTTGCATACTCCTTGGTGTCACTTTATTTCTGGTTTATGACGGGTAAGTCTAGCGGAGTACCTTCTCGTACTCAGGGTTTTATCCCTTGTTGTTGCAGATGGGCAATGCTTCTACGACTATTGCGAGAACTGTCTGTACGCCGTCGCGGGTGATGATTAGACCATGGGCAGGGTCATTTCTTATCCTCTCCTGATGCTTTTGTGGACCGATCAGGCAATGGCACCGTATTGTGAACTGAGAACTTATGTTTAAAATTATGTTGCTTCCGCTTTCTTTTAAATTCCGAACTATGGTTTGTAATAACTGTTGAACTCCGATGTATTTTGAACTATGTGCAAACTGAATGTACCTTGTAGACATGTACGCTAATCTATTACGATCTTGGTTAAAGTTGAATGACTTGAAATCCTTCGAGATTTCCGGACTACCGGGTTTGTACGAGCTTAAGTACTTGCAAATCTCTGTGAAAGCAGAGATTCAGTGCTTAATCTGGTATAAATTGGTCGGTTCTGTAATAGCTGGTATCGAAGCCTGGTTAGCGTTACTGTACATAAGTGTATTTGAAAAACTATATTTTCAAATCAGAATTTCTATTTGCCAAAACTTATAGCTATATTAGGATCTGAAAAATCTTATTGATAAAGATTAAGGTGTGCCATTGATTAGGTCCTTATGCCCAGTAGGAGCTTAGGTGGCTATTAAATACTGACTTGGAGGGGTTATGCATCATATTTTTATTCTGTTGTACTGTTGTCCATACGGCAGTGAGAAATTGTATGGATGCTATTCTTTGGGATAGTAATGAATGGATCAGTTTGCCTCTATGCCAAGGTAATCAGGGAGTTGTGAGTGCATGACCAAACAACCGTTGGTCTAGGGGAGAGCTAGTTTGGTACTGGAGCCTGTACCCGTATGCACACAAGTACAAGTGAAGGTATTTAATTGCTGGTAGATTTGAGAAATGGGTAGTGTAAGGTAAGTGAGAGCATGGTTGGACAACCGCCGATCTAGGGGTGTGCTAGATTGGTATCGGATTGTATACTTGTTACACACAGGTATATGTGAAGGTACTTAATTGTGGGAGTAATATTATTCTGATGGGTGCATATACTGCTTACGTGTATACCGGGTGCACACCTAAGTTAGTATTAGATTTAATTTCAGCAATGCATGATATTCATATTGTGGGCAGGGCTGAAATGATTTTTCTGCAGGTACACTAACTTGCGAAAGTATAGTACGTCTAGTTAACGCTATGAGTGAACGTGTATGCCACCGTCTAGCCGTTAGATTGTTAGACAGTGAGGACGTATGTTACGTGCATGCATCATGATCATATAACCTTGCATTAATCTTGTTTCCTTCCTTATGTTATCTGTCCTGTTTTCTTAATAAAAGTTGCTCTCAAACTAATGAAAATATGTGTGGATAAACATCTTACAGATGGCACGTACCAAGCGCACCGCTCGTAAGTCAACCGGGGGCAAAAGGCCTAACTATATGCTGGGACCGTGGACTGCTGAGGGGTCGGAGGACTTCTTAGATGAGTTCGGTATGCCTACCATCCTGTGGAGGGTGTTGCACTTGGCGGGTTATCAGGAGGGCCAGGAGCCACAGTATGACTGGCACCGCGTGCAGATGTCCGAGGATCGTCATATGTACACGGTGGAGGTTGATGTGCCTAGCCGTGATGAGCAGGATCACGCCTGGTGTCGCCGAGTGTTCGCATTGCAGGGGAGGACCCCATGGGATGCAGCTAACAGAGTTGCTTAAACCGTTCTCTGGGACATCATGGAGGACCATCCGGAGGTGGTTGCCCAGGCTATGGCCAGCGTCTTCCCAACAGCAGATCCTTATCAGTCAGTATGGCGTCAGCCAGGAGCCGCTGTTCTTGAGGCCAGTTCGTTTGAGAGGGAGCATTCTGCCGGACCAGCTGGGAGTGCTATGGCTGCACTCATGGCTACCTATGGATGCTTATCCCATAGCTATGATCAGTTGGACCATATTCTTAGTGAGGAGATGGCTGCACAGCATCGGAGGCAGCAGGAGCATACCGCCGAGGTGCACCGCCTCACCTCAGAGTTGGCACGTATGACAGTAGAGAGGGATCAGGCACTTCAGAGAGAGCAGGAGACTGCCCATCAACTCACTATTCAGCAGGAGTCTGCTACCCTCTTAGCCTTGATCATGAGGGAGACCGAGGAGTCACTTCGAGGTGTTTGCCTTGAGGGCATGCGCGCTTCAGAGGAGAACAGGCTGCTGAGGTTGCGAGTGGGAGACCTAGAGCTGCAACTTCACCATCTGCAGGATTACAATGATCGCTTGCATGAGGAGATCCACCGCAGGGAGAATGAGAGGAACCCCATCTTTCCTCAAGAGGATCCGGACCCGCGTAGTTCTTCTAGTGGCTCTTCAGATGTATCTAGTGATGATGGTGACGATGGCGACGTCCCTAGAGAGTAGCTCAGATCATATGCTTAGAGTTTAGTGATCTTTTGTGTATGATGATGGCCCGATCTTTTGCTTTGTTGTGGGTTGGATGTAAGCATGGGTGGTAAACTTATGTGCTTGTGATGCGAGACCTTTGGAAAGTCCCATATG
This sequence comes from Coix lacryma-jobi var. lacryma-jobi, assembly GCA_009763385.1. Classification (NCBI taxonomy): domain Eukaryota; kingdom Viridiplantae; phylum Streptophyta; class Magnoliopsida; order Poales; family Poaceae; genus Coix; species Coix lacryma-jobi. The sequence continues at coordinate 70,610,359 of CM019828.1, forward strand.
TATGGGCAAAACTATGGATGTTATGTTGGCTTTTGCATTATATGTATTGAGCGATCTTATTATGTGATGATGCGATGTGGATTGAAATTTATTATATCTCTTTGATTGTTTGGTGAATTCATTTTCCGAATGATTTCAATGGGTATGATTTATTGTTCACTACAGTAATTGCAACTTCGCCTAATGATCATTTGCCATCGTATATGCAGATGACGATGACCCATAGTGGAGCTGGCAGTAGTGGTGATAATGAGGACCCTAGGGACAACCGCAATCCACCAACCCCTCCACCACCTATGGCTGAGCAACTTTTTGCTCATTTTTTGGGAAGTCAACGCAACATTGAAGCCTTGCTGCGAGAGAATTTGGCGCACGGTCACCCGCGCCCAGAACCAAATCAGTATAGTTCTTTCAAGGATTTCTTGGATACTAAACCACCTATCTTCAAGGAAGCTACTGAACCTTTAGAAGCAGAAGAATGGCTGCATACCATGGAACAAAAGTTTCGTTTGCTCAGGCTCACAGAAGAGCTCAAAGCCGAGTATGCTGCGCATCAGCTACAGGGGCCAGTCGGGATTTGGTGGGGCCATCACCGCAACACCTATCCTGCTAATGTTCCTGTCACTTGGAGGATGTTCACTGAAGCTGTTCGAGGGCATTAACGATTCCGCCAGGCTTGACTCAGGCTGAAAATAAATGGCAGAATTCATGAGCTTAACGCAAGGAACTTGGTCTGTCACTGAGTACCATCACTTGTTCAACTCGTTGTCTCGTTATGCTCCAGACTTCGTGGATTGCAGATGCCAGAATTTGCTAGTTTCAAGAGAGGCTTGAACACTAAAATGGAAAGTCAGTGGGTACAATCTCTTCTCGTACCGTCTTCAATGACTCATTAGCGATTGCTTGATTTAAGAGAATCACAACACAACAAGCATGCTGCAAGTAAGGCCGGAAGAGGACTTTGATTTAGGACCATCTCAACCTAATGGACCACCAGCTCAACGTACCCAGTATCGTCCACCAGCGCCGGGGGCACGTTTCAGGCCGCCGGGACAAAGAAGAATCAGCCGCAACTCAGCACAATCAAAAGCCATATAAGATAGCTTGCTGCTCAGTCGGAGGTCAGGGAAGTTCCACAGGAGGGAAACCTGTGGTTCGGGGACCCTGTTTCAACTGCAATCAACAGGGGCACTTCGCAAGATATTGCCCTCACCCAAAGAAGCAACAGGCCAATGACCCTGTGCGTCTACACAACATGACTGCTGAAGAAGCTCGTGCCGGTGAACCCGTGACTATCGGTATGTGTCTTGTTAACCATCATCCTGCCGTTGTTTTGTTTGATACTGGATCATCGCATTCGTTCATGAGCAAAGCATTTGCACAAAAGCATAACCAAGAGATGTCTGAAATGGATTATGGGTTTCGCGTAAGCTCCGTGGGGAGTAGCGTGTTATCTAGGTAGATGGTTTGTAATGCAACCATCGACATTGGAGGGCACAAATTTGGAGCTAATCTAGTAGTTCTGCCAGGACTAAGTATGGATGTAGTCCTAGGTATGAGTTGGATGAATATGTGGAATGTAGTGTTAGACACTGCAAATAGGACTCTTACCTTATCTGATGGAAGGACGAATACAAAGCTACGCCTCTCTTCTCTTCCTCGAGTGCTGACTTCGTCGATTTTATCTTGCACTTTGTCTAGAGAAGACCTGTCGAAAATTCTAGTTGTTCGAGATTTCCCAGATGTCTTTCCAGATGAGTTACCACCAGCGGTTTACCCCCAAGCGGGCAGTGGAGTTTGCCATTGAGTTGTTACCCTGGAATTGCACCAATCTCTTGAAGACCTTACCGTATGCCGCCCAATGAGTTAGCTGAACTCAAAACTCATATTAAGGGAACTTTTGGATAAGGGATTCATTCAACCTAGTTTAGTCGTCAGAATGGGGATGTCCCAGCGCTGTTTGTCAAGAAGAGGATAAGTCGTTACGGATGTGTGTGATTTATCAACCACTCAATGCCGTGACTGTCAAGAACAAGTATCTGTTGCCACGGATATATATTTTGTTTGATCAGTTATCCATAGCCAAGGTGTTTTCCAAGATCGATTTGAGGTCGGGTTACCACCACGGACATATCAGGATCGACCACAAGATATTCCGAAGACTGCCTTTTCAAACCAGATATGGGTTATACGAATATCTTGTTATGTCCTTTGGACTGACAAATGCTCCAACATACTTCATGAGTTTGATGAATTCGTTGTTTATGGTGCCGGAATTGGATAAGTTGTAGTGGTGTTCATTGACGACATTTTGGTATACTCTGAGAAATCCTGATGATCACATAGAACATTTAAGGATTGTTTTTGACAAGGCTCCGAGAACATAAGCTTTATGCTAAGTTTAGCAATATGAGTTTTGGTTGAAGAAGGTGCATTTTCTTGGTCACATCCTATCAGAAGGAGGAATTTCTGTAGACCCCAGTAGGGTACAAGAAGTGATGGATTGGAAAGCGCCTACTTCGGTTGGTGAAATTCGGAGTTTTCTCGGCTTAGCAGGATATTTATCGCCGATTCATTCCCGACTTTTCCAAGATTGCGAAACCAATGATAAGTTTGCTATAGAAAGACCAGAAGTTTGACTGGACAGAGGAGTGTGAGATAGCTTTCCGTACTCTGTGGTAACTGTTGACCACTGCTCCTGCTTAGCTCAACCGGATATTGAGAAGCCGTTTGATGTCTTTTGTGATGCATCGAAAATTGGTTTGGGTTGTGTTCTTATGCAAGAAGGCAGAGTGATTGCTTATGCTTCACGCCAACTAAGGAAACATGAGATAAACTATCCTACACATGATTTGGAGTTAGCCGCACTGGTGCACGCTCTGAAGATCTGGAGACATTATCTGCTTGGAAATGTTTGTAAGATGTACACCAATCATAAGAGTCTCAAGTATATCTTCACTCAATCTGAACTGAATATGAGACAGAGAAGATGGCTTGAACTAATCAAGGATTACAATCTGCGAGAACATTATCATCTAGGGAAAGCAAATGTAGTTGCCGATGCATTGAGCCGAAAATCACACTGCAACAATTTGAGGGTACGACCAGAAGACGAGTTTAGTCTCGTACACCCTGTAATTCTACACAATATCAGGTTGCAAGGCACCCTAGTTGATCAGATTCTTGAAGGCCAGAAAACGGATAAGGGAATTTATCATATCAAGGAAAGGTTGAAAACCGCAACTAAACCAGTAAAACATTTTTGGATTGATGACAAGGGAGTGTTATGGTTTGACAATCGCTTAGTGATACCCAAGAACAGAGAGCTTAAAAATCGGATCATGGACGAAGCTCATCTATCCAAGTTGTCTATTCATCCTGGAAGTACTAAGATGTATCAAGATTTGCGTCCAAGATTTTGGTGGACCAAAATGAAGAAGGAAATTGCTGCTTATGTAGTCAGATGCGACACGTGTTGTCGAGTGAAAGCTATTCACCTGAAGCCAGCCGGAACACTTCAACCGTTACCAGTACCCGAGTGGAAATGGGAAGAAGTGAGTATAGATTTCATCACTGGTTTGCCAACCACCCAGAAAGGAAATGACTCAGTTTGGGTGATAGTTGATCGTCTCACCAAGACCGCTCATTTCATACCAGTTAAAACTTGTTATCGAGCATCGGACTATGTAGGGATTTATATCAATCAAATCGTTCGACTACATGGTATACCCAAGGTTATAGTTTTGGATCGTGGATCGCAGTTTACGGCACTATTTTGGGAGAAACTGCAAAAGGAATTAGGCACCAAGCTAATCCATAGCTCTGCCTATCATCCTCAAACGTCAGGACAAACTGAAAGAGTGAATCAGGTGTTGGAGGACATGTTGAGAGCCTATGTGATTTCAGCGAAAGGATCTTGTGAGAAATGGTTACCTTTAGCTGAATTTGCAGATAACAATGGGTATCAAGAAAGCATACAGATGGCACCTTTTGAAGCTCTTTATGGTAGAAAGTGCAGAACACTGGTGAATTGGGTTGAACCAGGAGAACGTCGTTATTACGGAATTGATTTTGTTAATGAAGCAGAAGAACAAGTTAGAATAATCCAACAACACATGGCAGTTGCGTAGTCTCGACAAAAGAGCTATGCAGACAAGAGGAGGAAACCGCTTGAATTCAATGAAGGCGATTATGTGTATCTGAAAGTGTCACCCATGAAAGGTGTCAGACGCTTTGGCGTAAAAGGAACTAGCGCCAAGATTTGTGGGACCATATAGGATTGTGGAAAGGAGGGGAGAAGTAGCTTATCAGCAACAGCTGCCTGAACACTTGAAGGCTATATTCCCTGTATTCCATGTGTCACAATTAAAGAAATGTCTTCGAGTACCAGAAGACGAGGTACAATCGGCCAATATCAAGTTACAATCCGATCTCACCTACTCAGTGAAGCCTTGTCGGGTACTTGATGAAAAAGAAAGAATAACTCGCGGAAGAATAGTGAAGCAATATAAAATATCTTGGAGTGAACAAGACGATCGAGATGCCACTTGGGAAACGAAGACTATCTAAATGAGGTGTATCCACAGTTTTATAAAGACTGGTTAGTAACTCAAATCTCGGGACGAGATTTCTTTAAGGAGGGGAGGGCTGTAACACCCCTGGTGTTGAGCAACCCTAAATGCATAATTTGACATCTCATAAGCATGAAGCATCATCATCCCATGTTGCATTCTTTGGTGAAGTGTCATTTTTTGTGTTGGCTTATAATGTTATGTTTAATGTGATGCTTGTTTGACTTGTTTTGGAGTGCTTGAGTTCTCTAAGTAGTTGAACTTTGTTGAGGAGTCCAAATGAAGCTAGGTGGGTGTTTGGTCATTGCGGCTAACCAAGTCACTAACCCTAGTTGCCTTAATAGAGCCCTAGGAGTCCTTTTGTTTGACTAACTAAGAACCTCCTTGTTAGAAGCTTCACATGGTTGTGGGCCTTAACCAAAAGTGTGTAGATTTTAGAGTAGAACAAAAGTTGTTTAAGGACCAACTCATGAAAATGGGTTTAACAAGGTGTTTTAGGACCCACAAGGCAGAAATGGGGGAGATTAGACTTCGAAAAATTTCCTAAGTCTTTAACTGCCAAGACAGTTTCACTGAGTGATCTTTGGAGCTTTTTTCGAGAGCAATCTGAGAACATATATGATGAATGATTGACATTGATAAGGAAGGTTTGAGGCTTTTACCCGGTTTAGTCCATATCTCGCTATGCGCTTATTGTTTATGACTAACCGGTGGCGTGAGTTGTGTGGTGTTTCTGTGTTGGTGTGCGTGTGCGACATGTGTCTCTTGGCTGTGTTGATGTGCAGATGTGGAGCTCAGATACAGTGGTCTATGGAGAGGTTAAGGTCAAGTAGAGACGTGCCGTGCCGATGGATCGGGAGCGGTGAAGGATGGGCGTGTCGTGCGGCGGACGTGCCATGCTGATGTACCCAAAGCGATGAAGGGCGGACATGAGGCTTGGACTGACGGACCAGAGGGCCAGAGGACCAGCTGTGGTAGCTGGCACGTGGCATCGGCGAGCGAGAGCACATGGGGATGTGCGATGCATCGGCCGAGTCGGAGGAAGGCGCTGGAGTCGTGTCACTTGGCGGGAGGTCGGACACGGGCTTTGCGTCGGCGCAAGTGCCGTCGGCCAAGTAAAGAAGGAAGGCGAAGGCGTTGTGCCCGGCGTGGTGGCTGGACATGCATCGGCATCGGTGCCGGTGGTCGGGGTGTGCGAACCACATCCCGTCTACGGTGCGGGTTCGGTAGCTGAGCCTCAAAAAGCTACCAACGACGGTTTCCGAGTTTGGGCCTCAAAGCTCGGGTGGCCGGTTTCCGAGTTTGGGCCTCAAAACTCAGGATGGACGGTTTCCAGGTTTGGGCCTCAAAACCTGGGCTTGCGGGTTTCCGAGTTTGGGCCTCAAAACTCGGGGTGGACGGTTTTCCCAGTTTGGGCCTCAAAACCGGGGTTGGTCCGAAAGGACGGTCGACGCGTGGTGGCACCGAGAGGCTTGCGTTGCGGCGAAGCTATCGGTGAGAAGGCGCAGCGGTCGACGGTGGCGGCATGTGGCAGCATCAGGGAGGTCGCGTCGAGGCGAAGCTACCGGATGTGCGGGCGTGGCCGTCGGATGAAGATTGACCGGACTGGATGGTTTTACCCCTAGGGGGTATTTGGGACGAGTGCTTAATGTAAGGGCGTTTTGGTCTTCGAACGTGCGCCTATATATATGAAGGGGGCTGCTAGGGCAGCCGGCATCCTTGGTGAATTCTAGGAGGTGTCACTCTCATTTGTTCGTGTGAGAGGAGGCTAGGGTTAGAGGAGAGTTGGCTCTTGTTCTTGAGCTTTTTGCCATCCAAGCTTTGTGTTGCTAGGATTGGCTTGTAGCCCGACACCGATTGCTTAATCAATCATCCATTCCTCTGAATCCAAGGATCAAATTCGTGCTTTAATTTGTCTTGCGATTTTGTTCTTCGCGTTGCACGTTTTCCCCTCTTTCGATTTTCACGAGATTTCTTATTTGGAGGGAAGATTCGCAAATCCGTTTGAACCATCTTGTGTAGCTTCTTGAGAGTATTCTTTCTACTACGAAGGAATTTCTCTAATACCTCACGAACTCACAGATCGGGCGGATTTAGTTTTGGGATCGAGTTCTTGCCCGTTCTTCACCGTTTTCTTCAATTCACAGATTTGGAGTTGGGTTCGAGCCATGATCTCTTAGGAGTAGCTCACTAACATCCTTGTGACCCCTCACACGAAGTTGGAGCCCTAGTGCTTTTGATTTGAGGGAGATCGGGTTGATTCGGTGGACGAACAGAGGTGGATCGCGGTGACCGGACGCACGAGTCGGACCGACCGGACGCTTGGTCGTGAGTCTGGTCGTTGAACACGTTCTCTGCGTCTCCTTCGTGACATGACAGGACGCACGCCTCGTATCAACCGGACGCTATCCCATGCGTCCGATCGTTGAAGGCCGAGCGAAATACTGTGCGCGATTTTGACCGGACTCACCTAGGGTTGAGTGACCGGACTCGCTGGTGGTACTGTTCACCGTGTTCTCGACACTGACCGGACGCACTGTGCATGTGACCGGACTCTCCCTGGTGCTGCGTCCGGTCATGAATAGAGAGCTCCCAGAACGCTGATCAGCTGACCGGACACGTCCGGTGCCTGTTGACCGACGCACCAGTGAGTCCGGTCAGTGGAGACAGCGCACGTTTTTCGTCCATCTTTTGTGTTTGAGCTCTGATTTGAGATCCGCTTTTTGCGTTGGATTCCCGATTCTTTGCTCTACAGATCCGGGCTTCCCGCTTTGCGAGAAAGCCTGAATCCCCCTCGTGTTGCTCGGGGAGGTTGAGGTTACCCAAACTCCATCTTGTCACTAGTTGACTTGCGTGGATTTGGAAGAGAGAGCTTTTGTGGTGCCCCGCTGTGTTCCCAGGGAACATCCACCCATTCTCTTGGGTCGTGGACATCACGTGTGTCGGCTTTGCTCTTGGGGTTGATTTTGTTGGAACAGAGGCCGAAATTTCTGAGAAGAAATTTTAGGCTCCCATTCACCCCCCCTCTGGTCGCCTTGCTTTAGCATTTTCGGTCCTTCACAATCAAGGCCGAACCAAAGCTTGATCTTGTAACCAAAGTTGTAGTCGGCATGTAGCTCTAATCAATGGAGCAAATGGTTTAGCGTTTCATCGAGTAGATTAGGAGATAATCGTGTCCAAAATCCGGCCGTTAGTCGGCAATCAACGACTGAATCAGCCCGATTCAGTTGAATCGGCCGTGGTCATGGCCGACCGCGCAGGGCTTGGACGCGCGTGGCGCGAGCAGGCCGGGACGCAGCGTCCGCGCGCGGCGTGGTGAGCTCAAGTCGCCAGCTTGCCCCGCCCTGTCCAAACCGTGCCATTCCATCCGCCCTGTCCCCCTCTCGCTCTCGCCGTCGCTCGAGCAGCAGCGCCAACCACCGCGAGCCCGCTGCCGTCTTCTCGCCGCTCAGCCTCGGTTCCACCCCAACCATCCAGCCAAAACAAGTTGCCGTGACCCGCTCCATCTCCTGCCCTAGCTAGCTTGAGCCGAAAGCCTCTAGGTAAGCTGCGAAGCACGCGTCCGCCGTGTCCGCCATGGCCGGCGAGCTCGGTCCGCCGTGGCCAGCCCCCTTTCCGAGCTCGTCCGTTTGTCCTAGCTAGCGTTCACGAGTCGCCTTGACCCGTAGAAGACGTTGGTTGTGTTGGTTTGGCCGATTAGGGTTTGGTAGTGGCCGTACGTCGCCGTCCGCCGCCGGCTCTGTTCGCCATGGACAACGAGCCATGGTCTCGGCCGTTTCTCATGGCAACCCGAGCTTCTTTGCTTTGATTAGGGTTCGCTAGGGTTCGAGGAGTGTGAGATGGCCGTCGGTTTGCTTCGGGAAGGCCGGAGATGGTCGGCGTGGCGAGTTCCCGCCGCCGCGGCCGGCATTCTCGCCGGCGAAGCTCAATCCGTGCATGCGCTAGACCTTTTAGTGGTAGCATCGGGTGCGGAAGATCAAGGGGAGTCCGCCGGTGGTGTCCGTTTCCCGGGAGGAGCCGCCGACGGCGAGCATCGCCTTGGTCAACGTCGGCCCTGTTCTGTGTGTGTGACAAGTGGGGTCAGTTTGACCCGGGGCCACGCAGGTCAGTGACTCGGGTCCCGGTTGTCAGTGTCTCCGGTGCAGTAGTTTGGGTACGCGTAGCAGTTTAGGTTAATGAGTTTTTCAGGGTTTTGTTTAATTAGTTTCAGAAATGCTTGATTTGCTTGTTTAATTCATATCTTGCATTATGTAAATGCTAAAAGGTGAAACAAGTTTTGTTAAGTTTGTTGTGATGATTTCTATGCAGAAAAAATGTAATATGTCCAGTTTGTGATAAATGTTTGTGTAGTTATATTTAATTCATGTTTAGGCTGAAATCTTGTTAAATGCATAGTAAACTGTGTGTTGCTCAGAAAATGTGATTCTTGTTTGTTAGGTTTGTGTGATGAATAGTTTCTGGGAAAAATGTGATATGGTGTTGTTCTGTGGAATATTTTGGCAGTAGCAATTAAAGTGATTAAATGTTTTTCCTCCTTTTTAATTTGTAGTAATTAAAATATGAGGAATATGAACCTGAGAATTTATGTACACTGCTCTTGTGCTATGAAGTTCAGTGGAAAATGGGAAATTTGTTGTTTGACACTTTTTTCTAGGGTGTGTAGTTCAAAGCACCTTTTCATGGTAGAATTTGTCTTTTTCATAGAGGATAGAGTTTAATTCTAAATGGGTTGAAATTTGGGCAGAAGACTAATAAATATGTGTTGTTCACTTCCAGTAATTTCGGTGGATTTTTCTGAAGCTGTCTAGGATGGGTTGCTATAGGCTTGATTAAATGGATTTATTTCAGTAAGTAATTAAAGGAGAATAAATTGATTAAGTGAGTGCTTGCTGTGGTATTTGGAAATCCTAACTAGTTAACTAGGAAAGTTAATTGATTGGTTTATGTTAAGGTCTTTTGTAATCACTAATTTGATGTTGACTACCTTGTTGAAGAGAACGCAGTAGATGACATGTGCTTATCTCCTGAGTTATCTTAGTAGATGACATGTGCTTATCTCCTGAATTGTCCTATTCTATGTTGCATCACCAATTCATTCCATATGCATTCATTTTATTTATACGTGTTATGCATCATACAGGATCGGTAGCGGAGGTCCAGGAACCGCCACCAGAGGAGCCGTGTCCGAGGGAGACACCGGACGAGAGGACCCCAGAAGGAGACGTCGAGGACGTGCCTGAGTGCCGTGATCATCGACCCTCTGACTTTGAACGAGGCAAGCCCCGGAGCATCTCACTCCTATGGTTTGCAATTACCATTTACAAAGTTAACCTGATATGTTTGTTGCATTAGGTTATAGGGGTTGGGTGATACCGTTGCTGCATTATTTACTTATCCTTGTACACCTGCAATTGTTGTGTTAATATCCCTGTTAGGTCTAGGCTCGTTTATGCTTAGCCCTGCTTAGATCGGTAAAAGTCGGGTGATTCCTGTCTCCCGCATATAGGTGGATACTGATCATGACTAGCCTGGTGCTATCATAGAATAAACCATGTGATAATTAATTAGTGAGACCGGGGCGGGATGTAGGAGCAGCAGGACATGGGTCTGTGTGCTAGTAGTCTCCTGTCTGTGTCGATGAGGACCCGATGAAGGCACACCTCAGTCATTTTTGAACGCGTCATCACTTAACGGAGCAGGTGCGGGTACCTCCCGTGAAGCCGAGTAAGGTTTTTCGAGCCGGTGATGGAGATGTTGACGCCTAACACCCAGGGCCTTATATGAACCGTGGGCAACTATTCAGCAACCTGGCATGGTCGTGGACAGGCGGGGCCTAATTGACCTGAATGACCGTGGGCAGTTATAGCTTGATCGACCTGGCATTGAGATAACCCCCGTGTAAGAAGGGCCCATGACCATCCCGCGTGTTGTGTTCTCGAACCTCCTGAATTGGTCGCCGACGGCTGCCTGGCAAGGTGTGATCGGGCGAGTGTGCGACATTTTTATTCCCAGCTGGTAGAAATCGATTATAATCGTCATCGCTCCTGGATAGTGAGTAACTTGACTGGGCATGTGTTACCGTAGTAACTTATGGAACTAAAGATGGTTATGGTACTGAATCTGAAAGGCTATTGATGAAATAGTCACTCTTGCTTGATTAATTAGCCAAGTGATTGCTCTAGATCAGGTTGCAAATCTAGTTAATCAGGTTGATTACATAAAAGTGGCTGCTAATACTCTAATGATGATTATTTAATAACAAAAAGGCTTTTATGCAAAAAGGTAAGTATGGCTAACTCCAGATACAGCCTTGCATACTCCTTGGTGTCACTTTATTTCTGGTTTATGATGGGTAAGTCTAGCTGAGTATCTTCTCGTACTCAGGGTTTTATCCCTTGTTGTTGCAGATAGGCAACGCTTCTACGGCTATTGCGAGAACTGTCTGTACCCCATCGCGGTTGATGATTAGACCATGGGCATGGTCATTTCTTATCCTATCCTGATGCTTTTGTGGACCGATTCATGCATGGCACCGTATTGTGAACTGAGAACTTATGTTTAAAACTAGGTTGCTTCCGCTTTATTTTGAATTTCGAACTATGGTTTATAATAACTGTTGAACTCCGATGTATTTTGAACTATGTGCGAACTGAATGTACCTTGTGGACATGTACGCTAATCTATTACGATCTTGGTTAAAGTTGAATGACTTGAATCCTTCGAGATTCCGGACTACCGGGGTTGTACGAGCTTAAGTACTTGCAAATCTCTGTGAAAGCAGGGATTCGGTGCTTAATCTGGTATAAATTGGTCGGTTCTGTCACAATTGTTCGCTTGCATGGTATGCCTTGTACTATTGTTTCAGATCGCGATGCTAAATTTTTGAGTCACTTTTGGCTCACTATAAGGATAAGTTGGGTACAAAATTATTGTTTTCTACTACTTGTCACCCACAACTGATGGTCAAACGGAGGTAGTGAACGCACTTTGGGTACCATGTTGAGAACTATTTTGAATAAAAACTTGAAGATGTGGGAAGAATGTTTGCCTCATTGGAGTTTGCTTATAATCGGGCCACACATTCTACCACCAAGGTAAGTCCTTTTCAGGTAGTGTATGGTTTTAACCCCCAAGCTCCTATTGATCTTTTGCCTCTACCTACCACTGAAAGAACACATGGTGATGCTAGTGCACGTGCTGATTTTATATCGTAAGTTGCATGAAAAAACAACTCAAATATCAAAAGAGATGAATGAAATGTATTGAATTGCTAGTAGATGAGGTAGGAAAGAAGTTAAACTTAACCGGAATTTAGTGTGGTTACATTGAGAAAAGATAGATTTCCAGAGTGCTGCGTAAGTCTAAATTAATGCCAAGACACTGGTCCTAATAAGATAATTGAGAAAAAAAATGATAATGCATACAAACTTGAGTTGCCAACAGACGATTTCGGGTTATCCTACTTTTAACATTGCATTTGAAGCCTTACTTGGGAGAAGATAGGGAGCTTGAGTCGAGGGCGACTCCATTCAAGATGGGGAGGATGATAAGGACATCACTCCTTTGGATACACCAACGATCCTCCACTGAGTAATATGGTCCAATGACACGAGCTCGCGCGCGTCACTAAATTTATGAGGGAATTCGTTCCTATGTAACACATTAAATGTTTTTGAGAATAGATTGCTACCTAATGATGAAGGACCGAGAAGCACTCAGAAAGCGAGCGACAAGAGGGGGGGGGGTGAATGGGAGCTTCAAATTTTCCTTACGGAAACTAGTAGCCACTGTCCCAAGAATAAACCCCAGAAGCAAACCCTAGAGCTTGCAAATGTCCACGACCCTAGATGTAGGGTGGATGCTTCCAAGAAGCACAGCGGGACACTAGACACTCTAGAAAGCCAACGCAAAAGACAGAAATCAATTCCGTCAACGAACGAGCGAACCGCGGACAAAACCGTGTGAAAACAGTAGCATCGGATGCTGCCTGCGTCCGATGCTAGACCACCGGACGCGTCCGATGCGAAAACTGCCTCTCGGGAACCTTACTGTTCCACCATCGGACGCTGTGAACAGTGAACAACCAGCGTCCGATGCTTTGGCTCCGGCGCGTCCGATGGCCAACGGACGCGTCCGATGCCTAGCGTCCGATGCCACTACAAACGCTCAGAAAGTGACACGCGTCACCGGAGCGTCCGTCCGATCTAGAACCCTAGCGTCCGATGCTCCCGTGTCAGCGTCCGATGCCCCCGAAAACTGTGCGGTTCTTTGATGATTCAACCCGATTTCCTCCGAATCAAAAGCTCTAGGCCTGGGATTCGATCTGAGGGGTCACAAGGATGTTAGTGAGCTATCTCTAAGAGATCATGGCTCGAACCTAACTCCAAATCGGTGAATCAAGAGATTTCGGGACAAGGAAGCAAAAACACGATCCAAAACAAAAATCGATCGATCTCCTAGACCGTGAGGTTAGAGGTTAATTCCTTCGGTGGAAAGAAGTGCCTCATGATCTAGAACAACTTGGTTCAAACGGTTTTGCAAAAGATGAACCAACCAAGAGATCAAGCGACGGGAGGAACGTGGAGAAAAAGGATTCCGCGAAGAACACAATGAAACGCGAATCACAACCACGATCTTGCAGCCGAAGCGCAAACACACGCTACGACAAGGAGGTTACGGCCTCCTTTCCTCAAAATCACCAGTACACAGAGTCAAGTCTCTGCGGATCTCAGCAGGCTACAGCAGGGGATGGGAGAGCAAGAAACCCTAAGTGCGAAAGAGCAAATGACTGAGATACGGGAGGAGGGTGTCTCCCCTGACTACTTATCCTATTCTAGACTAAGTCTATTTCCTACTCTACCCTCTCTATTCTAATTACAGAGCGAACCAGCTAAACCCTAAGGTTATTCTGGACCAACTCAAGTGGTAGGTAGATCCGACGGCCACGTCCGCACAAGTCGTCCGCGTTGCCTCCACGCAACCTTCCGATTGCCGCCACGTGCCGCCCTCGCTCTGCACCCCCGGTTTTGTGGCCCAAACCGGGAAACCAGCCTTTTCCAGCTATCCCCCGGTTTTGAGGCCCAAACCGGGAAACCAGCCCACCAGCGTCTGAGTTTTGAGGCCAAACTCAGCAAACCCTCAGCGCCCAGGTTTTGAGGCCCAAACCTGGAAACCGTCCTTAGCCCGAGTTTTGTGGCCAAACTCGGAAACCCTCAGCCCGAGTTTTGTGGCCAAACTCGAAACCGTCCACGCCCAGTTTTGAGGCCCAAACCTGGAAACCGTCCATCGATGGTTTTCCCTTCTCGGCTACCACCAAACCGACGTCGTAGAGGGGATGCACCGCCCGTGCACCCCGTCCACCGACACGTGTCCCCAGGTCCTCGACCCGAGCAACACCGTGCCCCGCAAGTCTCCGCTCGTCGCTGTCCCAGGCTGCCAGCCACCACAGCTGATCCTCAGGCACTCCGGTCCCTCAGTCCAAGCCTCACGTCCGCCCTTCACTGCTCGATCCATCGCATGGCACGTCCACCGCACGCAGGCGCCCATCCTTCATCGCACCCAGTCCATCGGCACGACACGTCTCAACTTGACCTTCACCTTGCCCTCGATCACTGTCTCCGTGCTCGACACCTGCACAACACAAGCCAGAGAACATGCGATCAAACCCGTTGACAATCACTCATCACTCAGAGACTCGGCATACACCCATGTATCCGCAATCTCCCCCTTGATGAGTGCATTGTCAACTACTCACACAAATCATAATGAGAGAAAGAAAAAGAATAAGAAGGAGAAAGAAGAACTCGACCAAATGACCCAAAAGCATAGCAAAGCCGAAGAAGGTCAAGTGGAAGAAGCGAAAACTTGGTCCCCAAAGACATGGGCAACGGCTCGACGCAACCAAGCAAAGCAAAGCTAGCCCTCAAGAAGAGGTAGAACAGGCTCAACACCGCTAGCAAAATACCAATTGGAAATCAGAGCTAAAAATGGCAAAATGCTAGTCCCTCAAGATAGAGGCACAGAGGCTCAACACAACTAGCACGAAAACCACTCCGAACCAATTGAAAAACAACCGAAAGGTCTCCGAACCAATCAAATCAACCTCGACGCCAAATGAGGAAAATGTTGCTAGTCCCTCAAGACAGAGGCAACGGCTCAACACAACTAGCAAAACTCCCCTCGACACGTGCAAGCAACCCGGGACTCCCCCTTAGCAAAAGCTCCCCCTTAGTTGAACTCCAGGAGACATATGATTTGCAAAAACTCTCCCCCTTAGTTGAAAATGCACTTATCAAGCACAAACTCTTCTCTTGAGCCAACACAACTCCCCCTTCCAAAATGCATATGAAGTTAGAAATGCAAGTTAGCAGCTTCAGGCATATAGTCAAAAGAGTGCAAAAATGCTCTAGTCGGTATAGCTCCAATGGCACAACTAAGCACTCAAATAGCGAAGGCTCAAACTGATCACACATACGAAATATGAAGCATATGAGCAAGTGAGCAGTTTTAGCCCAAAAGATAGTCACCATCAAAATAGCACACATGTATAGATAGGAATCCAACAAGTGCTAAACATGTATACAAGGTGAACTACCCCTAGCAAAGTTCAATCATCATGCATAGGAATGAAGCATATACTTGTGATTTCAGTTTTATCGCGAGTTGCAGCGGTAAAGAATTCACAAGTTCACTATTTAGCATTTGATGATTGCGAGAGGTTGAAAGCTTGTCTTTGCCTAACTTTTCAACCGAGCGAAGCCTATGCCGAAGCAATCAGAAGCTTAAAGCTACGGTTTCGGTCATACACTACACGGCTCAAGTTTAACTCAAAGTGCAATGAGAAACCGTCTCGATACCGTGATGTTTGACAAGCAATCCCATCTCGATCTTTTCAATTCACTAAACTTGGTTCAAATTTAAACATGATATGAACAGACCAAGCGAGTGAATGACTCAGAACTAGAGACATAGCAACCTAGCATATATGAAAAGCAGGAATGGACTCAACACACCCTACACATGCTAGTTGCATATCTCAATGGTGAACATTTCCAGATTATATACATTAAGCAACTTCACCATTTCAAAAATAGCTCAGCTCATAACATGTATTAGTGATCAGAAGGAGCATAAGCTACAAGCATCAATCATAAGCATCGGAGCATACTAAACAGAGGATAGTTACATTCTAGTGATTATAAACATGAAGCTCAGAATGTAAATGCGTATGCTAAAATGCAACAGAAAAGAAGATCTAAGTAAAAGAGTCAGACTAGGATACAACTCAAAATGCTTCCCCCATCTAAAAGGGGAAACACACACCAAGCTCACCCCTCACCTATTAAAGGTTGATTCGTCTAAAGGCTTGGTGAAAATATCAGCCAGTTGGTGATGAGTATCGACATGGCGAAGGTCGATATCACCCTTCTCCTGGTGGTCTCGCAAGAAATGAAAGCGCACATCAATGTTTTTGGTTTTCGAGTGAAGCACGGTTCTTAGCAACGCTAATAGCACTCGTGCTGTCACAAAGCAAAGGCACTCGAGAAAAACTCAAACCAAAATCACGCAAAGTGGCCATCATCCAGAGTAACTGGGAACAGCAGCTAGCCGCAGCAACATACTCAGCCTCCGTGGTAGACTGGGCGACACTAGACTGCTTGCGAGAAGACCACGAAACAAGAGAAGATCCAATAAATTGGCAAGTCCCAGAAGTGGACTTGCGCTCAATGCGACAACCAGCAAAATCGGCATCGGAATAACCGCAAAGCGAGAGGGTGGAGGAAGCAGAATACCAAATCCCGAACTCAGGTGTGAAACGAAGGTACCTGAAGATGCGCTTCACCGCCTGACGGTGAGAAGTGCGCGGCGACGCCTGAAAGCGCGCGCACAGACACACCGCGAACTGAGTGTCCGGGCGTGTCGCCGTCAGGTAGAGTAGCGACCCGATCATGCTGCGGTACTCCTTCTGGTCCACTGCTTCTCCATCCACATCCGCATCCAGGGCAGTCGTCGTCGACATGGGTGTTGGAAGAGGCTTGGCCTCACCCATATCGAACCGCTTCAGCAAGTCCTTCGTGTACTTGCCCTGGTGCACAAACGTCCCCTCCCGGGATTGCTTAATTTGCAACCCGAGAAAGAATGTCAGCTCGCCCATCATGCTCATCTCGAACTCCCTGCTCATAGTATCTGCAAACTTGGCAACCAAAGCGTGAGAAGAACCACCGAAAATGATATCATCCACGTAAATCTGGACCAAGAGCGTGTCTTTGCCTTGCCGGAGGAGAAAGAGCGTCTTATCTACACATCCCATTTTAAAACCCTTAGCAAGCAAAAAGGTTTTTAACCTATCATACCAGGCTCTAGGGGCTTGTTTCAAACCATATAGCTTTGTGAAGTTTAAAGACATGGTTTGGAAACTTGGGATTTTCAAAACCGGGGGGTTGCTCAACATAAACCTCCTCCTCTATGTAGCCGTTTAAGAAGGCACTCTTGACATCCATTTGAAAAAGTTTGAAACCTTTGGATGCAGCAAAAGCCAAGAGTATCCTAATAGCCTCCAAACGAGCTACAGGAGCAAACGTCTCCTCATAATCTATCCCCTCCTTCTGACTATAGCCTTTCGCTACAAGCCGGGCCTTGTTTCTAACAACGTGGCCATCCTCTCCTTGCTTGTTTTTGAAAACCCATTTTGTCCCAATAGGCTTACAGTCAGGTGGAGGTGGAACTAGAACCCAAACCCGATTTCTCTCAAAGTTTTCTAACTCCTCATGCATGGCATTGACCCAATCCGGATCCGTCAAAGCGTGTCCAACATCTCGGGGCTCAAAATTAGCAACAAAAGCAGAGTGAGCGAAGTGAGAGATGTGCTGTGACCTGGAGCGAGTGACTCGCTCGCCGATATCGCCGATCATCTGCTGAGGGGGGTGCTGGCGCTGGATGTGTCGTGGCGCCTCCCGGGATGAAGTGACCTCCCCCTCATCAGCAGCTGGTTCCACCCCGGGTACAAAAGGTACCGCACGAGGTGGAGGATCCCACGGCCCCCAGGAAGAAGAGGTGTCGGGGCGTGAGTCGTCGTCGAGGCCGCTCTTTGCGGCGCGGCAGGTGGAGGGGGTGCTGGATCATCCATACCTTCAGCACCCTCGTCCTCGTCATCAAAAAGAGGCTCTCCAACCTCATGATCACCTGCACGCTCAAAACGAGAAGAAGGAGAAACAAGAGTCTCGTCGAAGGTGACATCTGATGTCTCCATGACTCGGTTAGTATCAAGGTTAAGTACACGATATGCTCTCGTGTGAGTGCCATAACCCAAAAATACCCCGTCAGAAGATCGAGACTCAAACTTGTCCAGGTTCCCCTTTTTCAAAATAAAACAGTGGCAACCGAAGACTCTAAAATAACTCACCTTGGGCTGGCGACCAAAACGCAACTCATAAGAAGTCTTCTTCAAAAAGGCTCTCAGAAAAATGCGATTTGAAATGTAGCATGCAGTGTTCATAGCTTCGGCCCAATAGCGCCTGGGAGTCCTATGCTCATCGAGCATCGTCCTGGCCATCTCAACAAGGGTCCGATTCTTCCTCTCTACAACACCATTTTGGGGCGGTGTGTAGGGGGAAGAAAACTGATGCTCCAAACCAAAGCGGTTACAAAACTTCTCAAAATCCGAATTTTTGAATTCGGAACCATTATCACTTCTAATAGCTCGCATCGAGTTCAAAGGGAACTCGTTCTGAAGACGCAAAATCAGATTGCGAGCGAAGGAGAAAGTCTCAGTCTTCTCAGTCAAAAGAAGACCCACGAATACCTCGAAAAGTCATCAACAACAACCAAAACATACCACTTGCCACCAACCGAGCTCACCCGAGCCGGACCAACAAGGTCCATATGTAAAAGCTCTCCAGGGTGCGAGGTCATGACCTTAGTCACTGGATGGTGGGGAGCGGCAACCATCTTCCCATGTCTACAAGAATGGCAAACTAGATCCTTCTCCATCGAAAGCTTGGGCAATCCTCGGATTAGGCCAAGTGAGCTAAGTCTTGCAAGCAAGTCGAAGCTTAAATGACCGAGCCTCCTATGCCACTTCCAAAGATCGGAGGAAGAAGGACTAGCCAAAAGACAGCGAGAAGAACCAAACGACTCCGAGAAATTCGCACGAAAGACTTTCCCAAAGGGCGAAATCAGACATACAAGATCGCCTTGAGGATCTAAGATGCGACTAAGGTTCGGTTTAAAACGAATCTCGTAGTCATCATCAAAAAGTTGCGAAACAGAAAGCAAGTTAAAATGCAGGTTAGAAACAAGAGCAACATCGCGCAACACAAAGTGCTCATTAACCCGCACCGTCCGCGAGACAACACCTTACCTTTACTATTGTCGCCGAAGGTTATGTACTCCTTTCCGGCAACAGGGCTAAGGCTGGAGAACCACTTGGCGTTTACCGGTCATGTGCCTCGAGCAACCGGAATCCCACCAAACCAAACTGTCCTCCAACCGTTTTACCCTACATCAATAAAAAATAGGTTGAGCATACGGTCCACACTGGTTAGTGAAGTAAGGAGAATACCAGTTTTGGGCCGGCATGCTCAAGAAACGGTGAGCAGAATAACCACCCCTAGACTGTCTAACGGGGGTAGCGATCACCACGCACAGGAAAACGGTGGTCCGCTAGGGAAGAAGCGCTTACCGCGATACTCAAACTGCGGTGGGGGATAGCGCTCAACGACAAAGCCTCTATCACGGGGTCCAAAACCTGCAACTGCAGGCTCCCGCCGGCACGCTCTCTACGAGGCCTAGGCCTAGGAACCTGGGGCTCAACACCTCTAGGCCTAGCGTCTCTCCCTCGGAGCTCTAGGCTGCTCCTAGGCCTGGGGACTTGAGGCTCTGGTCCTCTGGGCCTAGCACTCTCCTCTGGACGTTCTGCACATGCACACCATGGAAGGGGTGGTACAATGTCCCGGGTTGTCCATCTCCCGAGCACGGCGCGCCTCTCTCTTGCGCCTAAAGCAGAACTCTCGCGTCAAGTGACCATCCTTCCACAGAAATCACAATGGTACCTCAAGCACCGCACGCAAAGAGGGTTGTTGGTACTCATGCTATGGGTATGGTTCACTTTTGCCCTTTCTGTGGCAACTCCTCATGGATAGGTGGCATTGTATCCCGCTTGTTCTTTAGGTGTTGGTTTGGGGATGCCACACTTGGTTCTTGGTGGAGCTCTCGTAGGTTCCTCCAACCCCCATCCTTGGTGATAGGCTTGACCGGCTCTTTGGATGGAAGCTTGGTCAGTTTGGGATAGTGGTGGAGTTGGGCTTCTCACTAAGATTCAGACCACTCGACCTCCAATCTTCCCAAAAGCAGAAAGATCAACACCCTGAGCAAGACCTACACCAGAACCTCCACGCACTCGCTTAAATTGGGAGATCATCATCCCGAGCTGCGGCTCACTACAAGAGACCCATGACAAGATGGTCCGAAGGTATGTGTTTTCCTCCCTCTCGGTTTGCATCTTGCCATGCTTGACATTCGCAATCTCCATCCCAAACCTCACACAAAGCGCACCTAGCCACACTAGTGCTACCTGAGTTGGCCTCCTCAAGAGATACAAATCTTGGCATTCTTCTCTGCCAACTCAGATTGCAAGACAGACAGTCTTGCACGCACCTAACAAGAAGGTCTAGCCTTCAGCTCATCCACCGCTCCTACCAACGCAGCATACTACCTCTCAAAGTGAGAAGGTCAGTCATGTGCGTGGTGCACCTCTCACACTCAACCTCTTCCGACACGACCACGGTGGACTTGGCAAACTCAAGCTCTCTCACCGTGTCCTCCCACTTCTGCCTAAACTCTTGCGCTCTCTAGCGGCACGCCTAAGCACTTGTCCTTACTAAAAAAGCGCGGCAGTAAGCTTCTCACCCTCAGCAGAAAGCTCATCGTGGGTGAGGGATACCTGGGAGGTGTCGTCGTCGTCGTCCGTTCCGAGGGCTGTGCTCCAGCTTGCCGTCGACCACATCACCAAGCGCCATGGTGCAAAAGCCGTCGTCGTCGGCGAAGAAGCAGAGGCCGTTCAGCTTGTCCTCGATCCTCTTCTTCTTCTCGGACTCGTCATCGCTTGAGCAAGCGGAGTCGTCATCCGAGCCGTCGACGTCGCTGGCGTGGCGAAGAACGCACGCTGCTCAGCTTGGGCCTTCTCCAAGTACTTCTTCTTCATGATGTACTCCTTGTCGAAGCCGCCCCTCCGCTTGTGCCTCGCGGGGACATACTTTACTTCTCCTTGCGTGCCGGAGTCGTACTTGTGCCCATGATCGCCCTTCCTAGATGAATGCTTCTTCTTGGGGCAGTTGGCGATGAAGTGTTTCGGGGTCGCCCACACTCATAGCATCCTGAGCATCCTCCTCCCGCGGCGACGGTTCATGCGGTTGTTTGTGAATCGCGGCGAAACCGGTTGGCGAGCATTGCCAACTCGTCATCCCCCAACGATTCAAGCTGGTCCTCTATGACAGAAAAGAGTGAAGAAAGAGCAAAGCAGCAGAGGGTTAGCGGAAGAGCCAGAACCAAAGCCATAGTCGGGCCAGAAGGATTCGCATTAAGAGCCCTGACATGGCGTCAATCTCACTGACTTGAGCTTACTAAAGAGCTCATCGCATGTGAGGTGTCTCATAGTTAGGCGATTCGATGATCGCCTGAACCTTGAATCCCACACAGATCGATCAAGAGTGTGCAAAAGCTTCAAAGCACGCTCATGACTCAAAGCAACTGCTCCTTGTTAGCCCTCATCCTGTTGACAATCACCTGAAAGCGATCGAATAAACTTTCTATGCTCTCGCTCATCTGATGTCGAAAGTTCTCATACTCACTCGTTTGAACGATCGTAGAGTCGGGTTTTGACTTGAGAGGTGCCCCCTCATGGAAACGCATGAGGGTGTCCCAGATCTCCCCAGCCGTAGCGAGGTGAGAAACACGATCAAACTCACCCATGCTCAAACAAGAAAAGAGAGCATTACAGATTACCGGCTCGCTATTGGCACCGTGCTCATCGATCTGTTGCTGAGTTACACGAGCAGCCCAGACACGTAATCAAGCAGAGTTGCAAATATCCCAAATAGAAGCACCCAAACCTGCAGATAGGCCGACATGCGTATCTTCCAATACGCATAGTTCGTCCCATCAAAGAACGGCGGTTTGCCCACCCGCGATCCATTCGCCTTCTGTGGATCTGGAACCGGCTAAGTGGAAGATCCTTAACCTGCTCCGATACCAATTGAAGGACCGAGAAGCACTCAGAAAGCGACCAGAGGGGGGGTGAATGGGAGCTTCAAATTTTCCTTACGGAAACTAGTAGCCACTGTCCCAGAATAACCCCAGAAGCAAACCCTAGAGCTTGCAAATGTCCACGACCCTAGGTGTAGGGTGGATGCTCCAAGAAGCCCAGCGGGACACTAGACCACTCTAGAAAGCCAACGCAAAAGACAGAAATCAATTACGTCAACGAACGAGCGAACCGCAGACAAAACCGTGTGAAACAGTAGCATCGGATGCTGCCGCGTCCCGCTTCCGAGGCCAGACCACTGGACGCGTCCGATGCGAAAACTGCCCCTCGGGAACCTTACTGTTCCACCATCGGACGCTGTGAACAGTGAACAAAACGCGTCCGATGCTTTGGCTCCGGCGCGTCCGATGGCCAACGGACGCGTCCGATGCCTAGCGTCCGATGCAACTACAAAACGCTAATAAAGTGACACGCGTCACCGGAGCGTCCGATGCTTAGAACCCTAGCGTCCGATGCTCCGTTGTCAGCGTCCGATGCCCCCCGAAAACTGTGCGTTTCTTTGATGATTCAACCCGATTTCCTCCGAATCAAAAAGCTCTAGGCCTAGGATTCGATCTGAGGCGTCACAAGGATGTTAGTGAGCTATCTCTAAAGAGTCATGGCTCGAACCTAACTCCAAATCGGTGAATCAAGAGATTTCGGGACAAGGAAGCAAAAACATGATCCAAAACAAAATCGATCGATCTCCTAGACCGTGAGGTTAGAGGATAATTCTTTCGGTGGAAAGAAGTGCCTCATGATCTAGAACAACTTGGTTCAAACGATTTGCAAAAGATGAACCAACCAAAGAGATCAAGCGATGGGAAGAACGTGGAGAAAAGGGATTCCGCGAAGAACACCAATGAAACGCGAATCACAACCACGATCTTGCAGCCGAAGCGCAAACACACACTACGACAAGGAGGTTACGGCCTCCTTTCCTCAAAATCACCAGTACACAGAGTCAAGTCTCTCTGCGGATCTCAGCAGGCTACAGCAGGGGATGGGAGAGCAAGAACCCTAAGTGCGAAAGAGCAAATGACTGAGATACGGGAGGAGGGTGTCTCCCTGACTACTTATCCTATTCTAGACTAAGTCTATTTCCTACTCTACCCCTCTCTATTCTAATACAAGAGCGAACCAGCTAACCCTAAGGTTATTCTGGACCAACTCAAGTGGTAACAAGGACTCCGCGGCGACGACCCGCCCCGCACAAGTCGTCCGCGTTGCCTCCCACGCAACTTCCGATTGCCGCCACGTGCCGCCCTCGCTCTGCACCCCCGTTTTTGGGCCCAACCGGAACCAGCCTTTTCAGCTATCCCCATCCCCCGGTTTGAGGCCAAACCGGAAAACCAGCCCACCAGCATCTGAGTTTTGAGGCCAAACTCAGCAACCCTCAGCGCCCAGGTTTTTGAGGCCCAAACTGAAACCGTCTCAGCCCGAGTTTTGGGCCAACTCGGAAACCCTCAGCCCAGTTTTGTGGCCAAACTCAGAAACCCTTCCACGCCCAGGTTTTGAGGCCCAAACCTGGAAACCGTCCATCGATGGTTTTCCCCTGGCTCTACCACCAAACCGACGTTCGTAGAGGGATGCAACCGCCCGTGCACCCTGTCCACCGACACGTGTCCCCCGTCCGCGACCCGAGCAACACCGTGCCCCGCAAGTCCCCGCTCGGGTCGCTGTTCCCCAGGCGCGGCAGCCAACCAACAGCTGATCCTCAGGCACTCACGTTCCCCTCAGTCCAAGCCCACGTCCGCCTTCACTGGCTCGATCCATCGGCATGGCACGTCCGCCGCAACGGCACTCCATCCTTCATCCACCCAGTCCATCGGCACGGCACGTCTCAACTTGACCTTCACCTTGCCCTCTGTGACGGAACGACCCTAATCCCATGGCCCACGTGTCCCTGTCAACCTCTGACAGCCGAACCCATGTTCCATGTGATTAAGACCTGTTCGCCACCGGCTACATCAGTGCCCAATGTCCGCAGGATCATCTCACAATTCGGTTACAGCATTGCATACTTTTACAAATAACATCGGAATAAAGAGCGGAAGACTTAAATAACATTAGTTTTACAAACGAGGTTTCAAATGAGGTAAGGAGTACGGTTATTACAAACCATTGTTCGGTGATTCAAAGTAGACAACGTAGCGGAAACATTAACATAAAGATACATGTAACACCCAGCCCGAGGGTGCACATTTACTCATCGGCCTCATCGGCCTCTTCCTGGACGAAGGTCACGCAACAGGGTGCGAGACACATCGGGGTCTCAGGCATACCTGCAACATGGGTAACAAACCCTGAGTACTGGGGTACTCAACAAGACTTACCCGACTAAAGAAAGGGAGAAGACTCAGGAATGAGAGGCTTAGGGTAGTCAAGGTAAGGCTTAAGCAAGATCAAGTATTTTGCAGAAAGCATTTTTGTAAACCTTATTTTATTTTTGAAAGATTCAGTATTCCTCAATTCTTCATCATTCATGATTCATTTTACATTTCAAAACATTCCTAGTTGAGAACCACTCTCCGTTGACAGTCAGTGGACCAAGTCTCCATAACCGAGGAGCAACGTTAATCCGGATAAATAATACTCAGCTGAGGATCCCTATCCACACTGCATATGTAGCACCCAAGCTTGCATATGCCAACTCGTCTACCACGATTCCTCCAAGATTGGGCCGGTCCTACGCCACCCGGAAGTACAGTACACCACTCCAATTTTCCGCCAGCGACAAGTACCCGGGGACTCTAACCCAAGAGTACAGGTCCTGACACGTGGGTACATGCTACTTCCGCCATCTCTCCACTCCCAGTGCGCGGTTGTCGGTCCAATAAAGGATTCCTCGGAGCCAGAGCTTTCCGTAGTATGTGAATAGTTACAAGTCTTGACCAGCAGGCCCCCATACGGATGGTCCCTAATTTTCCAGCCAGAACTATACCTTGGTCATATCTCACCCAAGCGTAATAGTCCTGTCAGTTTTTCAACCCATGTCCCGGTCGGTGTCAACTGTTGAGTCCCGGACTACAACATGACGGCACCGTACGCTCGGACAACCTCTCCTCGCTATTAACTAGGTACGGATCAGATACCTAGCCAACAGCCGGGGAGTAAGACCAAATTCCCATAAACATTCCTTAAGTGATCACACTTTTAAAATTGGCATTTTATTGCAAAGTCTAATTCAATAAGCATTGCTAAGCATTTTTCAAATACTTTTGAAAAGCAGGTATCGGGTGTATCAGTGGTCAAGGTGGATAGTGCATCAATTAGGATAGCACACAACTCCTATAAACCTAATGCAATAATTTAACTCAAAAGCATTTAAGGAAATCATTTTATAAATTCAAGGAAAGGGTTAAATGCACCGGGGCTTGCCTTGAAGAGCAAAGAGAGCAGACTCGGGGTAGGTATGGTGTTGGAGCTCGGGGTCGCCTCGGGAGTTGGTTCGTCAACAGCGGCCTCGACTCTGGTACCTTCTTCGTCAACTATACGGATGCAATGATGAATGCTCATGAGAATGATGATATGGACTTATGGTGCAAGACAATTCAATTCCACTGAATCTAGATTACTCTTAGGCAAGGCATAATCGAAATCTAGGTTGAGCATAAAAGGTAACCATTTCTTTCTTAAGCATTATTGATGTTAGGCCTTATTATAATTATCCTAAGTATTAACCAAACATATCATCACAAACATCATAGACCAAAGGGTAGGGGTCTATGAACATCAATCAATCCAAATCACATCATTAAACACTTATTACCACCCTAATCCATCTTTTCTATTTTTCTTATTTTATTTAAAAGGTCATTTTATGAAGTTGCTCCAAAAATTACCAAATTAATCACATAAGTTCATTAAGGCATAAACAGATGGCAAAACAAATTTCATAATTTTTGGAGGTCATTAAGATGCTCAAATAAATCTAAACATTTAATTAACAAAAGCACTATTCCTTAATTAAAATAAATGCTCAAAATCAACTTGCTCCAAAAGACTTCAAATTTTACCAGAGGTTCAGCATGTTATAACAAGGTCCAAAATTTATCTCAAGATTTTTGGAGTTATAGATCACTCTCCAAAATACCAAAACCTTCATTTTTCAATTAAAAGGGGATTTTACATTTTCAAATTCTTGCAGAAAAGTCAAGTTTCATATTTTTATAAAATACTACACACACAGTGCAAGGAGCATACCATAATTTTCTCAGCATTTAAGGAACAACAGATTAATTCACACAAAAAAGAGAAAACAGAACACTATTCACAACTCTCAGAAAAGAAAAGAGCACTGTGCTCCTTCTATGAAGGGCTCGGAACGAAACGGAAGTGAGTGCTCCGTCCGAGGCCTGGCCCGGAGGCTCGGGCGAAGCGGACTCGGCGAGATGAAGGCTCGGGCGAGACGGAAGCGTCGGGCGAGACGGAAGGCTCGGCGAGACGGAAAAGCAAGCGTCCGTCCGAGGCCTAGCTCGACGAAGCGGAGGGTGCATGATCCGCTCGAGGCTTGGGCTCGGGCGAGACGGAAACGCGTGCTCGAGCTTGGGCTCGGGCGAGACGGAGTGGAAGCAGAGGCCGGAGGCCTCGGTGCTTACCACGGATCGGAGGCAGGGCTCGAGGGTGTGGCTCGGCACGTGCTCGAGGGTGAGGCTCGAGGAAGGAGGCTCGACACGTGCTCGAGGGCGGTGGTTCGGTGGAGCTCTTTCGGCGGCGAGCGGCGAGCGGCGCTCCGACGACCCTGCGCAACACACACGAGACCGCAAGGGCCTGTCAGAGTTCGCACGAACCAAGGAACACGACACGGGGGTCGGTGAGGGATGATCATGGCCGGAGACGGCGAATTTCACGAACCCGAGCTCGCCGGGTTTCTGCCGAGATGGGAACGGCGAGCTTACGCCAGGCGATTGAGGGCGGTAGAGATGAAATTGAAGGGTGGGAAAGCTTCACGAGCTCAAGGCGGAGCTTCTGAGCTAGGTGGTGGATGGCGGAGGCACTGGACTGGCCTGGCCACGGTGGCGGAGAGGATGAGAAGCTCGGGGCTCCGGCGGGCTTATATAGCCGCGGCCAGAGGCCGGTAGAGAGCACGGCGAGGCGCGGATAAGATCGGCGGGAGCGTGCGCACTCGATTGCGCTAAGCGGAGAGGTGATGGCGTGCAGCCGGGGCCGGTGCGCAAGCTTGGCCGGCAATGGCCACGCGGCGGGCGGCGCGCTGGGCTCGGTAGGGGACGGGAGCGGGGTCAACTGTGCGCGTGCGGATGCGAAATGATGGTGGCGACAACGCGGCTGGTCGGGGACAGACGAGCGGCTGCCAAACGCGTGGCGCGCGCAGCGCCGGAGGCTCGGCCACGACCGGGGCCCTCCCCCTACGCGAGGAAGATGAACAGGCTATGCCCTAGGGTTTGACTATTTGGCTGGTATCTGTATTTTGCAAATTACTTCCCAAATTTTGAACTGTGCGACAAAAACTCAAAATACCAAAGTTGCTCAGAAAAATGAGATCTACAACTTTGTCAATATGAACATTTTCAAATTCCAAATAGTTTTTGAACTATATTCAAAAACAGAAAAGTGGACACTTTTCAAATTTGATTCAAATCAAAATTACTTTGGATTTCAAACTGAGACTTGAAAATTTGTAAATACCAAAGTTGTTCCTCTCGATCAGATTCACAACTTCTCTTTTTGAACCAACTCAAATTTTGACTTTTGAAAAAGTTATCAAAAAGGGAATAAATCCAGGATTTGGGATTTAGGGTTTTGCAAAGGAAAAATCAAATCAAATCTGATTTTTGAACTTTGATCAATGCAGCAAACATCAGGGCACTAAATTGGACAGAATTAAATAGAACTAGGCACAGAGGTGAAATTACCATTTTGCCCTTATAGAGAGAATTGGGCTTTTAGGGTTTTTGAAAAGGGAATCAAGGCATAGCAATTAGGCAATCAAATGCATCACAGAAATGATTAATGCTTAAGATGATGACATGTCAAGTTAATTACATTTAAACACCAGGGGTGTTACCCCTTCCCCCCTAAAAGAAATCTCGCCCCGAGATTCCACGTCTTAAGAAGGAAAAGGCAAACCTTACATCTACAGGATTCGAGAAAGTCGGGATAGTTCTTTGCTAAGAAGTCTTTTTCGGATTCCCAGGTGGCTTCTTCTTCAGAGTGTTGGTTCCACTGGATCTTGTACCATCTTGTGGTGGTTCTTCGGGTAACACGATACTTGTGATCCACCACGCCGAACTGGATACTCAGTGTATGACAGATCTGGTTCTAGCTCAACGCCTTCAACTTCAACCACATGTTCAGGTACTCGGAGACACTTCTTGAGTTGGGAGACATGAAACACATTATGAACTGCTGAAAGATGATCGGGCAAACTTAGCTTGTAAGCGACCTTGCCACAACGATCCAGAATCTCAAAGGACCAATGTAGCGGGGTGCTAACTTTCCTTTGACTCCAAAACGAGTGACTCCTTTAGTGGGTGAGACCTTCAGGTACACATAATCTCCAATCTGGAACTGCAGAGGTCGACGTTTCTTGTCAGCGTAACTTTTCTGTCGAGACTGTGCAATCTTCATGTTCTCTTGTATATGCTTGACTTTCTCTTCCATATCCTTACTAGGTCAACTCCAAAGAATTCTCTCTCTCCTCCGGGTTCAGACCAATGAGAGGTGTACGACAACGGCGGCCGTACAGTGCTTCAAAGGGTGCCATTTTGATGCTCTCTTGGTAATGTTATTATAAGAGAATTCTGCCAAGGGCAACACTGATCCCAAGTATCTGCGAAGGTAAGCACACAGGCTCTCAACATATCTTCTAACACTTGGTTGACTCCGCTCAGTCTGTCCATCAGTGCGGTGGATAAGCCGTGCTATACAATAGCTTGGTTCCAAGTGAGGCATGGAACGCTTTCCAGAAACTTAGCGACAAACTGAGTACCACGATCTGAGATGATGGTCTTGGGTATGCCATGGAGCTTCACTATGTTGTTTTGTACAAGGTGGCATAAGTTGGGGCGGTATAAATGTTTTGACCGGTAGAAAGTGAGCTTGCTTCGTGAGACGGTCCACTATCACCAAATGGAATCGAATCCCTTTTGAGTCTTGGGTAATCCATTGATAAAATCCATGCTGATATCCTCCCATTTCCAACCAGGTACTGACAAAGGTTGCAGCTCTCCTCCGGGCTTCATATGCACAGCCTTGACTTTCTGACATGTATCACAACGAGCGACATGTCGAGCGATTTCGATCTTCATCTTTGTCCACCAGAATTTTTGCTTCAAGTCTTGGTACATCTTGTTGCTGCCAGGATGGATGGCAAATCTGGTTGAGTGTGCTTCATCAAGGATTATCTGTCTCAGCTCAGGTACCTTGGGAACTACCAGACGGTTCTTGAACCATACCACTCCTTCATCATCAATCCTGAAACAGTCAGCCTTTCCAACTTGAACCTTTTCGATGATGTGCTTGATTCCGGGGTTATCTTTCTGTGCAGCTATGATCTGTTCTCTGATAGAGGTTTCTACTCTGACATTGCCTAGACTTCCTTGTGGAACCATTTCAATACCCAGCTTCTCTAGTTCATAGCATAGGGAAGATTCATAGGATTTCATAACCAGACAGTTACAGTATGACTTGCGACTGAGTGCATCGGCGACCACATTCGCCTTACCCGGATGGTAATGCACTTCGATATCATAGTCCTTGATTAACTCAAGCCATCTTCGCTGCCTCATGTTCAGCTTCTTGGGTGAAGATATACTTCAGGCTCTTGTGATCTGTGTACACATTGCAGGTACTGCCCAACAGATAATGACGCCATATCTTCAAGGCATGAACCACTGCTGCTAACTCAAGATCATGAGTTGGATAATTTTCCTCATGTCGCTTAAGCTGCCGCGAGGCATAAGCGATCACTCTTCCTTCTTGCATCAACACGCAACCCAAACCAGTACCAGATGCATCACAGTAGACATCAAAGGGCTTCTCGACGTTCGGCTGAGCTAGCACTGGTGACGTGGTTAACAACTTCTTCAAAGTCTGAAAAGCTTGTTCACAAGCTGGTGACCAAAAGAACTTCACAGAATTCTTCAGCAACTCGGTGATAGGCTTGGCGATTCTGGAGAAATCTGGGATGAATCGACGATAATATCCAGCCATTCCCATAAAACTGCGGACCTTGTGAACAGAGGTAGGTGGCTTCCAATCCAGGATATCTGACACTTTTCCGGGGTCGACTGACACACCTTCAGCGGATAGGACATGACCAAGAAACTGTATCTGATCTAACCAGAACTCACATTTACTGAACTTAGCATAGAGCTGATGGTCTCTGAGACGGGATAGAACGATACGAAGATGCTCGGCGTGATCTTCAGGGGTTTTTGAGTAGACAAGGATGTCGTCAATGAACACGACCACGAATTTATCAAGCTCTGGCATGAAAACAGAGTTCATGAGGTACATGAAATGAGCAGGGGCATTGGTCAAACCGAAGGACATGACCAAGTACTCATATAGCCGTATCTGGTGGTAAAAGCTGTTTTAGGAATATCTTCAGGACGAATCTTTATTTGGTGGTAGCCGGATCTGAGATCGATCTTGGAGAATACTTTGGCTCCAGCTAACTGGTCAAAGAGAAGATCAATACGAGGCAAGGGATATTGTTTTTGATGGTGACCTCATTGAGTGGGCGATAATCAATGCACATTCTGAGAGTCTTGTCTTTCTTCTTTACAAAGATTGCAGGACAGCCCCAAGGAGACGAGCTTGGGCGAATGAAACCCTTGTCCAACAAATCTTGTAATTGGATTTTTAGTTCTGCCAACTCTCTGGGAGGCATTCGATAAGCTCTGCGGGATATAGGAGCAGTCCCGGGCTTTAGCTCTATGGCAAACTCAACGTCACGGTCAGGAGGTAGACCAGGTAAATCCTCAGGAAAAACATCAGGGAATTCACAGACTACAGGGATGTCCGAATCCCTTGATCATAGGTAGCATTTAGCTGTAGTGGCTGGTTTTGAAGGCATAGGAAGTTGGAGAAGGAGTTTGGCGGTACTGTTAGGAATATCCACTCTCACAACTCTATTCAGGATGTCGATCATGGCTTTATACTGACACATCCAATTCATGCCTAGGATGACATCTATCTCCTGATCATGAAGCACTATCATGGTGGTGGGAAATACATGTTCCCCCAAACTTACTGGTATACTGCGAACCACCTCTTTGGTGATTATACGCCCTCCAGGCGATAAAATGCAAAAACTTTCTTTCAAATCCTCAATTGATATTCATGCTTGAGACAAAAGTACGACTGATGAAAGAATGCGATGCACCAGAATCAAACAACACAACTGCAGGATGATTGGCAACGGGAAACCTACCGATCATGACGGGCTCCCCTTCTGGAATATCGCTGACAGTGGTGTAGTAGACTTGCCCGTGCTTCTTGACGAACTTGCCCTTCTGCACTTGCTGCTGTGGAGCACGGTGTTGCTGCTGCTGTGGTCCTCCAGGACCCTTCTGAAAGTTCTGAGCAGGCTTCTTGGGCTTTGGGCACTCGCGAGACCAGTGGCCAAGTTGACCACAGTTGTAGCAGGGATGGTTATAGGCGGTTTGTGGGGTGGTGATACGAACACCTGGGGCGTTCGGCTGAGTGGCACTTTGTTGGTTGGCGT
This sequence comes from Coix lacryma-jobi var. lacryma-jobi, assembly GCA_009763385.1. Lineage (NCBI taxonomy): Eukaryota > Viridiplantae > Streptophyta > Magnoliopsida > Poales > Poaceae > Coix > Coix lacryma-jobi. The sequence goes on from CM019828.1 coordinate 70,641,923, forward strand.
TGTGGGTGGTAGCCGCGGTACGGACAACCACTTGCTGGTGAGGGTAAGGTGGACGGTTGTGGTGGTGACTAGGATGATATATGACCCTCTGGCGCTTGTGATTGCCAGAGTGGCTGCTAGATCCTGCTTTCTTCTTCTTCTTCTCTCTTGGTACTGACGGTTACTCTCTTCAAAAGCAACTGCCCGGTCAACAGCCTCATGATAAGAACCGGTCAGGTTGTTTGACATGCTTCTGCGGATCTTAGGGTGCAATCCCCTAAGGAAACAGTCTCTCTTCTTCTCATCCGTGTTGACATATTCCGCTGCATACTGACTCAGATGGTTGAATTGACCCACATACTGCATCACTGTGGAGTCCTTCTGCTGCAGGGCTAGGAACTGATCAAGCTTCATCTTCATCAGACCTGATGGGATGTGGTGTGCACGGAAAGCGGTGCGGAACTCTTCCCAGGTCAACTCATGACCTTCAGGCTGGGCAGCCAAGAGGTTGGCATACCAAGCACTTGCTGGGCCACGAAGCTGCTGCGAAGCAAACCGGGGCTTCTGGATTTCAGTACATCGGATGAGACCAAACTTCTGCTCCATGGTGCGGAGCCAATCGTCAGCTTCGAGGGGTTCATCGGCTCTGGTGAAAACCGGTGGACGGGTTTCAGTGAAATCCACATAGGTGGTCTCTTGGTTGTGACGACCACGGTGACCAACATTCTGCTGTCCTTGGTTCTGAGCCATCAGATTGGCAGCGGCGGCCAGGGCTGCAATGGCATCTGCTAGGGTAGCTGGGACAGGTGGAGGGTTTGGGATGTTGGCATCATCAGAACCTCCAGCTCCGGTACGGGTGTTCACAGGCATCTGTATAAGCAACTCGGAACTCAGCATATATGGACAAAGGTTCTGAAACGACCGATTGATAGCTTCATTGATACAAAGATAGCTGGCTTGATAAAGATGACAACAGACTGATACAGGCCGATAAAGGGGAAAAGATACGAAAAGAAAGATACATGCCAGACTTGGCAACAGACAGACTAACGCCCCCAAACCTAGACTAAGGTTTTAGGTAAGCAGATGGTACAGACACAAGGAGTCTAGTCGTCATCGATGAAGATCAACTCTTCGTCATCATCATCATCCTCGATGATAAGCTCAGGCTCTTCCTCCTCATCTTCAACGTGGACATCTTCAGCAGGTTCCACTTCCTCATTCTGATCGGGCTCGTGTTCTACTTCAGGTTCCTCCACGACTCCGTCTTCGGGGTCCTCAACAACTGGTGGAATCACGGGGTGAAGCTGGTTGTGCAGCTGGTGTACTTCCTCATGAAGCATATCATTGAACTGCTCGATCTGGGCGGTGTACTGCTGCAGTGCATGGAGCTGGGCTCTGGTGACATCCTCTCGGATCCATGTTGCATCACGCTGCTGGATAGCGCGAACCACATTCTGGTTAGCTTCCTCAAGAGCGGCTCGTGCCTCGTAGAACTCCAGGCGGGAAAGGTAGAAGTCATCCTCCATGTTCTCTATCTCAGCCTTCAGATTCTTGATTTCCTCCTTCAGGTTCTTGCGGGTGCGGCGGGGAAAACGACGACCATTGAAGGATTCTCCAGTCTCTTCTCCGGTGCGTGGCGCCAGCTGGTGACGCGGCACACCGTTCGGTCCAGTCGACTTGCGGGGCGGTCAGCTTGATGCGAGCCATATCTGGACAAGAGGTTATAGATGAGAAAGGCTAGCAAGAAAAGGTATAGGTACACTATCCCAACGAACTCATTTATTTACTTAAGTGAATATGACATGATGCATGAATCGTTCCTACGGAACAGGGCAATGCAATACTTAACATATATAGGGCTTAAAACATGTAGTTCCACTAGCTAGTGTTGCCATAAGAGGGACAAGATGAGAGAAGCAATTTGGACTCAAAATAGTCAAGTTTAAATTTTGTTTGGACTCAAAAGAACTTTTGAAGTTTTCGCAAAGAAACACTGCAACATTAAAGTGAGATGCTCCGATACCACTCTGTGACGGAACGACCCTAATCCCATGGCCCACGTGTCCCTGTCAACCTCTGACAGCCGAACCCATGTTCCATGTGATTAAGATCTGTTCGCCACCGGGCTACATCAGTGCCCAATGGCCGCAGGATCATCTCACAATTCGGTTACAGCATTTCATACTTTTACAAATAACATCGGAATAAAGAGCGGAAGACTTAAATAACATTAGTTTTACAAAACGAGGTTTCAAATTAGGTAAGGAGTACGGTTATTACAAACCATTGTTCGGGTGATTCAAAGTAGACAACGTAGCGGAAACAATAACATAAAGATACATGTAACACCCAGCCCGAGGGTGCACATTTACTCATCGGCCTCATCGGCCTCTTCCTGGACGAAGGTCACGCAACAGGGTGCGAGACACATCGGGGTCTCAGGCATACCTGCAACATGGGTAACAAACCCTGAGTACTGGGGTACTCAACAAGACTTATCCGACTAAAGAAAAGGGAGAAGACTCAGGAATGAGAGGCTTAGGGTAGTCAAGGTAAGGCTTAAGCAAGATCAAGTATTTTGCAGAAAAGCATTTTTGTAAACCTTATTTTATTTTTGAAAGATTCAGTATTCCTCAATTCTTCATCATTCATGATTCATTTTACATTTCAAAACATTCCTAGTTGAGAACCACTCTCCGTTGACAGTCAGTGGACCAAGTCTCCATAACCGAGGAGCAACGTTAATCCGGATAAATAATACTCAGCTGAGGATCCCTATCCACACTGCATATGTAGCACCCAAGCTTGCATATGCCAACTCGTCTACCACGATTCCTCCAAGATTGGGCCCGGTCCTACGCCACCCGGAAGTACAGTACACCACTCCAATTTTCCGCCAGCGACAAGTACCTCGGGACTCTAACCCAAGAGTACAGGTCCTGACACGTGGGTACATGCTACTTCCGCCATCTCTCCACTCCCAGTGCGCGGTTGTCGGTCCAATAAAGGATTCCTCGGAGCCAGAGCTTTCCGTAGTATGTGAATAGTTACAAGTCTTGACCAGCAGGCCCCCATACGGATGGTCCCTAATTTTCCAGCCAGAACTATACCTTGGTCATATCTCACCCAAGCGTAATAGTCCTGTCAGTTTTTCAACCATGTCCCGGTCGGTGTCAACTGTTGAGTCCCGGACTACAACATGACGGCACCGTACGCTCGGACAACCTCTCCTCGCTATTAACTAGGTACGGATCAGATACCTAGCCAACAGCCGGGGAGTAAGACCAAAATTCCCATAAACATTCCTTAAGTGATCACACTTTTAAAAATTGGCATTTTATTGCAAAGTCTAATTCAATAAGCATTGCTAAGCATTTTTCAAATACTTTTGAAAAGCAGGTATCGGGTGTATCAGTGGTCAAGGTGGATAGTGCATTAATTAGGATAGCACACAACTCCTATAAACCTAATGCAATAATTTAACTCAAAAGCTTTTAAGGAAATCATTTTATAAAATTCAAGGAAAGGGTTAAATGCACCGGGGCTTGCCTTGAAGAGCAAAGAGAGCAGACTCGGGGTAGGTATAAGTGTTGGAGCTCGGGGTCGCCTCGGGAGTTGGTTCGTCAACAGCGGCCTCGACTCTGGTACCTTCTTCGTCAACTATACGGATGCAATGATGAATGCTCATGAGAATGATGATATGGACTTATGGTGCAAGACAATTCCACTGAATCTAGATTACTCTTAGGCAAGGCATAATCGAAATCTAGGTTGAGCATAAAAGGGTAACCATTTCTTTCTTAAGCATTATTGATGTTAGGCCTTATTATAATTATCCTAAGTATTAACCAAACATATCATCACAAACATCATAGACCGAAGGGTAGGGGTTTATGAACATCAATCAATCCAAAGATCACATCATTAAACACTTATTACCAACCCTAATCCATCTTTTCTATTTTTCTTATTTTATTTAAAAGGTCATTTTATGAAGTTGCTCCAAAAATTACCAAATTAATCACATAAGTTCATTAAGGCATAAACAGATGGCAAAACAAATTTCATGATTTTTGGAGGTCATTAAGATGCTCAAATAAATCTAAACATTTAATTAACAAAAGGCACTATTCCTTAATTAAAATAAATGCTCAAAAACCAACTTGCTCCAAAAGACTTCAAAATTTTACCAGAGGTTCAACATGTTATAACAAGGTCTCAAAAATTTATCTCAAGATTTTTGGAGTTATAGATCACTCTCCAAAAATACCAAAACCTTCATTTTTCAATTAAAAGGGGAATTTTACATTTTCAAAATCTTGCAGAAAAGTCAAGTTTCATATTTTTATAAAATACTACACAGTGCAAGGAGCATACCATAATTTTCTCAGCATTTAAGGAACAACAGATTAATTCACACAAAAAAGAGAAAACAGAACACTATTCACAACTCTCAGAAAAAGAAAAGAGCACTGTGCTCCTTCTATGAAGGGCTCGGGCGAAACGGGCTCGGGCGAGTCGGAAAGTGAGTGCTCCGTCCGAGGCCTGGCCCGGAGGCTCGGGCGAAGCGGAAGGCTCGGGCGAGACGGAAGGCTCGGGCGAGACGGAAAAGCAAGCGTCCGTCCGAGGCCTAGCTCGACGAAGCGGAGGGTGCATGTGTCCGCTCGAGGCTTGGGCTCGGGCGAGACGGAAACGCGTGCTCGAGGCTTGGGCTCGGGCGAGACGGAGTGGAAGCAGAGGCCGGAGGCCTCGGGTGCTTACCACGGATCGGAGGCAGGGCTCGAGGGTGTGGCTCGGCACGTGCTCGAGGGTGAGGCTCGAGGAAGGAGGCTCGACACGTGCTCGAGGGGCGGTGGTTCGGTGGAGCTCCTTCGGCGGCGAGCGGCGAGCGGCGCTCCGGCGACCCTGCGCAACACACGAGACCGCAAGGGCCTGGTCAGAGTCGCACGGAACCAAGGAACACGACACGGGGGTCGGTGAGGGATGATCATGGCCGGAGACGGCGAATTTCACGAACCCGAGCTCGCCGGGTTTCTGCCGGAGATGGGAACGGCGAGCTTACGCCGGGCGATTGAGGGCGGTAGAGATGAAATTGAAGGGTGGGAAAGCTTCACGAGCTCAAGGCGGAGCTTCTGAGCTAGGTGGTGGAGCGGCGGAGGCACTGGACTGGCCTGGCCACGGTGGTGGAGATGAGTGAGGAGCTCGGGGCTCCGGCGGGCTTATATAGCCGCGGCCAGAGGCCGGTAGAGAGCACGGGGTGGGGTGGATAAGCTCGGCGAGAGCGTGCGCACTCGATTGCGCTCTGGCGGAGGTGATGGCGTGCAGCCGGGGCCTGGGCGAGAGCTCGCCGGCGATGGCCACGCGGCGGCGACGCGCTGGGCACTGTAGGGGACGGGTGTGGAGGTCAGCGCGTGCGCGTGCGGGGGCGGAATGATGGTGCGGACGCAGGCGGCTGGTCGGGGTCAGACGAGCGGCTGCCAAACGCGTGGCGCGCGCAGCGCCGGAGGCTCGGCCACGACCGGGGCCCTCCCCCTACGCGAGGAAGATGAACAGGGCTATGCCCTAGGGTTTGACTTTTGGCTGGTATCTGTATTTTGCAAATTACTTCCAAAATTTGAACTGTGCGACAAAAACTCAAAATACCAAAGTTGCTCAGAAAAATGAGATCTACAACTTTGTCAATATGAACATTTTCAAATTCCAAATAGTTTTTGAACTATATTCAAAAACAAAAAAGGGGACACTTTTCAAATTTGATTCAAATCATAATTACTTTGGATTTCAAACTGAGACTTGAAAATTTGTAAATACCAAAGTTGTTCCTCTCGATCAGATTCACAACTTCTCTTTTTGAACCAACTCAAAATTTTGACTTTTGAAAAAGTTATCAAAAAGGGAATAAATCCAGGATTTGGGATTTTAGGGTTTTGCAAAAGGGAAAATCAAATCAAATCTGATTTTTGAACTCTGATCAATGCAGCAAACATCAGGGCACTAAATTTGAACAAGAATTAAATAGAACTAGGCACAGAGGTGAAATTACCATTTTGCCCTTATAGAGAGAATTGGGCTTTTAGGGTTTTTGAAAAGAGATTGCTACACAAGTGCTAAGCAAACATAAATGCAAGGCAAGAATGATTAATGACTAATGATGATGACATGTCAAGTTAATTACAGTTAAACACCAGAGGTGTTACACCCTCGATCACTGTCTCCGTGGTCGACACCTGCACAACGCAAGCCAGAGAACATGCGATCAAACCCGTTGACAATCACTCATCACTCAGAGACTCGGCATACACCCATGTATCCGCAAATGATTATGTGTTGATTAGGAACCATGGAGAGGACCCAGAGATGCATAGAGGAAGGCTTGGAGGCATGGAAGACCAGCAAGGGCACCTCATGCAAGTTGGAGACCAAGACCAAGTTGACTTCGAGTCAGTTTAGGAGTCCAGGAGCAGTCAGCACTAGACTGGTCACCCAGTGTGACACCCCAATTTTAAGAACAAAATTGGAGCACAATATATGTATGCCAGGATCAATTTTCATACATATATCCACATCATAGTAAATATCAAAACAATGCTTTATTAATAATATCGAACTTTATTACAAAAATGACCCTCGGGTCCAAAAGAAAGGTACAGACTCTCAGTCTAACTCTAATGTAGACTCGCGGAAACTGGACGCCATCTCCACAGGAAGGTCGACCGGGGGCTGCGCCATCCTAGTGCAAGTCGTCTGGGTCGTATCCACCGTCTTCGGGGTACAAGTTGTCGAGGTCGTAACCACCGTCTTCGGGGTACTCCTGCTCTGCGTCGTAGACTCCAACGTCTGGGTGGGGTAGCAGGGGGTTCAAAGAGGAAGGGTGAGTACATCGAAATGTACTCCGCAAATGTAGGAAATATATGCTTATGAGGCTATTAACAAAGGTAGGCTGACTCTGTTTGACTCAAGCGCCTAAAGCAACACATCCTATTAAATCCTATTAAACCTATGCACCTATTTACTAGGTTATAACCACAGCCTCCATCAGAAACAGTAACTACACTCGGAGTCGCACCGAGCAAACCACACTCGGAGTCACACCGAGCAACCAACACTTGGAGTCACACCAAGTACCCGCACTTGGAGTCGCACCAAGTACCCACAACTGAAGTCCATCAGATGACCCGAACCAGGCCGTTACAAGGAGTCCTATGTGTATTAGTTCCATACGTCACGACATAGAGAGCTACCTTCCGTAATAACTCCAGGTCTGCGCTCGAGCCTGGGAGTCACTCCCGTACCAAGCAGTAACCCGCGTAGAAGAAGCCTCTGTACCCATGTCATATGAGACTAATAACCACATAAGGCTTCTCTAACGAACTAGAACCAACCCACCAACTAATCTCGAAGAAGTCCAAGCCCGCTCGTGACCGTGAGCACGGCTGATATATCAGTTTTAATACTCTGCAGAGTTCGCACATCTTTACCCATGAGTCATGCGTTCCCCATCACGCTAAACACTGCCAAGGTGCACAGCGGGGTCGCACTACAAGGCCTTTACAAAGTCCCTCCAAGCCTGTGTTACACGTACTCTAAGGTTTCATCCCTGTACATAAGTCAACGACCCCAAGGACCCCCTCTTGAGCCACTAAACAAACCCCATGTAGCATAACTTGGAGGAAACTAATTAATTAGCCAGTCCCAGAGCCATATAGGCCTCATGGTTTGCGCTGTTTTGCCGGGTTACAGGCTTCGAGAACCGGGTCCTAGGGATCCAGGCAGGATAATCTAGCACGAGCCCAGAACCAAAAACCAAAAGCAGCTGCCGAGTCGCACGGCACAAAAACCACCACACGGTCCATCCTGCCGGATATACCTACTCACCATACTACAACATTACCAGCCCAAAATATTCCATAGATCATTAATCAAGATTATTATTAAACCACCATCCCATCCCAAGACAGCAGGGCTAAGCATGACTTCTACCCAACACATCCCAAAACAGGCGACAAGGATAATATAAACAAGTTCTAATAAACCTTAACATGGGATTCAGTATTAAGACACTGCATGCAACTACTGGATCTAACTACTCTAACTCAAAATAAAATAAATACGGGAGCAATATGAGCAAGGACACTTGCCTTCGGACTGGGTCGAATCAACTGGGTCGCAAGGATGGTCTGGAGCGTCCTCGTACTCCGCACTCTCTGGCCCAAGCAACATACATGGCACATACAAGCAAAATAAATAACAGTACAGCAAATATTACAGAAACAGTAAACTAATAGATCTACTGCGCAGAGAACGAAATTATGAATCTAACGCAAGTTGAATGGGTCAAATCGGAGTTAAAACGTGAAAGTTATAAGCATTTGAATCTGAGTGGCAAAACTGCAATTAGATTGAACTCATTTTCGTATTTTAAATAAATCAAATCTGAATAAAAAGGGCAACTGGACCGGGCCTCATTTTCGGAAAAGTACAAGGGTTATAGTGCAAGGTTTTCCAGGCTCGGTGAACAGTTGAATGGGAGTGCGGGTTGATTAGCGGTAAAGTGAGGGGTTTATTCGCAAAAACGGCGGAGCCGGTCGGCGCTGCCTGTGGAGGCCGATGTGCGCGCCACTTGGCACCCCGTGGTTGGTGCGGTCTACCAGCTCAGCGGTGGACGCAGGGGGGGGGGGTGTAGTAGTGGACCAAGTCCACCAAGTCGCGGGCACGGTCTATACCCCTTCGGGTCCGATCTAATCGTGGCCGTTCGCTTTAGATCCAACGGCGCAGGGAGGAGACGCGGCGGCTAGTGGCGGCGGCGACACTGGTAGACGGCGGCGCCATGGCCAGGGCTCGCCGGCGTTCTCGGGGAGGGGCCTAGGGACCAGTAGAGACCACGGGGAGAGCACAAATCGGAAGCGGAGCTTACAGAGAGGTCGATGGCGAGGTCCTTGATGCCGGAAGGGGTCTGGAAGATGCTCCGGTGGAGGACGCCGCGGTGGTAGGGGTCGGCGCGCCGGCGGGTTCGCGGAAGCAGCGACTCAGGCGCAGAAGTACACCAAGGACGCGTCCCCTGGATGCGTCGTGCGACCGCGTCACCGAAGAAGGAGAGGACGAGGCCCGTGGTGTCGGTAGTGGAGGGAAAGGAGAGCTCGGTCCTGGACCAGCGCAATGGCGGCGGCCACGGCTCGCGCGCATGTTGCAGAGGAGGAGGAGGCACGAAAAGGGTTCGGTGGAGGCGGGGTGCGCGAGGGAGGGCCTCTGCGGCTGCTAAAAAGGAGGAGGGCGTGGCGGCTGGTGTCCCTGGTCGATCGATCGGGTCGTCAGGTGAGGGAGAGACGGACGGAGCCGCGCACGTAGGGCGGAAGGGGTTGAGGCGAGGAGGATGCGACTGATAGGTGGACCTGCTCGGCAGTGGGAGAGGGGAGGGTGCGACGCGGGCCGACCGAGGGAGATGGGCCGCTGCAGAGCTTCGGGCCGAGGAGGGAGCGGGGAGGCCTCCATGGGGCGCTGGGCTAGCTCGGTAGGGAGGGGAGGAGGAAGTGGGCCGGCGCTTGCTGGGCCGGTCCGAGCAGAGAGTGAAGGCGGGTGGGGGAACGGGCCGGCTGGGCCAAGGTAGGTGGTGTCGGGCTAGGCCGTAATGGGCAGTGAGGCAGTTGTCCTTTTGCCTTTTTTTTTTGTCATTTGGTTTTCCAAACTTTTCAAAAGCCTTTTGAATTCAAAATCAAATTCAGTTTCAAATCAAAATCACTTTGAAATATTTTAGAAATATTTTCCCTAGATTTTTAAAATAAAATTTTGAGTTTTTAAAGTTTTGTAAAATTTTGTAACCCCCTTTTTATTTATTTTATAAATAACTAAATTCGGTTCGCCCTAATCGGGTTTAATAAATTCTTTTTCACCCAATAAAATTATGCAACGGCATGAATGCAACAAACATCTGGCTAGAAAATTTCCTCCGTCTAGGGTTTTGGCCATTTTCTTATTAAATTCTATTTAATTTTAATTATTTAAAAACCCGGGGTGTTACAAACTACCCCCCTTAACTGGAATCTCGTCCCGAGATTCAGAGAGGCCACAGTCAATACAAAGAAGCAAATCAAACAAGAGCACAAGCACATGTCAATCAACGTTCTACGAGTTTAAATAATTATGGTGGGCATCCTAGGATTGGAGGACCTACTTTGAAACAAAGTTTTGAATTTTCAGCAGAGATAGACTACAGAAGTAGGAAAATGGGTGAGGCTTTTAAAAATAGTTTTGTAAACTCGACGACTGACTAGGGTAGCGGCCTACGGTCAACACGGCTCTGATACCACTTTGTGACACCCCAATTTTAAGAACAAAATTGGAGCACAATATATGTATGCCAGGATCAATTTTCATACATATATCCACATCATAGTAAATATCAAAACAATGCTTTATTAATAATATCGAACTTTATTACAAAAATGACCCTCGGGTCCAAAAGAAAAATACAGACTCTCAGTCTAACTCTAATGTAGACTCGCGGAAACTGGACGCCATCTCCACAGGAAGGTCGACCGGGGGCTGCGCCATCCTAGTGCAAGTCGTCTGGGTCGTATCCACCGTCTTCGGGGTACAAGTTGTCGAGGTCGTAACCACCGTCTTCGGGGTACTCCTGCTCTGCGTCGTAGACTCCAACGTCTGGGTGGGGTAGCAGGGGGTTCAAAGAGGAAGGGTGAGTACATCGAAATGTACTCCGCAAATGTAGGAAATATATGCTTATGAGGCTATTAACAAAGGTAGGCTGACTCTGTTTGACTCAAGCGCCTAAAGCAACACATCCTATTAAATCCTATTAAACCTATGCACCTATTTACTAGGTTATAACCACAGCCTCCATCAGAAACAGTAACTACACTCGGAGTCGCACCGAGCAAACCACACTCGGAGTCACACCGAGCAACCAACACTTGGAGTCACACCAAGTACCCGCACTTGGAGTCGCACCAAGTACCCACACCTGAAGTCCATCAGATGACCCGAACCAGGCCGTTACAAGGAGTCCTATGTGTATTAGTTCCATACGTCACGACATAGAGAGCTACCTTCCGTAATAACTCCAGGTCTGCGCTCGAGCCTGGGAGTCACTCCCGTACCAAGCAGTAACCCGCGTAGAAGAAGCCTCTGTACCCATGTCATATGAGACTAATAACCACATAAGGCTTCTCTAACGAACTAGAACCAACCCACCAACTAATCTCGAAGAAGTCCAAGCCCGCTCGTGACCGTGAGCACGGCTGATATATCAGTTTTAATACTCTGCAGAGTTCGCACATCTTTACCCATGAGTCATGCGTTCCCCATCACGCTAAACACTGCCAAGGTGCACAGCGGGGTCGCACTACAAGGCCTTTACAAAGTCCCTCCAAGCCTGTGTTACACGTACTCTAAGGTTTCATCCCTGTACATAAGTCAACGACCCCAAGGACCCCCTCTTGAGCCACTAAACAAACCCCATGTAGCATAACTTGGAGGAAACTAATTAATTAGCCAGTCCCAGAGCCATATAGGCCTCATGGTTTGCGCTGTTTTGCCGGGTTACAGGCTTCGAGAACCGGGTCCTAGGGATCCAGGCAGGATAATCTAGCACGAGCCCAGAACCAAAAACCAAAAGCAGCTGCCGAGTCGCACGGCACAAAAACCACCACACGGTCCATCCTGCCGGATATACCTACTCACCATACTACAACATTACCAGCCCAAAATATTCCATAGATCATTAATCAAGATTATTATTAAACCACCATCCCATCCCAAGACAGCAAGGCTAAGCATGACTTCTACCCAACACATCCCAAAACAGGCGACAAGGATAATATAAACAAGTTCTAATAAACCTTAACATGGGATTCAGTATTAAGACACTGCATGCAACTACTGGATCTAACTACTCTAACTCAAAATAAAATAAATACGGGAGCAATATGAGCAAGGACACTTGCCTTCGGACTGGGTCGAATCAACTGGGTCGCAAGGATGGTCTGGAGCGTCCTCGTACTCCGCACTCTCTGGCCCAAGCAACATACATGGCACATACAAGCAAAATAAATAACAGTACAGCAAATATTACAGAAACAGTAAACTAATAGATCTACTGCGCAGAGAACGAAATTATGAATCTAACGCAAGTTGAATGGGTCAAATCGGAGTTAAAACGTGAAAGTTATAAGCATTTGAATCTGAGTGGCAAAACTGCAATTAGATTGAACTCATTTTCGTATTTTAAATAAATCAAATCTGAATAAAAAGGGCAACTGGACCGGGCCTCATTTTCGGAAAAGTACAAGGGTTATAGTGCAAGGTTTTCCAGGCTCGGTAAACAGTTGAATGGGAGTGCGGGTTGATTAGCGGTAAAGTGAGGGGTTTATTCGCAAAAACGGCGGAGCCGGTCGGCGCTGCCTGTGGAGGCCGATGTGCGCGCCACTTGGCACCCCGTGGTTGGTGCGGTCTACCAGCTCAGCGGTGGACGCAGGGGGGGGGGGGGTGTAGTAGTGGACCAAGTCCACCAAGTCGCGGGCACGGTCTATACCCCTTCGGGGCCGATCTAATCGTGGCCGTTCGCTTTAGATCCAACGGCGCAGGGAGGAGACGCGGCAGCTAGTGGCGGCGGCGACACTGGTAGACGGCGGCGCCATGGCCAGGGCTCGCCGGCGTTCTCGGGGAGGGGCCTAGGGACCAGTAGAGACCACGGGGAGAGCACAAATCGGAAGCGGAGCTTACAGAGAGGTCGATGGTGAGGTCCTTGATGCCGGAAGGGGTCTGGAAGATGCTCCGGTGGAGGACGCCGCGGTGGTAGGGGTCGGCGCGCCGGCGGGTTCGCGGAAGCAGCGACTCAGGCGCAGAAGTACACCAAGGACGCGTCCCCTGGATGCGTCGTGCGACCGCGTCACCGAAGAAGGAGAGGACGAGGCCCGTGGTGTCGGTAGTGGAGGGAAAGGAGAGCTCGGTCCTGGACCAGCGCAATGGCGGCGGCCACGGCTCGCGCGCATGTTGCAGAGGAGGAGGAGGCACGAAAAGGGTTCGGTGGAGGCGGGGTGCGCGAGGGAGGGCCTCTGCGGCTGCTAAAAAGGAGGAGGGCGTGGCGGCTGGTGTCCCTGGTCGATCGATCGGGTCGTCAGGTGAGGGAGAGACGGACGGAGCCGCGCGCGTAGGGCGGAAGGGGTTGAGGCGAGGAGGATGCGACTGATAGGTGGACCTGCTCGGCAGTGGGAGAGGGGAGGGTGCGACGCGGGCCGACCGAGGGAGATGGGCCGCTGCAGAGCTTCGGGCCGAGGAGGGAGCGGGGAGGCCTCCATGGGGCGCTGGGCTAGCTCGGTAGGGAGGGGAGGAGGAAGTGGGCCGGCGCTTGCTGGGCCGGTCCGAGCAGAGAGTGAAGGCGGGTGGGGGAACGGGCCGGCTGGGCCAAGGTAGGTGGTGTCGGGCTAGGCCGTAATGGGCAGTGAGGCAGTTGTCCTTTTGCCTTTTTTTTTTGTCATTTGGTTTTCCAAACTTTTCAAAAGCCTTTTGAATTCAAAATCAAATTCAGTTTCAAATCAAAATCACTTTGAAATATTTTAGAAATATTTTCCCTAGATTTTTAAAATAAAATTTTGAGTTTTTAAAGTTTTGTAAAATTTTGTAACCCCCTTTTTATTTATTTTATAAATAACTAAATTCGGTTCGCCCTAATCGGGTTTAATAAATTCTTTTTCACCCAATAAAATTATGCAACGGCATGAATGCAACAAACATCTGGCTAGAAAATTTCCTCCGTCTAGGGTTTTGGCCATTTTCTTATTAAATTCTATTTAATTTTAATTATTTAAAAACCCGGGGTGTTACACCCAGGTTGTGTACGGACTCCGTTTTTGACGAACCAGATATCGTTGGATAGCTATTTTGATAAGCTAACCAATGGTTCTGGTCTCATATCAAAATTCATCCTGAGTCAAAGGGAATCATCAAAATAAGTCAGCGCACAGAATCTGTCCCGGTGCTGCGTCGCCGTTTTTGGTCCGTTGGGCCGTGTATCCTCCGTGAGCCCATTAGAGGGGCGCGTCCAGGGGGGTGACGACCCTTAGGGACTATAAACAATAGCTGTCAGCGTCATTAGGGTTTTGGGTTTTGCTTAGATTATTATGTTCATAATAGTTTCGCCGTTTCATCGGTTTGTGAGACCCCAACTCGTGAGATTAATCATATATCTGTGTTGACACACAAAAGTGTCACCGATAAGAATGAATTTAGAGGAAGTATTTGGCCTATAAGATTAGTGGGCCTGGTCATGTTCTAAGCTGAATGGGCCTGATTGTTTAGACTCCGACCAGTCCTGCTATGTCCGACCAGGTGATGCTGGTCGGAGGCCTTATAGTTATTATGAATATTGAGCTTGGCGCTAATATGTGGGTCTTTCTCTGGTAAAGGATGTTTGTTAATCAATATGGGCCGATAAAGACCATTAAACCAATCTGGTTAATCCAAGGCTTGGCAAGATCAGGGTTACCTTATTATGTCTGGATTAGATTCTATATTTTAATAGAGTCTGGATAGGAAACTTGGAGATTGCATCTGGAGATGTTTCCTATTGGGATAAGACCAGCCCCCTCTATATATATGAGAGGATCATGGCCGATTGAAGTATCCAACACCAATCGATCAAAATCAATATACTATCCCTTTTACCCCTTTTTCCCCTCTACCTTGTTGTTCGGTGCATCTTCCGGCTAGATTCGACGGCGTTCTAGGCGGCCTTGCTGGTCCTAGAACAACCTCTACGTGCTTCTCCCCGACGGGTCTTCCCGGGAGGAGTTCTAGGGTTACCAACATAGGAACCCAAAACCCTAGATCGATCAAAACCGGTGTTTAGATCAGTTTTTGTCGGTTTAGCCAGGGTCCCTGCTGTCTCAGGTTGAACCGCAACCTCTCCGGGCGTTATAGCTCTGCTGGTGTGTGATTCGGATAACTTCCAACGTTAACACACTTTTTGGCGACTCTGTTGGGGAATATTAAAATCTCATATACTACCGACATGTGCGGCAAAAACGGTGCTACCGATAAGGACAACATCGTTCGTACCATGGGCATTGACGAGCTCCCAGACGAGTTGAAGCAACAGGCGTAGGCCAATCTTGACGCCGTATTGAAAGCTTTCCTAGAAAGCTGCTCGAAGGATCGGCGCGGCAGGATCACTCAGGACAAGGAGTCGTACTTCAGCGAGATCGTCCCTACCATGACAAATATGAACACTGAAGACGCTTCTGACAAGGTAAAGATAAGGTACCTGAAGATCCTTACCCTACCCATGCTGATTATTCCGCAATGCTGGTTGATTCTTCAAAAACTCTTACCAATACTATCCAGCATTCTTTTAAATTGCTTAGCGACCGCATGGATAAGATAGAAGGCAAAACTGTCGAACCCGAAGTCCCAACTGGGCAACCCCAGCTCGGCATGCCTTTTAATTCTTTTTGAGGACAGACTTCACACGTTAATTTCGGACAATTAGGGTTTACTGAGACCAGGGGTGGTGAAGCCGGTACCTCGACAACTACCAACCATGCTCATCATGGCACTGGTCGGACTATGCAGACCGACCAGGGTACCTCGACAAACAGGACATCTAGAGGGCAGGGAATAATTTAGTGGTGACGGTAGTAAAACGACTATGGAGCACGTCAGCATGTTCCTCGCGCAAAAGGGTGAGGCTAGTACTTTAGATTTTATGAACATACGACATTTTCCTTTGTCTCTTACTGGTACAGCTTTCGCCTGGTTTACGTCACTACCAGAGTGCACCGTAGGTTCTTGGGCTAAATTAGAAGAAAAATTTCACAATCACTTTTATGACGGAGTCCAAGAAACTAGGTTGTCACATCTTACATCGGTTCGGCAAGAACGTAGTGAGTCTGTAGTCGACTTCTTTAAACGTTTTAAAGAAATTAAAAACTGATGTTTCCATTTGAGGATCTCTGACAGAGATCTAATAGATCTATGTCTAGCTGGCCTACGTCGAGAGATCAAAGACAAACTTGAGCATCATGATTTCTTTAACGTAAATCAACTGTTGCAAAAGGCCGTTTCGATAGAATCGCGCTTCAAAGAACCCTATGATCCTCATAAGACTCATCGGTCGGGCGTGCATATTGTCGAGATAAACTCTGATAGTTCCGACGATGAGTCTAAAGATTGTTACGCTGCCGAAATTTTATGGCCAGCGCAAAACAAACTGGTCGCTTGTCCTTCCCTTAAACCGATTCACAAGAGTCGGGGTGAGGAGGTGAAATTTACGTTTGATTTCTCTAAATATGACCGAATATTTGATGAATTACTTAAATTTGGTTATCTTATAATTAATTATACTCTGCCATCACCCGACGAACTAAAAAGGAGAGCTTACTGCAAATTCCATAATTCTTTCTCTCATGCCACTAACGACTGCAATATTTTCCGGCGATAGGTTCAATCGGCCCTCAATGAAGGACGATTTAGTCTAACTGAGATGCAGATCAGTACTACTCCATTTCCAGTGCACATGATGGAAGCAGGGAATCCCGCCATCAAGATTCGTCCAGAGCAAGCCGGTACGACCAAAGGCAAGAATGTTGTTATCGGCGAACCATGGGTCGCACCGAATACTAAGAATGATTCAGGCCGCAAAGTGGTGCTCGAGAAGGGTGATGACGGCAAAAGCAAGCTCACCATTACTCCAGGGTCAACGCGACACCTATATAAACAAAGATATTTTGAGACCAGGGCAACACAACAAAGGCCGACCAGGTCGGGTCCTCAAGCCGAATAGTTCGGTTCATCTTCAAAGCAGCCGGAGCAGAAGGCCGACCAGGTAAAGTCGGTCTCTGCCAATTCCGGTAGGATTAATAAACCGACTCATACGGTCGGTATAACCATATCTGAAGACTCTACCCTTTCTGGAGTACGTGTCATCCGCACTTTTGTCCCGTAGAGACTTGAAGTTGGCACTTGGAAGACTAATGCGGATAGGAGTAAGGGGAAAGTCGCTAGAGAACCGTGTACTTTTGAGAAGCTCATGGCCAAATACAAGCAGCAAAAGGCCGATTCCCAGAGTTGGCCCTTGAAAAAGAGAGATTCTACTCCTCCGAAGCGTGAGGACTGGAGATCCAAACAGATGGTGGTGTCTCCGGCGACGGATTCAGCGCCAAAGGATGGCCCGCATTACTATCAGTGGGCCCCTCCTATTTCGCCACCACCACAATGGGGTCCTCAAGGGGTGTGGGTGCCTTACCCTATGCCGACACATATGTGTTATCAGCCAGGATGGGGAATGCCCGCTAATCAGCCTGCAAGAGTCTCAATATTTGATCGCCTGGGTGATCAGCCGAGTTCTAGCCAGAATCGGCCAGCCGCTCCAAAGGCTTTAATATTTCAGGAGACCAGGAAGACGCAGACGCGGCGGGTCTATGTGCCTAAAAAGGTGCAAAGTTCTCCTATTGCTTCTCCGACCAGACTCGACACAGTCCCTACTATCACAATTGGGTCTATGGAAAGTACCTCTTGTCAATGAACCTGAGCCTATGGTGGTTGAGGAGCCAGCGACAGAAGAGGTCCAAGATACTCCGACTGAGGTGAAAAAGCCTGTCGAGCATGACCCCAAGTACATGCAGCCCAGATGGTGTCCTCCGGGTTTGACTAAAACTCAACGAAGGAAGCTGCAGAGGGCCCGCTGCAACAAATAGAGGAAGGAGCGGCTTGACAAAATGAGGGAGGACATATTCAACTCGACGCATCCTGTTTTCCCTCAGGGCAAGCGAGGAGGTGATGAGCCGGCTTGCAATCAAAGGCCGACCTTGATGATAGTGGAGCTAAAAGGGTCGGATCCTGGGCCGACCAGTTTGGGTACTTAATCTACTCTAGTGGCCTAGGAATCAGTCAGGTCGGATACCAATCCGACCAGCGCAGTACAGGCACCGACCAATTTAGTGGTCAAGCAAGTTGAATCGGCTACTACTGGATCCGGAAGAGAGTCGACCCGATCAGAATCTAGGACCGAATCAGTGCCTAATGTACCGATGGGTTTAGCCTCACTTCTTAATAACCCTGTTTCTTCCACTGGTATTACTGCGACCAGTGAAGAATTATCTGAAAAACTAGATGAGGAGATGGTGGACTATGAACCTTCCCCAGAAAGGGTGGAGGTCAATGTAGTTTATTTATCGGCCGACTATTACGTGGTCGGAGATGATTCGACGGCGGCGGAGTTCAACTTCGCTACGCAGAGTGCTGTATTCCAGAAACCAGAGGAATCTGTCAATCATCTTAAGCCATTGCATATAAAGGGTCACATCAATGGTACACCAGTTCACAAAATGCTGGTCGACAGTGGGGCAATTGTGAATTTGATGCCATACTCGCTTTATCAGAAGCTTGGCGGTACCGATGAAGAGCTGATCAAGACCAACATGACTATTACTGGAGTCGGAGGAGGAGATCCCATTCCGACCAAAGGAGTTGCGTCCATGGAACTAATCGTTGGGAGCAAGACTTTGGCCACTGCTTTCTTCGTCGCCGACATACAAGGTAGCTATAATCTTATACATGGACGTGACTGCATTCATGCTAATCGATGCATACCTTCTAGTTTGCATCAGTTTTTCATTCAATGGGTGGGAGAAGATGTTGAGGTAGTGCACTCAGATTCATCGGCCTATGTAGCTACGGCCGATGCTCCTTTGCTCGGGGGGCATGATACTATTGCTTGTCTGTCTGGTCGGGACCTTTCTGATTTTCAGTTTGTTAGTGTTACCCGGGAAGGTTTTGTACCAGTGTCTTTACAACCGACCGACAATCGGTTCAACATTATCATGTAATTTAATGGATGCTAATGTTGATTGGTTGAAACATCGTGTCGAACAGTATCGGGCTCATGAGGCCGATACTTGTGAAGCTATTGATGATTTTGATGAGCTCAATAAGTTGGGCCAAGGTTTTACGTCGGCCGACCCTTTGGAACAAATAGATATTGGGGACGGTTCTGTACCAAGGCCGACCTTTGTAAATCAAAATCTTGAGGCCGATTATAAACTGAGATTAATCGCCCTATTAAAAGAGTTTTTTGATTGCTTTGCATGGAATTATACGGGGATGCTTGGGTTGAGCTGAGAACTTGTTGAGCATCGGCTTCCTATCAAGCCGGGATTCCGACCATTCAAACAACATCCTCGCCGCTTTAGTTCTACAATATATGACCGGATTAAAGTGGAAATTAATCGGTTATTGCGAGCGGGATTTATCCGACCATGCACATATGCGGAGTGGGTCTCTAACATCGTGCCTGTAGAAAAGAAAGATACTTGGAAAATTAGGGTTTGCATTGATTTTAGAGATTTAAATAGAGCCACTCCTAAAAACGAATACCCTATGCCTATAGCCGATATGTTGATCAATGATGCTTCAGGACATCAGGTTGTCAGTTTTCTTGACGGCAATGCTGGTTATAATCAGATATTCATGACCGAAGAGGACATGTCCAAAACAGCCTTTATTTGTCCTGGGTTTGTTGGTCTCTTCGAATGGGTCGTAATGACATTCGGTTTAAAGAATGCAGGTGCTACCTATCAACGCGCTATGAATCTGATCTTTCATGATTTAATTTGGATAATCATGGAGGTACATATTGATGATATCGTGATTAAATCGGCTGCCCATGTGTCTCATCTGGCCGATTTACGTTAAGCGTTTGAAAGGATGCGCCGTTATGGGTTGAAGATGAATCCACTAAAGTGTGCTTTCGGTCTATCAGCTGGGAAGTTTTTAGGGTTCGTCATTCACGACAAAGGCATAGAAATTGATCCTAAAAGGATAGAAAAAATCAAGAAAGTTTAGGCACCTACATGCAAAAAGGACTTGCAGAAGTTCTTGGGAAAGGTGAACTACTTGAGGAGATTTATTGCAAACTTGTCCGGGAAAATTATTCCTTTTACCCCGATATTAAAGCTGAAGAACGAGACTGAGTTCACTTGGGGGGGCAGTGCAGCAAGAAGCATTTGAGAAAATAAAGGAATATTTGTCATCTCCACCAGTTCTTCGGGCGCCTAAGAGAGGTATCCCTTTCAGATTATATATCGCCGCCGATGAAAAGGTTATTGGAGCTGTCTTGACGCAAGAAGATGGAGGTAAAGAGTATGTAATTGCATATATTGGTCGCCGTCTTCTTGATCCCGAGACAAGGTATGACCATATCGAGAAATTATGTTTATCCTTGTACTATGCTTGTGCTAAAATAAGACACTATTTACTATCTAGTACATGTATTGTTGCATGCCAGGCCGATGTGATTAGGCACATGTTATATCGGCCAATCCTTAGAGGAAGGATTGGCAAATGGGCGTATACATTAATTGAGTTTGACTTGACCTATGCACCATTGAAAACTTTGAAGGGTCAAGTTCTTGCCGATTTCATTGTTGAGCATGGTATTAGTTTAGAAGATGAAATCGGTTACTTTACTTTTACTCCATGGAAACTTTATTTTGATGGATCGGCTTGTAAGGAGGGCCAAGGTGTTGGTGTGGTCATTATTTCTCCTAATGGTGCTAAGTTTGAAATGTTGAGCCGGTTAGATTACTTGTGCACTAATAATCAAGCCGAATATGAAGCTCTTTTATTCGGTTTAGAAATATTATGTTCCATGGAGGTTAAGCATGTTGAAGCTTATGGTGATTCCTTACTAGTAGTACAACAAGTTGCTGGAAATTTCAATGTTTAGAGGAATCGCTAAATGTTTATCTTGATATGTGCCTTGACATCATTACTCATTTTACCGAATTCCAGATTCGGCATATACCAAGGCATGAAAATCATAAAGCCGACGTGTTAGCTCAGCAAGCATCTGGTTATAATGTTAGTAAACGCAATTTTTATATAAAGCCGGTGCAATAGCACGCAGAAGTAATGTCAGCTTCTATGGCCGACTAGTTAGTTTTAAGACCAGTTCGGCCACCTTGCCATGGAGACCAGGTATATGTTGAACATACTTGGGTTAGTACTATGGCCGACCAGGTTGTTTATGAATCAAGTCAGTTAATCCGTCCGATTGACCTGGTCGATCTTGGAACGATCAATTTGTCTAAAGGAACTCTAAATCGGTCCGAAACTGATTTGGAAGATTGGAGAACTCCCCTACTTGAATATCTTAATGATCCAAGTACTAAGGCTGATCAAAGTGTTCGACGGAGTGCATTTAAATATGTACTACATAATGATGAGCTTTACCGAAGAACTGCCAAAGACTTGTTGATTAAGTGTTTGTGGTCTCATCAAGCAAAGGTGGCTATGGGAGAAGTTCATGAACGTATTTGTGGTACACATCAATCGGCGCCGAAGATGAAGTGGTTGTTGAGGAGAGCTGGGTTTTATTGGCCGACAATGATCGCCGATTGTTTTAATTACTACAAAGGATGCGAAGAATGTCAACGGTTTGGAAATATACAGCTTGCACCTGCTGTTGTGCTTCATCCTATTATCAAACCGTGGCCTTTTCGTGGTTGGGGGCTAGATTTCATTGGCCAAATTCATCCCCCATCTTCAAAGGGACATCGTTTTGTTCTGGTCACTATAGATTACTTCACTAAGTGGACTGAGGCAGTGCCTTTGAAGAATATGACGCATAAGGAGGTAATTGAGTTTATTACTGAACATATTATACATAGATTCGGCATACCACAGACATTGACTACATATCAGGGAACATCTTTTATCTCTAAAGAAGTACGGGATTTCACCGAACTATATAATATAAAAATGCTCAATTCATCTCCATATTATGCTCAAGCTAATGGCCAAGCTGAGTCTAGTAACTAGACTTTGATCAAGCTTATTAAGAAGAAGATCGAGGACAACCCGAGGAGGTGGCACGAAGTTTTGTCTGAAGCTTTATGGGCCCATCGTGTGTCAAGACATGGTGCTACGAAAGTTACTCCTTTCGAGCTAGTATATGGACAAGAAGCAGTGTTGCCCGTTGAGGTAAATCTGGATGCATATAGACTAGCTAAACAAAATGATTTATCTGTTGTTATGTATCATGATGCCATGATGGACAACATTGATGAAATAACTGATAAGAGATTAAAGGCTCTTAAGGAGATGGAGGAAGACAAAGCTCGGGTTGCCGGAGCTTACAACAAGACGGTGAAAAGCAAATCGTTCCAAGTGGGAGAATTGGTATGGAAAACTATATTACCGCTTGGATCGAGAAGTAATAAGTTTGGCAAGTGGTCGCCGAGTTGGGAGGGTCCATATAAAGTGATCAAAGTGATATTTGGGAATGCATGTATGCTAGAGAGGTTACAAGGTGAAAGTCTCCCAAGGGCAATAAGCGGGAGGTATTTGAAGAAATACTTTCCAAGTGTTTGGCAAGAAGCCTGAGTGCCTTCCAAGCAGTGGCCGATACATGTATTGCCCTTAGAACAAAAAATAGTCAGGATATTTTACCGAGTAACCGATGAGTTGGACATCGTTGTCATTCGGTTTGTTTTTAGGCTCTACCAATAACGATCACCTAAAAACAGGGGGGCATATGTTGACACTCAAAAGTGTCACCGATAAGAATGAATTTAGAGGAAGTATTCAGCCTATAAGATTAGAGCCGAATTTGTCTTTTAGAATTGAAAGGTCAGATTTTCTAAGTGGGCCTGGTCATGTTCTATGCTAAATGGGCCTGATTGTTTAGACTGCCGACCAGTCCTGCTATGTCCGACTAGGTGAGGCTGGTCGGAGGCCTTATAGTTATTATGAATATTGAACCTGGCGCTAATATGTGGGTCTTTCTCTTGTAAAGGACGTTTGTTAATCAATATGGGCCGATAAAGTCCATTAAACCGATCTGGTTAATCCAAGGCTTGACAAGATCAGGGTTACCTTATTATGTCTGGATTAGATTCTATATTTTAATAGAGTCCGAATAGGAAACTTGGAGATTGCATCTGGAGATGTTTCCTATTGGGATAAGACCAGCCCCCTCTATATATATATATGAGAGGATCATGGCCGATTGAAGTATCCAACACCAATTGATCAAAATCAATCTACTATCCCTTTTACCCCTTTTCCCCTCTACCTTGCTGTTTGGCGCATCTCCCGGCGAGATTCGACGGCGTTCTAGGTGGCCTTGCTGGTCCTAGAACAACCTCTACGTGCTTCTCCCCGACGGGTCTTCCCGGGAGGAGTTCTAGAGTTACCAACACAGGAACCCAAAACCCTAGATCGATCGAAACCGGTCTTTAGATCGGTTTTCGTCGGTTTAGCCAGGGTCCCTGCTGTCTCAGGTTGAACCGCAACCTCTCCGGGCGTTCTAGCCCTACTGGTGTGTGATTCGGATAACTTCTGACGTCAACAATATGCAATTTGGTTGCATTCTTCTTTGTTCTTGCTCGTGTTCTTCGATTCGCTGGCAAGGACTTTAGCCTTCTTGGCAAGGTCAACCGTGCAACACCGGTTGATAACCAGAGGAGATGTGGTATTGCGATTGCGGGGTTTCGGATCGTGTTGTTCGGAAGCCGGATCGACTTGTGTCTCGTTTCCACCAAATCGAGAGTTACCAGAACCTTTCGGAAGATCGGGCACCCTTGTTCACATCACACTTGCTCAATTGCGCTTACCTCGACACCCTCGTATGCTTCCTTCTTGCGCATGAGTGATCCCGGGCGCAAAATCACTGTAGCCCCAGATCTAGATCCAAATCCTCACCTTGTTGCTGTTGATGGTGGGCGGAAAGCGCACTCGCGGAGCGGCGGCCAAGGCGAAGAAGGCGGCGAAGATGACGTCTGACGACCGCGTCGAGATGCCGGTCTGGGGGCGCGGGTGGACGCGGAGTGTTCTCCGCGGGAAGAATCTATAGGAGCTCGTCTTCGCCGGCCTGCTCCTGGACAGCGTCACCGACGGTTGGAGGGATGCCTATCTGGAGGACTTCCCGACATCGAATACCCGCCGAGCTCGTTGTTTTTGAGGCGTTCTTTAGGTGCGGCTTCGGCATCCCGGTCCACCCTTTTCTCCATGGGCTGCTGTAGTACTACCAGGTCGTGTTGTGCAACCTGACGCCGAACACAATGTTGCACATCGCGGTCTTCATCCAATACTATGAGGCATATCTAGGCATCGAGCCTCATTTCGATCTCTTCTGCCACTTCTTTCGGCTGAAGATCAATGGCACCGAGTCGTCAAACATCATCGCATCGGTGTACCTCCAGCTGCGGGACGGAGTGGCAGACAAGTATATCGCGATGCCGCTGCCTTCAAAGGCGATGGAGTACAAGCCAAAGTGGTTCTACATCCATCAGGAGGCGCCGAGGCCACCGTGTGAACCGGCCTTCGAGCCGGAGGTCCTGCCATCGTGGTCGGAGCGTCCCGGCGCGGCGGCGATGGAGCAGGTGGAGGATCTCCTAAAGCTGGTCGACAGGCGATGCGTCGACGGGGTGGCAGTGGCTAGGAACTTCATCAAGCGGCGCTGCTAGCCCTACAAGGAAAGGGCACACCCGGCATACGAGTACGCCGGGGATAAGGATGATGGGACTCGGGAGGCGCCGGAGCCCCTGCAGCCGCAGAAAGTGTTCCTACGGGTCACAGCACTGTTCGATCTGTAGAAGAGGAAAAAACTGGAGTATTTGCGGAGGTCGTACTCTCTGGAGTACCCTCTGCCGGAGGTAAGTGTGTTTGCCCTGCATGTGTTCGTTAAAATGCGTGAGTGAATGTTGAATGTCATGAATTTGTGGCGCAGGGTCGTGAAGCGTTCGTGTCACAAGCCTCGTTGAAGGTGTGGCCGAAGGACGTTGATCCATCACGGGAGGACATGAGCGACGGCGGTCACGTCGCGACGGAGGTCGACGCGGAGGAGATCGAGACCAGCGGGGAAGAGGGGAGCCGAGTCCCCGAGCCCCGGTCAAACAGGCGGCGTGCCCGTGAAGACCTGAAAGGGAAATGCCAGGCCGCCCCTGCGAAGAGGAAGAAGAAGAAGGTGTCGCTGGAGACCGGCGGCGCCTTCAGTATTGACGAGGAGGCGGCGAAGCGTCGCCGTGTGGTCTTCGACTGGTCGGATGACGAGTCTCACAGCGAAGACGAAGTCCCGCTGAGTGCCCGCTTTGGGCAAGGGTCCTCAGCAGGGCGCAGAGGCAGAACGGCGAAGGCGAAGCCAAAGCCGAAGGTGGCGCAGACGCTGGGCCGGGCACCCGTGGCCGAGTCGTCTGGTGGGGTGACCGGTGCGCCCAGGTTGCAGGAGGGGTCCGTGGGAAGTAGCGCGCGTCCGCGCTCCCGTCGGTTCTCTCGGGAGAGGAAGGTGTTGGGCCTGTAAGTATCCCCTGCTCATCTTATAATTCTTACTCTGGTCGGATTTAGGCGTTGACAACATGTTCGTGCCCTTTGCAGGTCGGCGGATGCCAAAGAGGTGCCGGACACCGAGGGCGGTGGTCGGAGGGAAGCGAGCCCTCCTGTGGAAGCTGATGCCGAGGGGGTCGGCGGAGTCGGCGATGCTGAAGGAGGCATCGAGGGCGGCCAAGAAGTCGAGGCGTCCGTAGTCCCCGAGCCTCGGGAGGCAGAGTGGCCGGAGGCAACTGGAGTCCCCGAGCCTTGAGAATTGGAGCAGCAGGAGTCCCCAGCGCCTGGGGCCAACTCTGGAGGCGGCAGAGCGGCGAGAGGTGCCACATCGCCAGTGGTTGGGTCCTTGGGCCGTCGTGCCCGAGTGGCGAAGAGGAAGGCGGTGTCGCCTGCCTCGCTGGAGGTCGACGAGATCGAGCGTCCTGAGGCATCCCTGAGCCGGCGTCCTGTCTGTCGTTTTCACGTCGAGGGCGACGTAGTCGTCGAGGTTCACGACGAGGCGACGAGTGCGGCGACGGATGCCGTCATGGGTGATGCATCGAAGTTGTTGGAGAGGATCCAGGTGAGTATGTTCACCTATTCATGTTGACTTCTGGATGGCTTTTGTTTATGCCAGTTGTCGTTTCCCTGCAGCACTTGTTGAAGGACGGGGAGGAGCGTAAGCTCGCCATTGACTGGATGGCGCCGATGGCCGAGGAGAACGAGCGGCTCCGGGCGGAGGTAAAGCGCGTCGAGGGCCAGTTTGCTGGTCTGGAGGTGCAGCTGGAGGATGCCCATGCACGTTCTCGGGAGCTTGAGGAGGTGATCCAGCAGCAGGGGCAGGAGAACTTCCAGCTTCTGCTACGAGCGGAGAAGGCCGACGAGTTTGCCGCACGTGAGTTGTTGATACCGTACTCCTTTTGTTCAGCGCGCCGGCTGGTCGAAGGCTTGAATCATGTGGGCGTTTTTCGCAGAGGCGATGCAGGTGGGCGAGGAGAAGAATCTCCTGGCCAAAGAGAAGACGAAGTCCGACGAGGAGTTGCAGAAGTGGCAGGCCATGCACGCCGGTAAGTCTTCTTGGTCGAGCAAGGTTGGAGGTGGTCGTCGTCTTACCCTTTGCTTTGGCGTTTGCAGTTTACCGGGAAAACATGAAAATGCAATTTGTAGATCTGCAGTGACGTATTGATGGTTACCATGAACTGTTCTGGTCGTTGGCGGAGGAGGTGGCCCCGTTGGTGCAGTGCATCGATGAGGAGCCTTTCTTCCCGACGGAGAAGGAGCGGCGGATCAGCGACCATGTCGTCCAGAAGGGGCGTGGCCTGTGGGGGCGCTTCCAGGCGTACATCAAGGCGGCAGCGCAGAGTGTGGCGGCTCATGGCCTCGCCATTCTTCGCTCGCATTATCCGCGGATGAAGATGTCGAGGCTGGGCGCTGGCTTTGTGGCAAACACGTCGGAAGCCGAGATGGAGCGCTTGGAGGAGGAGGCCGAGCCTGCTGCGGAAGCCCACGTCGGAGGTGTAGATTTGTTTGGTGCTGGGCACCAGTAGTTTGTGTATTAGGAGATAGTATGTAAATAGACTCTTGGGCAAATAGAATCAAAACATGAAGCGAGTCGGCGTGTTTTGTTCGTTCCCCGAATGCCGCAGACCCGATTGTCGTGAGCCGTAGCGACGAACTGTTCGGCCTTGGGTTATCCCAGGATCCATAGCGTAGAGCGCGGAGCTCGTTTGCACGTAGGAGTCTAGGGTATCGCCCAAGGAAACTCTGCTGGCATCCCATATCACAGAGGGCAGGCGCTCGTGCACGCGTAGGGAGGTACCACGGTCAGGGTCTTTTTCGAGAGGCTCGATCGTGGTGTGACATGGGCGAATGGAGACCGTTGTCGAGCGCGTGGGTGGCACGGATGCGAGGCGCTGAGCATATAGCCTCAAAATTCTCAGCCTAAGTTAGCCTTTCCTTCGTAGCTGTTGGGGAAAGGGGCCCCCGGCAGAGGCACCACACAGGCTGGCTAAACAAAGCGGCCCTCGCGCGTCCCGCGCACCTTCGCCGCCTACCCCTCTATTTCATCCTGTTAAGTCTCTCAGATCGCCAATCAAAACTCTGAACACTGACCCAACCTTCGGAGGTGTTCAGGTATTTTTTGCAGGAAGGGGGAGTGAAGAGCGCTGGGAGTGACCCTCGCGCATCCCGCGTACCTTCGCCAAGAGGCCCAGACCCAATTGGTGGCGAGGGAACTGAAACTCTGCAACTGGGCGGATGCCTCCGCAAAACGAAGGTCGGCCCTCGTCTTTCCATCGGGGTGAGCGTGAACCGAGCGGCGGCGAGCGAGTGGAAAGCAGGCTAGGGTTTCAGCTCCGGCTGTGTTTGTACGAGTTTGCCCTTCTCTATGAGTAGCGCAGAGGAATCTTTCTTGTACCCTACTGTAATTTGGTCGGCACCCCTTGGTATCCCCTATAAATACCGGGGGTGAACAGTGTAACGATGACGATTTTTTCTCGGAACAGAGCGACAACAACTTTGTCTTCGTTTCTTTAACCTTCGCTGTTGCTTCCGACGCTTGGCCGCCTTCGCTTTCTCCCCTGCACGAGTGCGGAGGTGGGGCAAGTGTGATTCCAACAGTTTGGCGCCGACCGTGGGGAGCGAAGTTCAAAATGGTAGGAAACAGGAGAGCGCCCATAGCCAGGGACCGACGCGTCGCGAGTGAGACGGCGACGGTGGTTCCGCCTGCTGAGGAGATTGTGCAACCCTCGGGAGCAGAGGATGTCACCCCAGAACCTGAAGTCCCGGGCCCCCAGGCCCGAGTGGTGACAGCCGCACCCCCACACTTCTGGAGAAGGAGAGGGGAGAGATGAAGAAGAGTTGGGCCTCGAGGCCCTCGAAAGACTTCAAGCTGAGCTGCAAGAGAAGAAGAGGCGCCTGGATCAGCTTGAGAGGCACAACCGGTTACGCTCGATCAGACAAAGGGCAGACGAGGCCAGGGAATAGCTTCGCCGAATGGAGGAATCCCTTGCTGCAGCTGAAGCCGAAGCCGAGGGATGGAATGATGAGGAAATACCCCCGCTGCAAGAGGGGAATGAGGAGCGGGATCGAGACAACCTTCGTCGCCATCCACCACCCCCACCACCACCAATTCACCCAGAACCACATCCTATGAGGCCACCAAACTTTCGCCAACTCTACCCAGATGAGAGAGAGCCTAACCTTTGCAACCAACGAAGACCTCAACAACACCAAATGCCCTATGACCCAAAGTCACCACTCTCCCAAATACTCCAAACCCAACCCTGGCCACCGTGCTACAATCCACAAAACCTACCCCGCTACGACGGGCTCTCTGACCCTCGCCAATTCATAATGAGCTATGAAGCAGCAGTTGCCGCAGCAGGCGGAGATGAATCAACAATGGCAAAGTCCTTTGTCATCATCCTGCGAGACATTGCACAAACCTGGTACAGCAACCTCCGCCCCGGAACAGTGGATTCCTGGGCCAATCTCAGAGACAGGCTCTGTACAAACTTCAAAGGCATTACACCAGCCGCATCAAACCCCATTGAGTTGTTCAACTGCAAACAAGAAGAGCGCGAACCACTTCAAGATTATTGGCGGAGGTTCATCCAAATCAGAGCAAGAAGCCCGGGAATATCCGACGAGGCTGTCATCCTCGCTGCAGTCAGTGGCCTGCACCCAGGCCCATGCTCTTCGAAATTTGCCAGGAAGCCGGCAAACACAATCGAGGAATTACACGAGACAATGGAAAGATACTGTAGAGCAGACATGGACTTCAGAGCGAAGTCCGATGCTCGGAGGTCATAGCAGAAGCCGCAGCCGAGGCCTCAACCAAGAGTAAACAACCCTCGCCAAGAACAAAGCAACATCGGTGCCATCAACAAACCAATACACTATGAACACCAAGGACGGGGCACTCAACCTCCGAACAACCAAAACCCCCAAGGTTTGCCACCCCCGCCAGATCAACGGAACCAGCAAAAAGACCCTGCGAAAATGTATTGTCATTTCTGTGGTCTTGGAAAGGGGCACACCACCAAACAATGCGAATGCTTCGCCAAGGGAAAAGAGTTCCAGGAGTCCAAAAGAGCCGCTTCGGCAGACACACGAACCATCATCCACACCAGGAAACCAAATTTCCACCCACCAAATCCTCCATACCACTATACCCCCATGAACTACGGCCTACCTTCGCAACAAACCATCTACGCTCACCACCCACTCTACAACCAAGCCTCTTATCAGCCAACCACCATCCCACAACGCCAAAATCCACCATACACAGTCACATACCCAACAACCCCCCAAACCCAAACCCCAACTACCCAACAAGTCAACAACGCTCTACCGCCACCACCACCAATACCCGCTTTACCAGCGCCTCAACCTGTCAAATCCGAAACCCAGAGCCAAATGACCATCAACAACCCAACATCAACCTTCGGTGTAATACTTGCCATCACCGGAGGTTCAAATGAAGACCATGGCAACAAGCGGCAGAGAAAAGAACATGCCAGACGGGTGCACCATGTAGCCGTCGAAGGACCACACAAATTTGGTCGTTGGTCCCACATTCCCATAACCTTCGACTCCAGTGATATGAAGTTGAGAGATTACCCTCATACCGACGCCATGGTAATCGAGACCAATCTAGCAGGGTGGACTGTCACTAAAATTCTAGTCGACACAGGAAGCTCCGCAGACATCCTGTTCGCCTCAACCTTCAATAGCATGAAACTTGATAGGAACCTCTTACAACCTGCTGACAACCCTTTATACGGCTTCGGCGGTCAAAAAGGGAGAGCCATCGGGAAAATTTCTTTGCCTATGACCTTCGGCGACCAGATCAACTGCAGAACCGAGCATCTAACCTTCGACGTGGTCGACATGTTCTATCCGTACAATGCGATATTTGGCCGAGGGGTAACCAACACATTCAACGCAGTCATCCACCCCGCTTACCTCTGCATGAAGCTTCCCGCTCCGAAGGGAGTGGTCGCAGTATATGGAGACCAAGACATTGCAAGGGTAGCTGAGGGAACAGTAGCACCAGGGCAACGTAATGTCCACAACCTGTCAAAGCCTCAAGCTACAAACCTTAATGACGAAGGTGAGGTGTGCACTGAAAAAATAAAGGTGTCACCCAAGGAAGAAACCAAACAAGTGCAACTCTTCGAGGGTAACGCCGAAAGAAAGGTGTTCATCTCAGCCAACCTAGCCCCCCAATCCGAAAGCGATCTCGTCACTTTCCTCAAAGGAAACCCCGACATCTTCGCCTAGTCCGCAGAAGACTTAAGAGGAGTGAACAGAAGCCTGATAGAGCACAGCCTAAACATCAAGCCGGGCTATCGCCCGGTCAAACAAAAGCTTCGCAAAATGTCAGAAGAAAGGAAAGAGGCAGCGAAGGCCGAGGTAAAAAGGCTTTTGGACGCAAGGGTCATCCGCCCGGTCAAGTACCCAACTTGGCTCTCAAACGTGGTACTAGTACAGAAAAAGAACAAGAAATGGCGAATGTGCGTAGATTTCACGTGCTTGAACAAGGCTTGCCCGAAGGATGATTTTCCCCTCCCCAACATAAGCACCTTGGTTGACAGAGCAGCCGGCTGCCAAATGCTATCTCTACACGACTGCTTTTCAGGGTACCACCAGATTTGGATGAATGAAGAAGATGAGGAGAAAACAAGCTTCATCACACCTTCGGGAACATTTTGTTTTCGGAGAATGGTAGAAGGCCTAAGAAACGCGGGTTCAACCTTCGCTCGTATGACATCCGAGGTCTTCAAAGAAGAACACTCCGTCTCCACTTATGTTGATGACCTGGTTGTCCAAAGCGAGTTAAAAGAAAACCACATTTCGGACCTGTCGAGAGTGTTCAGCAACCTCCGGTGCGCTGGATTAAAGCTGAACCCCGAAAAATGTGTTTTCGGAGTAAGTGAAGGAAAACTGCTGGGTTGTATCATCTCTGCAAGGGGAATTGAAGCTAAACCCGACAAGATTGATGCTATCATCAACATGGAACCCCCGACAACAAAAAAAGCAGCCCAGCGCTTATCAGGCCGATTAGCAGCTCTCAGCAGATTCATTTCCAGATCAGCTGAGCGAGGGTTACCTTTCTTCGAAACTTTGAGAAGCACTACACCATTCAACTGGGGACCCCAGCAGCAGAAAGCCTTCGAAAACTTGAAGAAGTATCTCACCAGCTTGACTGTTTTAACCAGCCCAAGCAAAGGGGACTTGTTACTGCTGTACGTCACAGCCTCGCCTCATGCAGCGAGCGCAGTCTTAATCAAAGAGTTGCACGAGAATAACAAAACCAGGCAAGCCCCAATCTACTACGTATTAGAAACCCTCGAAGGGCCTAAACAAAATTACTCAGAGCTCGAGAAGATAGCGTACGCAGTGGTCATGGCATCAAGAAAGCTCAAGCACTATTTCCAAGCGTACGAAATCCATGTACCCTCGGCTTTTCCCCTCGAGAACATTTTCAAAAACAACGAGGCAGTCGGAAGAATAGCTAAATGGGCAGTTGAACTCAAAGGCTATGCCCTAACCTTCGTCGGTCGAACAGCAATCAAATCCCAGGCACTAGCAGATTTCATAGCAGAATGGACCCCAGACCCTCGCAAAGATGAACCTCACCAAGACCCATTTTGGACTGTGTATGTTGACGGAGCCTGGGGTGCAACTGGCGCAGGGGCCTCGGCCATTCTAGTCTCGCCATCCGGATCTAAGCTAAGATACGCAAGAAGACTTGACTTCAAATGTACAAACAACTCCGCAGAATACGAAGTTGTGATACTCGCTCTCTCAAAGCTTCGGTCACTGTCAGTCCGAAGGGCAGTCATCTACGCAGACTCATAGGTCATCGCGGGGCACATTGAGAAAAATTACAAGGCCAAAGATCCAGAGCTGCAAAAGTACTTTCAACATGTCCGAAGGTTAGAGTCCTTCTTCCTTGGCATATCAGTAAAGGCAATACCAAGGTCAGAAAATAGCGAAGCAGACTGCCTAGCTAAAGCAGCAGCACAACAATTACACCTACCGCCCGATGTTTTCCACGAAGTTGCGACCCAATCAGCTTTCGAAACCTTCGAAAAGAACGCCAAGTTGATCAATGCAATCCAGAGTGAGGACTGGAGGGCACCTATCATAGCCTACATCAAGGGGCTCCACGAACCAGACTCCAAAGAAGAAGAAAACAGGCTAAAACAAAGAGCACGAGGGTATAAGATTGTGGACAACATTGTGTACAAAGCTTCAGTAACCTCGCCCTGGCTCAAATGCGTCCCATAGTCTGGAGGAAATGGCATTCTTAAGCTTATCCATGAAGGCATTTGTGGTTCACACAACGGCCCAAGGGCATTAGTTGGAAAAGCCTTCCGGCAAGGTTTCTACTGGCCAACGGCGCTAAAAGATGCAGAAAACATCGTCAAACAATGCGAAGGTTGCCAACTAACAGCAAAAAACCAAAACGCCCCAGGGGCTCCTACAACGCTTATATGCCCAACATGGCCTCTGCAAAGGTGGGCAATGGACCTCGTGGGCCCACTACCGACAGCTCCAGGAAACCTTCGCTATGCGGTGGTAGCTGTGGAATACTTCACAAACTGGATTGAAACAAGACCATTGTCTTCCATCACCTCCCTCGCAGTGAAAAAGTTTTTCTGGCAACAAATAGTTTGTCGATTTGGCGTCCCCAAACATCTCACCGTCGACAATGGCACCCAGTTTGACTGCGAACTTTTCAAAGAATTCTGCGCACAAATTGGTACAATCTTATGCTTCGCTTCTGTTCGGCACCCTCAATCCAACGGCTTAGTTGAAAGAGCTAATGCAACAATTTTCCAAGCCATATCCAAGAAATTGCAAGGCAGGCCTAAGGGAAAATGGGCGGAAGAGCTAACCTCGGTCACTTGGTCTCACAACACCTCGGAGTGCAGAGCAACCAAATTCACTCCTTTCAAGCTCCTGTTTGGAGAAGAGGCTGTGCTACCAGAAGAACTGAAGCACGAATCACCGAGAACAACCCTCGAACCAATAGAAAAAAGCCAGCTGCTCAACAAAGATTTACTCGAAGAAGCAAGATGCAACGCAGTGCACAACCTTCACAAGTATCAAGAAGAAACCAAAAAATGGAGAGATAAAAAGGTCAGAATCAAAGACTTGCAGAAGGGTGACCTCGTCCTCATCCGGAAACAAAACGCCGGCATGGCAGGGAAGTTCCAGCCAAAGTGGACCGGTCCATACCTGATATCAGAATGCAATCGCCCTGGCTCTTTCCACCTCTCTGACAGCGAGGGAAACACCCTGCCTCATACCTGGAACATCGACGACCTTCGCAAATACTACCCATAGCGGAGCCTTAGCGAGCCCTCGCATTATGTAATTTGTTGTTTCTTCCACTTTCTATGAATGTAACAAACAAAAGGAGCTGCACTCTTTTTCCTTACGAAGGGGCGTAAGGTTTTTTAACGAGGCAGTATCCAAACCCTTAATACAGGCTAGAACCCCCAAAAAAAGTAAAATCTCCACGTTATTACTTTTACTAGCAAACATCGAAAAAGCACTTCTTTTTCAAAGAGCGCTACAATCGATGGAAACCCACTAAGATTGCTTCGAAAAATAACCATTTTTCTTTTCAAAGCAAACTTCACCTCCACCTAAGATAAGGGGAGACACGAAGTCCAAAAAAGTCGAGCACCCTAGCAAAAACGACAGGGGCTCGCAAAAAGAAAACTTCACCTCCACCTAAGATAAGGGGAGGCGCGAAGTCCAAAAAAGTCGAGCACCCTGGCAAAAACGACAGGGTGTCGCAAAAAGCAAACTTCACCTCCACCTAAGATAAGGGGAGGCGCGAAATCCAAAAAAAGTCGAGCACCCTGGCAAAAATGACAGGGGCTCGCAAAAAAGCAAACTTCACCTCCACCTAAGATAAGGGGAGGCGCGAAGTCCAAAAAAGTCGAGCACCCTCGCAAACATGCCAGGGGCTCACAAAAGCAAAATTCACCTCCACCTAAGATAAGGGGAGGCGCGAAGTCCAAAAAAGTCGAGCACCCTCGCAAACACGCCAAGGGCTCGCAAAAGCAAACTTCACCTCCACCTAAGGGGAGGCGCGAAGTCCAAAAAAGATGAACACCCTCGCAAAACAGGCCAGGGGCTCGCAAGAAGCAAACTTCACCTCCACCTAAGATAGGGGGAGGCGCGAAGCCCAAATAAGTCGAACAACCTCGCAAAACGCGAGCCTCGCTAAAAAGAAAGGGGCGTCGCTGTTTTTTACAAAACAGCTCAGTCTAATGAGACGCGAGCCTCGCCAAAAAAGAAAGGGGGCGTCGCTGTTTTTTACCAAACAGCTCAGTCTAATGAGACGCGAGCCTCGCTAAAAAAGAAAGAGGGCGTCGCTGTTTTTTACAAAACAACTCAGTCTAATGAGACGCGAGCCTCGCTAAAAAGAAAGGGGGCGTCGCTGTTTTTTACAAAAAATCTCAGTCTAGTGAGACGCGAGCCTCGCGAAAAGAAAGGGGGCGTCGCTGTTTTTTACAAAACAGCTCAGTCTAATGACACGCGAGCCTCGCCAAAAAAGAAAGAGGGCGTCGCTGTTTTTTACAAAACAGCTCAGTCTAATGAGACGCGAGCCTCGCCAAAAAAGAAAGGGGGCGTCGCTGTTTTTTACCAAACAGCTCAGTCTAATGAGACGCGAGCCTCGCTAAAAAAGAAAGAGGGCGTCGCTGTTTTTTACAAAACAGCTCAGTCTAATGAGACGCGAGCCTCGCTAAAAAGAAAGGGGGCGTCGCTGTTTTTTACAAAAAATCTCAGTCTAGTGAGACGCGAGCCTCGCTAAAAAGAAAAGGGGCGTCGCTGTTTTTTAAGAAACAGCTGTCTAATGAGACGCGAGCCTCGCTAAAAAAGAAAGAGGGCGTCGCTGTTTTTTACAAAACAGCTCAGTATAACGACACGCGAGCCTCGCTAAAAAGAAAGGGGGCGTCGCTGTTTTTTACAAAAATCTCACTTTAGTGAGACGCGAGCCTCGCTAAAAAGAAAGGGGGCGTCGTTGTTTTTACCAAACATCCCAGTTCAACGAAACGCGAGCCTCGCTAAAAAGAATGGGGGCGTCGCTGTTTTTTACTAAAACATCTCAGTTTAACGAAACGCGAGCCTCGCTAATTCGCTTTCTGAGCTAAACATTGCATACAACAAAACAACGCAGTGCCGGGCAGCCAGCGAGCCTTGTCAATATCCGATAACGAGTAAAGAATCGTAGCGACATAAAACCAACGTTCAGTGTTCCCGTTCATTTACAAAATAGCTTCACAACGACAAACAAATCATAGAAAAATACAGAAATTACAAGGAACCTTCGCTCCCTTCAATTAACATCAAATCACCAGAACCCTCGCTACCTTCCTCAAACTCTGGCTCCACCGCAACAATGGGTCCCAACAACAAAGGAGCTGCCGGAACAATTGGCAGCTCTCCAGACAAAACACTAGCCCGATACATATATGTACGGCCTAAATCACTGACCTCCGAAGGTTCCTCCTTTGGAACCACTAACGATCCGTCCGAACCTAAATCTAGTTCGGTTCGCCCAAACAAGTACTCCAAGGCTGTGTTCTCATCAATATCATCATCAATTCCAACTTGCCAGGACGAAGAAGCACCAAATAAATAACGGGTGGCCTGCCGGTCAGTAAAGTCCGCCTCGCGCCAAAAACGGCTCGACCTGCTATTTTTTAAATCATACCTTCGCACCTTCGACCATCAAAAACGCTCGAAGGTTAGTGAGGGATGTTTCAGCTTAGCACGAGCCCAAGATTCGCCAGTTACAAAAATATCTTGATAATTTAACGTCAGGGGCGTCACATCAAACACTTCTAGCACGGTTCCATCAGGAACCTGCATTACCATAGAATTAAAAAGTATCGTCAAGTCATTCCACCTACCTCACACATTACAAAATAACCTTCTCATCCATACAACCCTAAATTCTCACACCTGCTCGGCTTCCCCGTGCCCGCCTGGCTCAACCCCGCCAGTGGCAGCATCCACACCTTCAGCAGGTGCCTCCTCCGTGCCCACCTCTTGCTCGACACCTTCGCCAGTGATCGGGGCATCCGCGACCTAAGATTCAACCTCGACTGGTGGAACCTCTGCAGAACTAGGAGCAGGAACAGCTTCGGAGCTACCACCAGCATCAATGGCCGCAGGCGGCGAAGGCATCGCCCCCCTCCGAGCCAGTAAGCACAAATAAGAGAAAAGAAACCTAAGTTAACACCAACTCCATAATCATTGAAACAAAGCCAAAAAACCAGTCTCTCCAATAACACGAACCTGATGAGTAGCCTCGGCAGCTTCCTCGAAAGCAAGAGCACGACCACCGCCAGCAATCCAAAACCGGCGAAGCAAGCGCATCGCACAATTCCGAACCTCGGCGTCCGCGATCTTCATCTGGCGCACCTCGTCCACGGTTGGAAAGTTATGGTTGGGCTTCTTAATTTTGCGATGGTGTTCGCAATCTGCCTGACAAAGCGTACCAGCCATCGCCAGTGCTCCGGCATACCCACCAAAATCTGCAGCATTCCCAACCAACGAGTTAAACACATCCAGCTCATTACATAACCAACCTTCAAAACCCGTTGCGTCTTCAGCACGCAGCGGTTCCCCGGCAGAACCTCCGGCTTCGGTCAAGCATGTATCTATCTTATTTTTAACCCTCCCCATGCTTTCTCGCCAAGCCTCGGCTTGGGTAGCCAGCTCCGTGGACAGCTCTTCTGTGCGCTTGTTTGCAGCCAACAAATCCTTGTCCTTTCGTCGGCTAGCAGCCACGAGCTCCGCGTTGCTATTCGCAACCTCTTGTGCTTCCTCTCGCGATTTCTTAACCTTCTCCGAAGCAGCTTTGAGCACAATCTCTTTGTTTTCCAAACTCGGGCGAAGCTCTTTATTAACTTTCTCCGCGTCACTCAACCGGTCATTCAGATAGTGGAGATTGTAACTTGCCCTCCGGCGCGCCGACCGGTTGAGAAGCATCAGTTCAGCCACTTTGACGTCAATATCATCGTGAAGTCTCTCCAAGGGCTCGTTGGCCAGCCGAAGCTCCGCCTCTGGCACACAAATACGGTTAAACACCCGACCCAGAAAGCGCCTTTCCTCTGGAGCACACTGCAAGTGACATTCTCGAAGGTCCGGACTCGTGAAAAGCTCGGTCGTCGGGTCGGAAACTCCAAGTTTCTTCGCATAATAAGGAAGACATGACCGGCTAGCCTCGCCATACGGCCTCTTCCCTAGGGTCCGGTCCGATTCGACGTCACCCTTAAACTCAAAACCTTCGACCCATATGTGCGAGCCAGCAAACTCGGGAAACGACCCTCGTGGAGGACTCTCTGGCTCAAAATCCCGTATGATGTCATCAATGCTTCGCGCAGCCGCAACACCAACACTGGACGAGGCTATTCCTTTTCCTCGAGCGTCCTCGAGGGATACATCTTCATCGGAGTTACCTTCGCTACTTGACGTATCACTATCCTCGTCGGAGGAGTCCTCTTCAGTACCGCCCTCTTTTTCTTCTTTCTCCCCTTCCTCCTCATCATCATCGGAGACACCCTCGTCATCCGAGATTTGAATCAAAGCACTAATACCGCCCACATGGGGCACCCGTCCTCCAGTCTTTCCAGTGCCTCGGCCGCCCGAAACAATGGCCGAGGATGAGGAAGTGGCAGTACCTCCCGAACCGACGGCGACCTTCGTCGCAAGTGTTTTAACTCGGCCACCGGCGCTGCCGCGTCCTCGGCCACGACCCCCTTTCGGCCGAGAAACAGCTTCTCTCTCCACAGAAGCACGTTTCCTTTTCTTTGGCGCATCTTCGCTCGACGGAGCAGGCCAATTCACATACTGAACCCCAAGACTGTCAAACATCCTGTTAACCCGACCTCCGCTACCTACCGAGCTGTGGATCGCTTTAGTCTCCAACGTGGAAAGCTTTCCAACAAGTTCCACCGCCCACCCCTGAACACGCTTGTAGATTGCTTCGACCCCATCTTCTCGCTTGGGAAATTTCTTCAGAAGTTTGTCCCAAACCTTATCAAGGTCAACCTTCTGCTTCTTCAAGCCCCTACCCTCGTACCTCGAGTCTTCCCCGACTGCAAACCATGCCTGTCTCCGGCTGAGGGGCCAAATCTTAGCACAACAGTACTCCTCGACCAGGTCGCGAGCACACTGAGACCGCGCCACAACCCTCCAACAATCAACACAAGCGTGAGCCTCGGAGCTCATCATAACTTCGGCGCTCACATCACCAAGTGGAGAAAGCTCGCCGCAGAGCTTTGCATCCCCACTAAGTTTATAGTAAAACCAGGACTCCTGCCACCCACTGGTCCACTTATTTTTCTGGGCTTGCACCGGCAACTCCAACCCAGCGCGATGGCAAAAAGTGTATACTGCAAACTGTCCAAGACTGGTGTTACCGCCGCGATCCGAGATCTTGCGAGGTTGCATGTGCACTCGATGGGTCCGAACAAACCCCTCAACATGAGGAACAATACCCTGAGAGCGGCACGCCCAGATATATACTGACATCTTCGTAAAGCACAAGGGTGTGAGCTGGTGGAAGCGCAAGTTGAACCTTCGCAGAACCGAGGTCACAAAAGTCAACAGGGAAGCGAAGACCGGCTGAAAAAAATTCCTCGAATACAACAACCTCATGTACGTCCGGCTTCGGCACCTGTTGACACTTCTTAGCGTCGCTACCAAGAATAGGGTTTGAATCTATCCCCGGCAACGGTGCCAGAAATGCTTGTTGACATTTCTTAACGCAATCACAGAAGATAGGGTTTTAAGCTATCCTCAGCAAAAGCGCCAAGAAGTGCCGTGTCGGTATTTCTTAACATGCCACAAGGATAGCGCCATTGCCTTGTGATATGCCAAGCATATACCGCACGATAGTTGGTAAATCTTAGCGAAGCAGCCAAAGTCCGCAAGCGCACGGAAATACCGTTGTAGTATTTCACCCGGTGGTATACAGGGTATCGTAATTTCTCAGGGAACGGAAGTGTTCAAGGTCACGGATCTAATAAACCCTAGAGAGAAAAGAGGGGAATGACTTGGGTAACGAGGTTCTTCTAATGCTTAGAAGCCTCAAACAAGGTAACGTGTTTTCACAACCTTACTTCAGGCACCGGCTTATACCTGGTCTGCCAAGTAACTCCGGCCTATAGCTCTACACCATATCCGAACGTGGGGGAAACTAAGGGCAAACAGGGCTGTCACCACCTGCCGCCGACCCCTCACCCGTGGGATACGAGGCAAACGAGGGTAGCTCTTAGCTTAGACACCACGTCTACGCTATTAGCTACTACTCTAGCGTTGGCCAGGAACCCCTCCAAATGATTCAGAGGTTCCTCTACTAGAGTATCCACCAAAAGATGGACAACGAACCTGCAAGATTGTAAGAACAAGATAACAATGCTCGAGAACTTACTAGAACAAAAGTAGAACTCAACCTTTTCTTACTCCAATGTAGTAAGTCGGGTTGCAGAGGTACAGCGCAGGAAGTAGTCAACACTTCAGCCTCCCGACTAGTGCAACTAAGGGATGGAGCCGGTCACTTGCTACTTCTCTTAGTCTACACTCTATCTCGCTCCCTATTCTATTCCTAACCTAAAGGCTAAGGATATGAGTGAAGCTTTTCCTCTCTACTTCTTCTCTTGTATCTTGATGTGGACTACATCTTGAGGAATGAAGGAATGATGAATGAGATGGTTCCTCCCCCCCTCCTTATATAGTGCCTTGAGGTCGGTTTCGGAGGGGGCATTCTGCAAAAAGCACCGACAACCGACATCCAGGCATTGAATGCACCGCCTCGAAGAAAGACGGTGCAAACCTGCCATGTGGGGGGGGGGGCGGCCGACCCCTGGGTCGGCCGACCCAGGGCTGGCCCACCTCGGCCCAGGTTTCCTCCTGGGCCTCTCTTTTGGCCCTCTGAGTTGGTTTCCGATTGAATTTTGTAGCACTTTTGTATGGGCTTTTATTCCTCTTGTTGTTTTGCGCATTTGATCATGTCGAATTGCGCCTTTTTATCCGCTTTCCACCTGTATACAAGTTTATGGTCTACAAAACATACTTTTGCAATACATGTGGAAATTGGTTAGCGGTAAAGGTATATGTGAGTAGAATATGTGACTTTCTTCCTTTTTATGGGTCATGTTGGCGGTAGAAATATGTTGTTAAGAACCGTCAACAAACTCCCCCACACTTACCCTTTGCTCGTCCTCGAGCAAAAGCTAAGGATATGGTTGTTGATCAGGAGTTGCTTCCATGCCGGTTATTTTTCACTAATGCCAGGTTTATACCAAAGTGTCTACCAGGGTTTGAATATACTGGTTGATTACTCACCCTTGTACCTTGTTACCTGTGGGGCTTGTTAGCCTCGTCCAATCCTTGGTTGCTGCATGTCAGACTGGTTTTCACAGAGATGCTTTTCTTTTGTTCTTAGAGCAGCTTTTAATCCGGAATTTTTTTTTTGAAAATCAAAGTAAGTTCCTCAAATGTTTCACATTTATTGCTAAGTCAAAAACCGAACCATTGGAGATGCAAGTCATAAACTTTTGATTGAGATGTGCAAGTGTGTGGTATATTTTTGTTCTTTTTGAACTCTTTGTCAAGTCTCTTCTCTTTTAGAATTCCTTTGAGAGTATGGGCTATCTTTTCGGCTAATTCTACTTTGGCGGGCACGTGCCCATTTTTTCCAACATGCCTTTTGGCATGGATATTCATTTTTTTTCCTTTTCTGTGGGTATTTGCATACCCCTAATTCTACAGCGGGCACTTGCCCATTTTTTCCAACATGCCTTTTGGCATGGATATTCATCATTTTTTTTTTGCATAGCCCATAGCTCCTTCTTGAATTCTTTTTGAGAAAGAAAAATTGACAAGAGTTTTATTTGATGGATGACAAGTGTGCGTGAATCTCAAATCATAAGTACATGACAAGAATCTACAACATTGGTCACAACAATTTGACAAAGCTCAATGTGAGTATAAGCAGCATATGAGGACTTTTGAATTTTAAGTTTTTTTTTTAAATAATTCACCGGATGTCACGCTTTTCTTAAAACAAAGTCATAGCAATTCTCTGTTTATACCAAGTCATAACTAGCAACAACTTTAGACTAGAGTAAGCATATGCATCCCACCAGTTTCAAGTTCTTAAGTGAGCTATTTACCAATAAACTCAAATCTTGGTGGAAACTAAGTTATAAGCTAGGCATAGGTGAGAAATAAAACAGAGCAACTATTCATCATTTCAACGAGGAAGAAGCTCATATCTTACATCACATATAAGAGTGGAATTTATATGATGCCCAAAAGTTTTGCATCTTTAATTTTATTTATTTTAAAATTAAAAACTTAGGAACAATATGAGAGTAGAGTTGCACAAACCACCGTTGAAGATGAAGGAGTTTTGTAAAAGTTGAATTCATACTTGTCCTTCGCATGATGGTTCAGATGGTGTTTGTGCACTGTGTTGGGGAGATCTCGAGTTCGTGTGAGTTTATGCTCGAGAGATCTCCCCCACACTTGTGCCTGTACCTGTCTTTATTAAACAAACAAAAACAAACAACAACAAGCAAAGGTTCTATCGGCTTGATTACCGAGAACCCAAAATTTTAATTTTTTTATTGGCTAAAGTTATTATTATTATTTTTTATTATTACCATCATAATTTTTTTTTGATAGCAACAGAGAGAAAGAACATATCCATGCTTAAGGGAAATTGAGAAACACAAAGCTCATGAGAACATGGATCAAAAAAAAGTTGCCATTATTTTGAAAAGAGAAAGCGAGAGAGTTTTTTTTCAAGAGTTTATTTGTTCACCAAGCTTCTTTAACTCAAACAAGGCTAAGGTAAAGCATGCTGCACAAATCTAGCCTTGGTTTATCTCTAGCAAAAGAATTATTTCTATTTTTTATGTCAACAACTCAAAGTTCATTAATCAAAATTAAACACCATGTTTAAACTTGATTAAAGGAGGCTAGTTTAACCTAAGCACCATGCTTAATTTAAAGAGCCTATGGATGTATCGTTGGAATCCATCCAATCTAGAGCATATGGCATAAGAAAAGGAAGCATGAATTTTAAAAGTAAAGGGACAAATATGAGCAAATGGGTTGGTGAACATTTATTACCTTTGCATACCTGAGTGTGTTTTATCGGCAGCATCTGTAGTCTTGAATTTTGAACCAGCTGTAGCGGTGTTTTGAAGATGGTACTCAGGTGGGCACCAAGGCTTTGGTCACACACACATACACGAGTAATGTGTATAGACCATGGGCCTTGATGTCATCAGCAAAGGTCGTGGAATATGGCGATGCTAGTCTTGTATGAGATGATAAGTGTACCAAGACTTGTATGCACGAGGTGGAGTCAGGTGGATCATGATGAGACCACTCTGCTCCTCCTTCCTTTCCCATTCTCTTTTTTTTAGATATATAAATATTTTTTTTCAATCTCTTTTTTTTTCATTTTTTTTGGAAGGCACATGGGCGTTTGTGATGGCCCAAGTCCTTCTCCTTCTTCCCTTTTTTTTAGCAAGGTGAGCTAGCATAACCTTTAGTGTTTATGATGTTCTTGTCGTCCTCCCCCACACTTGAACTTTTGTGTAAAAGCTGAGTGTTGAGTTAGGGTTTCCTTTAAGTGCATTCCATCACCGAGGGTCATCCAAGGTTAAGGTTGATGTAGCTCCTTATTGTTTGTATGCATCCTTGTTCTTCTTAGTCTCCACCTGAAATGGTTAGTGACAAGAATACCCGAAGGTGCATACTAACTGGATAATATAAACTTGCTTTTATTTAAAAAGGAAAGGTGGTGTTTACTTTATTTTATTATATTTTTTTAATGCATGCCTCTTTTTATTTTAAAGTTTTCAAACCCATTTTGCAAGAGTTCATGCAAAAGCAATATAAGATTTTTTTTTCTTTTTCATATTTTATTAATTTTTTTTGCAAGTTTTTATTATTACTTTTTTTAGCAGGAATTTATGCATGATAACTATTTTTTTATGATAATCCGGGGTATTTCCCGGTAGTGCTTTGATTAGGGTCATAAGCTTGACCATGGGAATCTCGTCTTGCAGCTATTAATGGTGGTGTACTTCCCAGCTACACCACCGAACATTGAGCACAAGCGTTCAAGCTGCAAGGTCAACACCATCATGCGACTACGGGGTTTGCAATGTCTATGAAAAACATGGGCATCCACAACCATCCTCTCGAAAAGTTAGACAACAAGAATCAAGAATGGTTGTGATCCACATATATGCATATGGTCCGAAACAAAACAAACTCTAGAGACTCCATGGGTGAGCATGAAACATGAGACGTTTCAAAAGTAAGGTTAACATGCTCAAAAGTGGAATCTGGTTTGGTCTCTAGGGTTGTTGTTTCGGGCATGTCCTTGGCCAGGGGAGTTTTTATTCTCCAAAGATGTGTCATGCAGAACCACTTGTTGATTCTCGGCCACCATCGAGAACAACAATTGTTAGGCCAGAGGGACATGACTTTGGTTTGAGCGAGGTTAAAGGTCGTTCAATTTCACCCAAGTGTGAAGTGAACGAGAAAAAGCAATTTGCCTCCTCAAACAAGGTGTGGTTGGGTTGCTACTTCACCACTTGATGTTCAGGACAAGGGTTAGGGTTAGCGGAAGCAGCCGTTCCCAACTTTTCAGCTAGGATCCCATTAAATGGTGAGAGTTGGTCTAGCGGGAAGCCTAACATAAGATCAAAGTCAAGGATGGCATAGATATGAAATTCTAAGTGAACCTTGGTTTCATTTATTTCCAATGGCACAGCCCTAGCAATCCAACAACAGTAAAAAAAAAGAGCCCTGGCGGACCTTTGAAAAGCATGTTAGTCGGGACTAGCGGCATGTTGCCCAATAGGGATTCTGCCAAGAAATGAAATTAGTCCCGACTTCTATGTTGTGAAGGGCTTCTATGGAAATTCCTCAAAACGAATAAGTTGTAGTTATGGAAGGTGAAAGAATCTAAATTGCTTTAGAAGAACATTTCGCCTCCATTAACCACTCCTTTGAAGGTTCCGTGTTAGGAGAAACTTCCCTAAAAAGGAACGTGTTCCTTTCGTGCCAAGGTAAGGTCAAGGTTCTGCCATAATCCTTGAATTCAATCAGGAACTCCTCTGATGAAGCAAAAGGGTTTGGCTTTGAATCCAGCTTCATGGTGGTAGGTTTACGGGAATGGTA
Organism: Coix lacryma-jobi var. lacryma-jobi; assembly: GCA_009763385.1. Taxonomy (NCBI): domain Eukaryota; kingdom Viridiplantae; phylum Streptophyta; class Magnoliopsida; order Poales; family Poaceae; genus Coix; species Coix lacryma-jobi. The sequence goes on from CM019828.1 coordinate 70,686,470, forward strand.
TTTGTGTTTCATAGGATAAAAGATAAAGATTTTTTTTTCAACACAAGGATACATGGGCAACTAGGTTCAGAGACTAAAAACGACCACCGTTCCCCGGCAACGGCGCCAGAAATGCTTGTTGACACTTCTTAGCGTTGCTACCAAGAATAGGGTTTGAATCTATCCCCGGCAACGGCGCCAGAAATGCTTGTTGACATTTCTTAACGCAATCACAGAAGATAGGGTTTTAAGCTATCCTCAGCAAAAGCGCCAAGAAGTGCCGTGTCGGTATTTCTTATCATGCCACAAGGATAGCGCCATTGCCTTGTGATATGCCAAGCATATACCGCATGATAGTTGGTAAATCTTAGCGAAGCAGCCAAAGTCCACAAGCGCACGGAAATACCGTTGTAGCATTTCACCCGGTGGTATACAGGGTATCGTAATTTCTCAGGGAACGAAAGTGTTCAAGGTCACGGATCTAATAAACCCTAGAGAGAAAAGAGGGGAATGACTTGGGAAACGAGGTTCTTCTAATGCTTAGAAGCCTCAAACAAGGTAACGTGTTTTCACAACCTTACTTCGGGCACCGGCTTATACCTGGTCTGCCAAGTAACTCCGGCCTATAGCTCTACGCCGTATCCGAACGTGGGGGAAACTAAGGGCAAACAGGGCTGTCACCACCTGCCGCCGACCCCTCACCCGTGGGATACGAGGCAAACGAGGGTAGCTCTTAGCTTAGACACCACGTCTACGCTATTAGCTACTACTCTAGCGTTGGCCAGGAACCCCTCCAAATGATTCAGAGGTTCCTCTACTAGAGTATCCACCAAAAGATGGACAACGAACCCACAAGATTGTAAGAACAAGATAACAATGCTCGAGAACTTACTAGAACAAAAGTAGAACTCAACCTTTTCTTACTCCAATGTAGTAAGTCGGGTTGCAGAGGTACAGCGCAGGAAGTAGTCAACATTTCGGCCTCCCGACTAGTGCAACTAAGGGATGGAGCCAGTCACTTGCTACTTCTCTTACTCTACTCTCTATCTCGCTCCCTATTCTATTCCTAACCTAAAGGCTAAGGATATGAGTGAAGCTTTTCTTCTCTACTTCTTCTCTTGTATCTTGATGTGGACTACATCTTGAGGAATGAAGGAATGATGAATGAGATGGTTCCTCCCCCCCTCCTTATATAGTGCCTTGAGGTCGGTTTCGGAGGGGGCATTCTGCAAAAAGCACCGACAACCGACATGCAGGCATTGAATGCACCGCCTCGAAGAAAGACGGTGCAAACCTGCCATGTGGGGGGGGCGGCCGACCCCTGGGTCGGCCGACCCAGGGCTGGCCCACCTCGGCCCAGGTTTCCTCCTGGGCCTCTCTTTTGGCCCTCTAAGTTGGTTTCCGATTGAATTTTGTAGCACTTTTGTATGGGCTTTTATTCCTCTTGTTGTTTTGCGCATTTGATCGTGTCGAATTGCGCCTTTTTATCCGCTTTCCACCTGTATACAAGTTTATGGTCTACATAACATACTTTTGCAATACATGTGGAAATTGGTTAGCGGTAAAGGTATATGTGAGTAGAATATGTGACTTTCTTCCTTTTTATGGGTCATGTTGGCGGTAGAAATATGTTGTTAAGAACCGTCAACAGCACCGTCTCCCCGGCACTGGTCCTCGCTTTACCTTCCTCAATCCAACCCCACCTGACATAAGACGCAATCTCCGCGGTGCAAACTCGGTTGAGTCCGAACTCGAAGGTAATCCCCTCATCCGCGACAGTGGGAGAAACAGCGCGAGCAGTTTGCTTCAACCTAGCCATCTCTTCAGCTGCTAACGCTATCGAACAGCGAACGCCTGTCTCAACCCTCGCAGACAAGCTAAAACAAACCTTCGCTACAAGCAAATTGCAACAACAGGATGGCTATAGCAGAGGAGGGCACAATCCAAACTCCTCACCCACCCCTTCTATTTATAGACCGGGTGGCGGAACGCCCCACCCGATAACACCGGCATGAAAACCAAAAAGGCCACAGCGCAAAAAACGAAACGGACTCCTACAGTTCAAAAAAAAAACAATACTACGGCCCGGCCCAAAGCAGCTGCGGGCGTCGCTGCCGAGGGTCCCGTCTCTTTTCCCGTTGAAAGGCGCTGCTTGGGCCTAAACACGGTTCTTTAGATCCAAGACAAGGAGGGGCTACTGTTGGGGAAAGGGGCCCTTGGCAGAGGCACCACGCAGGCTGGCTAAACAAAGCGGCCCTACTGTTGGGGAAAGGGGCCCTCGGCAGAGGCACCACGCAGGCTGGCTAAACAAAGCGGCCCTCGCGCATCCCGCGCACCTTCGCCGCCTACCCCCCTATTTCATCCTGTTAAGTCTCTCAGATCGCCAATCAAAACTCTGAACGCTGACCCAACCTTCGGAGGTGTTCGGGTATTTTTTGCAGGAAGAGGGCGTGAAGAGCAGTGGGAGTGACCCTCGCGCATCCCGCGTACCTTCGCCAAGAGGCCCAGACCCAACTGGTGGCGAGGGACCTCAAACTCTGCAACTGGGCGGATGCCTCCGCAAAATGAAGGTCGGCCCTCGTCTTTCCATCGGGGTGAGCGTGAACCGAGCGGCGGCGGGCGAGTGGAAAGCAGGCTAGGGTTTCGGCTCTGGCTGTGTTTGTACGAGTTTGCCCTTCTGTATGAGTAGCGCAGAGGAATCTTTCTTGTACCCTACTGTAATTTGGTCGGCACCCCTTGGTATCCCCTATAAATACCGGGGGTGAAAAGTGTAACGAGGACGATTTTTTCTCGGAACAGAGCGACAGCAACTTTGTCTTCGTTTCTTTAACCTTCGCTGTTGCTTCCGACGCTTGGCCGCCTTCGCTTTCTCCCCTGCATGAGTGCGGAGGTGGGGCAAGTGTGATTCCAACAGTAGCGCAAAGGGCGGACGCTCATGCACGCGTGGAGAGGTCGGGACGTCCCTTAGGTGAGCTGTTGGCCATCGTAGCGCAGAGGGCGGGCGCTCATGCACGCGTCCGATGGTGACAACAACCCCTGCTCTGAGTTTTCATCAGCGTCAGTCAGGCTGCTTGGAGATCGAATGGAGAATGTGCCCATAACTGGCGCGTACAGGCACTGGAACGTAAAGCCTCCAGAGGTCTCAGCCCAAGCTTAGCCTTTCCTTCGTAGAGCAGAGGGCGGACGCTCATGCACGCGTAGAGAGGTCGGGACATCACTTGTGGGGACTACTGGCCGCCATAGCGCAAAGGGCAGGCGCTCATGCACGCGTCCAACAGTGGCAGTAGCCCCTGCTCTAAGACTCCTTTAGCATCAGCCAGGCTGTTTGGTGAAATTGGCGAGCCGTCCAGAGACGGGTTGGAAAGGTCGGCTAGCCGTCCGGAGACGGGATGGACAGGTCGGCGAGCCGTCCGTAGACGGGTTGGAGAGGTCGGCGAGCCGTCTGGAGACGTTGCTTGATCTTTATTCATCATCATAGGAGGGCAGTGCGGGCCGCTTAAGCGTAGAACTTTCTGAGGTGCTCGATGCTCCAAGAGTTAGGTACGTCGATGCCCTCGAGGTCGGCGAGACGATAGGCGCCTGGTCGGGTGACCTTCTTCACCGTGTAGGCGCCGTCCCAATGTGAAGATAGTTTGTGCAGGCCGTCGTTCTTGAGTTTCCGATTGAGGACAAGGTCGTCGATGATGAAGCGTCAATCTTTTACGTTTTGGTTGTAGTAGCGGCGAACTGCGAACACAAGGTTGACATGTGCCCTTGTGGTTCCCTTCCTGAGTGATGAGTGATCGGTCAACGGGCAACATGTCTCTTGGCTGTGTTGATGTGCAGGTGTGGAGCTCGGAGACAGTGTTCGAAGGTGAGGTGAAGGTCAAGTAGAGACGTGTTGCGCCGATGGAATGGGAGCGATGAAGGGCAGACATGAGGCTTGGACTGATGGACCGGGAGACCTGAGGACCAGCTGTGGTAGCTGGCACGTGGCATCGGCAAGCAATAGCACATGGGGATGTGCGGTGCATCGGCCGAGTCGGGAGGAAGGTGATGGCGTCATGACACTTGGCGGGAGGCCGAGAAGGAAGGCGAATGCACTGTGCCCGGCGTGGAGGCTGGACATGTTCCGGCATCGGTGCTTGAACTCGGGGTGTGCGAACCACATCCCGTCTACGACGCGAGTTTGGTAATTGAACCTCGAAAAACTACCCTCGACGGTTTCCGAGTTTGGGCCTCAAAACTCGGGGTGGCGGGTTTCCGAGTTTGGGCCTCAAAACTCGGCATGGACGGTTTCCAGGTTTGGGCCTCAAAACCTGGGCTCGCGGGTTTCTGAGTTTGGGCCACAAAACTCAGCCGGATGACAGGTTTCCCGGTTCAGCCTCAAAACTGGGGGGAAGGCCCGGGTTTTCCGGTTTCAGCCTCAAAACTGGGGGAGGTCCGCAAAAAGGACGGTCGACGCATGGCGGGGTGGAGAGGCTGGCGCGGCGGCGAAGCTATCCACGAGGAAGGCGCGGCGGTCGACAGGGCGTCAATTGGAGGCATCCTGAGGATTGCGTCGAGGCGAAGCTAAGGATGAGGAAGGCGCGTGGCCATCGGATCAACTATCAGCAGAGTTGGACCGGGATACCCCTAGGGTTGGCCGCTTCGCTCTTGTATCTAGGGGTAGAAAGGGGATTATTGTATTAGGCTATAAATAAGAGAGGCACCCCTCCTCTCCCTTCGTCCTCGCAGCATTTGTTTCCTAAGCTCTCTCTCTAGCCCTCGCTTAGGTCTCTATCATACCTCGCTGCATGTGATCCGCAGAGATAGGAATCATACCTCTGTGTATTTGGATCTTTTGAGGAAACGAGACTGTATTCTCGTTGTCTCCTCTGTGTATTTGTGTTCATGTTCTTCGTGTTTCCGTTTTTCCCCTTCCGGAGATTTGCCTCGTTCTCCCTATCCGAGAGGTGGTTTTCGATTCCGCTTTAACCAACTTGTTCTAGATCATGAGGCGCCTCTTTTCACCGAAGGAATCCATCCCTAACATCACGAGCTAGCAGATCGGTCGGTTTTCGTGTTTGGATCGTGTTCTTCCTCCCTTGGTCGTTCTTCTTTGGTTTTCTTCGATTCTGCAATCCATAGTTAGGTTTAAGCCATATTCTTTTAGAGATAGCTCATCAACCTTGTTGTGAACTCCTCTGCAAAATTTCAGATTTTTCGGAGTTGATTTGGTTGAGTTTTGGCTTTGAAATCAAAATTCACTGAAGCTGCAGCGTGGATACTAGACGTGTCCGGTATGAAACCCGGACGTGTCCGGGATTCAAACTTTGGAATTTTGAGCTGAAATTTTGTGGAGATCTTCCCTTAGGTGTCTACTAGCTCTGGTTAAAAGTTCATAATTTTTGGACACCGTTTGTTAGGGTTTTCGATTTTTCTCCCTAAACTAGTCTGGGCAGTAAATACCAGACGTGTCCGGTGTGAATCCCGGACGTGTCTGGTATTTAAACTTTGGAGGTTTGAGCTGCAATTTTTGGGAGACCTTCCTTGGAAGAAGAGGACCACAAGTGCTAGGCAAAGGACGCCAACGTTGCTGACGATGACGACGACAACGACGATGACGACGCTTCCGAGGTATCAACCTCTTCTCTTGTCGATCGTCTTACCGGTGAGCGCAATTCTCTTGTCGACATAGTTCTCGGTCAGGACAAGCAACTCAAGCGAGCTATCCGAGAGCGCAACGAGTTTAAGGCTAAGATGAATGAGGCACTTAAGGCGCTTAACAAGCAACTCAAGTGAGGAGTGCACGATGCATTTGACAAACTTTGCCACCGTGCAAACCAAGTATGCCTCATTGATTGAGGTGTATGATGAGCTGAAGAGTAGGCTAGACTTGGTGGGTGATTGCAAAGAGTGTCCCTCCCTGAATAAGGAGCTGGAGGAAGTGAAGGCAAGGTCTTCTTTGCTGGGTGCGTGCATGTCCTATCCAGGCTTGCGAACTGAGCTAGCACGAGTTAGCGCCAAGCTTGCTGAAGCCTTGAAGGCCAGCTCAGTTAGCACCTTGTCCGCTCCATGTGAGCGATGCGTGGGGATGGAGCCTGAGATTGCCAACTGTCGGCATGACAGGATGCAAACCGTGTGGTACTCCTTTTGGTTTTTCTCCTAGGATTGGTCACTGCAGTTTTGCATTTGCTCCGAGGCTCTTTTGAGTTCGTGTAGTGTCCCGCTGTGCTTGTTGAAAGCATCCACCCTACATCTAGGGTCGTGGACACTACTGAGTCTTGTCTCTCTTTTGGGGTGACTCTTCGGAGCCGGTTAAGGGATCTACACTACCTTAATCAGTTTCGGATCCTAAGGGCGACATGGATCGAGGGAACGGCAAGGCTCCCTATTTCAATGGGACGAACTATCCCTATTGGAAGATTCGGATGCGTGCTTATCTCAATAGCATCGGATCTTCTATGTGGGAGATTTGCGAGAATGCTGAGTATGTAGTCCTTGCGGCTCGAGTGGGTCAGATCCAGATTGACCAGCACGAGGCCAACTCCAAGGCTCGTAATGCTCCTTTGGCCAGCATCTCCCTTCCTGAGTTCGAGCGTGTCTCTGAGCTTGAGACGGAACGAGAGATCTGGGTGAAGCTTCAGAGCTATCATGAGGGGACCGCTCAGGTCAAGACCAGACTCTTCGAGACCGACAAGAGAGAGTACGAGAACTTCGTTCAGCTGGAGGGAGAAACGATTGACGCCATGTTCGCTCGTTTCCAAATGATTGTGAACAAGATGCGTGCGAATCGGGCTAACCTACCCTATGACGATCATGAGAGGGCTCTCAAGTTGCTATAGGCCCTGGATCAGAGGGTATGGGAGGTGAAGGTGTCGACTATCATAGAGTCTCCATCCTATGACACCATCGCCATGGACGAGAAGTTCAGCAAGCACAAGTCCACCGAGATCGATCACTTGACTCAGGCCAAGCTGAAGAACCCATCTTCACATTCCATGGCTTTGGTCTCAGGCAAGGGTGGATCGATTCTCTCTACTGACGCTTCACCATCTCTCTTTGCTTTGTCTTCTTTGCTTTTAGTGACTGAGGAGCAGGTGGAGGCGTTGGACGATGACGAGCTCGCCCTCATCATCACCCGGTTCTCGCGGTTTCACAACAACCGCCTGAATCGCCGGCGTGGTGGTGCACGTGAGGGCTGCTACGGATATGGAGATCCGGATCACTTCGTCGCGAGCTGTCCCAAGCGTGACAAGAGCTTCCACGGCAAGAACCGCAACTCTAGGCGCAAGGGCAAGCCGGAGATCAAGGTCGGGAAGAAGAAGAAGGGCAGCTACTGCCGAGACGACATGAAGAAGGCTTTCGACACCGGTCGGCGTGCCTTCCTCGCCACCATCAGCGACGGCGAGAAGACCTCCGACGGCGACTCCAGCGACGATGGGTCCGAGCACAAGACTGAAGAACGCTTCAATGGACTCTGCTTCTTCGGCCACTCCGCCAAGGGCTTCTGCACCATGGCCTTGGACGAAGAGGACCACAAGTGCCAGGCAAAGGACGCCGACGCCGCTAACGACGATGACGACAACGACGATGATGACGCTTCCGAGGTATCAACCTCTTCTCTTGTCGATCGTCTTACCAGTGAGCGCAATTCTCTTGTCGACATATTTCTCGGTCAGGACAAGCAACTCTAGCGAGCTATCTGAGAGCGCAACGAGTTTAAGGCTAAGATGAATGAGGCGCTTAAGGAGCTTGAGTTCGCTAGGTCCGAGGTGAAGGTGACCAATGAGGAGGAGTGTGAGGAGTGCATGATGCATTTGACAAACTTTGCCACCCTGCAAACCAAGTATGCCTCTTTGATTGAGGTGTATGATGAGCTGACTCTTTGCAATCACCCACCAAGTCTAGCCCACCAAGAGAGTAGGCTAGACTTGGTGGGTGATTGCAAAGAGTGTCCCTCCCTGAAGAAGGAGCTGGAGGAAGTGAAGGTAAGGTCTTCTTTGCTGGGTGCGTGCAAGTCCTGTCCAGGCTTGCGAACTGAGCTGGCAGGAGTTAGTGCCGAGCTTGCTGAAGCCTTGAAGGCCAGCTCAGTTAGCACCTTGTCCGCTCCATCTGAGCGATGCGTGGGGATGGAGCCTGAGATTGCCAACTATCGGCATGACAGGATGCAAACCGAGGAGGAAAACACATACCTTCGGTCCATCCTGAGTTGGGTGTCATGCAGTGAGCCGCAGTTGGGCATGATGATCAGTCAGTTCAAGAGGGGAACTGATTTCTCGGGAGTAGGCTTTGCTTCAGGTGGGAAGAGCGCTAGTATCTTTGGCAAGATCGGTGAGTTTAGCGGAGTGAACCCGAGTGAGAAGCCATCCGCTGTCCCTAAGCTCACCAAGATCACCCCACCTGAGCCTCCCAAATCCTATCACCAAGGATGGAATCCTTGATGAACATCCCAAGCCTCCACCTTGCAAGCAAGTGTGGGTTCCCAAACCTAACCATCTTAGGAACACACTTGACACCCTTCCTGACGTCTCTAGTGATCCCCTTCCGAGAGGAAAGCAGCCGGCTAGATTGCACAACCCTCGCAACAATAAGAACCAACAACACAAGAGAGTGGTGAGGTTCGAGTGTGAGTACTATCACCGTGAGGGTCACCTAGCTGAGTTTTGCTTTCGGAGGAAGAGAGACGCTAGGAAGGAGTTGGAGCTGAACAACCAGGCCAGGCACCATCCTCTCCATGGTGTGCAAGGTCGGGGACTTCAGAGGTAGGGCGCTAGACCTGGAGGTGCACCCCCTCAGGTGGCTAGGCCCCAGGCAGCTAGACCACGGGGTGGTGGTCGTGCCCGTCGCGGTTCCGGTCGTCCTCAATACGATCGTGAGCCGGGTGTAAGAGGTTTTGCTGCACAGTCCCACAGCGGACCACCTTTTCAGAGTGGTGGTGATCGCTTTGCTCAAATGGGACATGTAGGTGAGTTTGGAGGTTTTCCATTCCATAGCGGACCACCCTTTCAGTTTGGTGGTGATCGCTATCCACCCATGGGACGAGGTCAGTTTGGTGTTGCTACTAACACTTTTTCTGGGCCTATGACACAACACTGGTATCCTTCTCAGTATACTAACCCCAGTGTTGTGCCATATGCTCATTTCCTGCCTTTCTATTGATGCAGGAACTTCGGTTAGAGAACATGTGGCTCATGGATTCCTGGTGTTCGCGCCACATGACCGGAAAGAAAGAATGATTCTCCAGCCTAGACCCCGTGGTGCACAAGGAGTACATCACTTTCGGGGATAATAGTAGAGGTAAGGTTGTTTCTCATGGAGCTATTCGGCTCAATGAGAACTTCGTTCTTAAGGATGTTGCTTTGGTTTCTAACTTGCATTTTAATTTGCTTTGTTTCGCAACTCCTTGAGGATGATTTTGAAGTGCGTTTTAAGAAGGGTTTGAGTCGTGTTTTAGACCCTCGAGGAGATCTTGTTTGTTGGATCGTTCCTTTTGGTCGTGTTTTCAGAGCCGATTTTTCTCGCTCTTTCGGCTCTGCTAGATGTTTGATGGCTGGTCCTTCTTCTGATTCATGGAAGTGGCATAGGAGGCTTGGTCACTTGAGCTTTGACTTGCTTGCAAGGCTTAGCTCACTTGGCTTAATCCAGGGATTGCCCAAGCTTAAGTTTCAGAAGGACCTTGTTTCCCATCCTTGTCGTCATGGGAAGATGGTTGTTGCGTCTCACCCACCTGTTATTCAGTTGATGACAAAGCGACCCAGTGAGATTTTACACATGGACACTGTTGGTCCAGCTCGGGTTTGCTCAGCGGGAGGGAAGTGGTTCGTTTTAGTGATCATTGATGATTTTTCGAGGTATTCTTGGGTGTTCTTCATGGAGGGTAAGGATGAAGCTTTTTCTTTTGCTCGTGATTTGATTTTGAGGTTGAAAACTGAGTTTCCCCTGATACTATTAGAGCTATCCGTAGCGATAATGGTACTGAGTTTGATAACTCGCAGTTTGCCTCTTTCTGTTCTTCTCATGGAATCGAGCATCAGTTTTCTTCTCCTTATGTCCTCCAGCAGAACGGTTTTGTCGAACGCAAGAACCGGACCCTTGTTGAGATGGCCAGGACGATGCTCGATGAGCATATGACTCTTAGGCATTTTTGGCCCGAGGCGATCAACACCGCTTGCCATGTTTCAAATCGCATCTTTCTTCGAGCTTTCATGAAGGAGACTTCTTATGAGTTGCGTTTTGGATGGGTACCCAAGGTGTCTCATTTTCGGGTGTTCGGGTGCATGTGTTTTATTCTGAAGCAAGGCAATTTGCACAAATTTGAATCTCGCTCTACTAATGGCGTGTTTCTTGGTTATGCTTCGCATTCACGTGCTTATCGAGTTCTTAACCTTGAGTCTAACCGGATAGTGGAGACCTGCGAGGTCACATTCGATGAGACTATGCCTTGTGTTTCTTCTGCTTTTGATGTTGCAGGAGAACAGGAGCTGGGAGAGACGATCTTTGTGGAGGAGCAGGAAGATGCCGATTGGGGTGATCCTGAGCCAACTCCACTGGCTGCCCCTGTCGACCCTGCGACGACTACTTCAGCTCGAGGACCCGATCCCACGACTTCTTCTTCCTGGGGTGTCACACCCCAATTTTAAGAACAAAATTGGAGCATAATATATGTATGCCAGGATCAATTTTCATACATATATTGACATCATAGTACATATCAAAACAATGATTTTATTAATATCTCGAACATTATTACATAAATGACCCTCGGGTCTGAAAGAAAAGTACAGACTCCCATAATAACTGACTCTAATGAAGACTCTGAAGAAGACGCGGAAATCTGGACTCCAACTCCACAGAAAGGTCTACCGGGGGTAGCGCCATCCTAGTATAGGTCGTCAGGGTCATAGCCACCGTCCTCTGGGTACTCCGGCTCCTCGTACGCGTAGTCGCCAGCGTCTGGGTGGGGTAGCAGGGGGAACAAAGAGGAAGGGTGAGTACATCGAAATGTACTCCGCAAGTGTAGGAAATATATGCTTATGCGGCTTATAACAAAGGTAGGCTGACACAGTTTGACTCATGCGCCTAAAGCGACACATCCTATTAATCCTATTAATCCTATGCACCTATTTACTAGGTTATAGACACATACACTGTACAAAAGTAACAACACTCGGAGTCGCACCGAGCAAGACCACACTCGGAGTCACACCGAGCAACCAACACTTGGAGTCACACCAAGCAACCGCACATGCAGTCGCACCAAGTACCCATACCTGAAGTCCATCAGGCAACCGCACCTGAAGTCCATCAGATGACCCGAACCAGTAACCAGTAACCAACTAATCTCGAAGAAGTCCAAGCCACACGTGACCGTGAGCACGGCTAATATATCAGTTTTACACTCTGCAGAGGTTGCACATCGTTACCCATGAGTCGTGCGTTACCCGTCACGCTAAACACTGCCAAGGTGCATAGTGGGTTGCACTACAAGGCCTTCACAAAGCCCCTCCAAGCCTGTGTTACACGTACTCTAAGGTTTCTCCCCTGTCCATAAGTCAACGACCCCAAGGGACCCCTCTTGAGCCACTATACAACCCCCGTGTAGCATAACTTGGAGGAAACTAATTAATTAGCCAGGTCCAGCCCATCCAGATCTCATGGCTGCGCTGTTAAGCCGGGTTACAGGCTTTGAGAACCGGGTCCTAGGGATCTAGGCAGGATAAATCTAGCACAAGCCCAGAACTAGAAACCAAAACCAGCTGCCGAATCCCACGGCACAAAACCACCCATACGGGTCCATCCTGCCGGATTTTCCTAATAACCATGTTACTACAAAATTACCATGTCCACATTGTTTCATAGATCATTAATCAAGATTATTAACAATTAACTCCCATCCCAACCAGGACTGCAGGGCTAAGCAAGACACCTACCCGAACATCCCAAACCAGGTGACAAGGATAATAGAGCAAAAGCTAGTGAACCATAATATAGGATTCAAATTTGACATTGCATGCATCTACTGGATCTAAGCTATTCTAATACCAAAAGTATAATAAATCATAGGTGAAAGATGTTCAAGAATACTTGCCTGCGGGCTGGGTCGAATCTGCAGGATCACAGGAATAGTCAGGAACGTCCTCGAACTCCGCACTCTCTGGCCCAAGCAACATATATGGCACAATACAACAAAATAAATAATAGTACAACAAACAGTACCAAAACAGTAAACTAATAGATCCACTGCGTAGACAACGGAATGATGAAACTAACGCAAGTTGAACGGGTCAAAACGGAGTTAAAATGAGCAAGGTAGGAGCTTTTGAATGGGAGTGGCAAAACTGTAAATCTTTTGAACTCGTTTTCGTATTTAAAATAAATCGAATCTGAAAAACACCGTGGCGCGGACCGGGCCTCATTTAACGAAAACAACAGGGGTTAGATAAAAAAGATCCGCAGACTCAGTGCACAGGGCAACTGGACGGCGGGTTGTTTTGAGACAAGTCCGAGGGGGTTTCTGCAAGAGTGCCAGCGCCGGCGGCGCGAGCTGGTGTGTTGCGCACGCGGCGCCACGTGTCGAAGCGTGGTTGGTGCGGTGCAGCGCTGTTCCGTGGACACGAGGGGGTGGGCACCGTGGACCGAGTCTGTGGTCCGATGCATACCTCTTTGCCGGTCAGATCTAATCACAGCCGTTGGAAACAAAATGGACGGCGCAGGGAAACAGGGAAGGGGCTCGCGGCGGCGACAGGCACTGGTAGACGGTGGTGCCATGGCCAGGGTGCCCGGGTTTCACCGGGGAGGATGCGACGGTGCTCTACTGGACTAAGCGAGGGTACGGGAAGGCGGAGGACCTCGTCGCGGTTCGAGTGGTGGGGTCAGTGGCGCCGGCAGGGGTAAAACATGGCGGCGCCATGGGAGGGGAGCATGACTCACTAGTGTGCGCCGAGAGGGGTCCTAGGGTGCGGTAGAGATCACGGGAACAGGCGGAATCGGAAGTGGAGCTTACAGCAGTGCCAAACGTGGTGTCCTTGGTGTCGGGGAAGGCTCGGGGACGGGGTCAGCACGGAGGGCGGACCGTCGGCTCCCTGGAACTCTGACGAGGTCGTAGATGACGAAGCGGCGACGTAACGGCGTCGAGAGGTGGCACCGAGGCCTCGCGGTGATGAAGCGGGTTCAGCACCGGCGGTGAGGAGGATCGTGAAGGGTTGGTGTGGGAAGACCCGAGCTCGGCAGGGGCTTGTCAATGGCGGCGGCGTGGCTAGCTCTATGGCAAGGTGGCGAGGGACCGGGCTAGGGAGATATGGGTGTTGGCGGCGTGGGACGGTGTGGTTCCACAAATCCGCTCTTATGGGGGAGAGAAGGGGAGACGGGTCGGCGCTGGTGTTCGGTGTGCGGATGCGAGCGCTCAGCGCTTAGGGCGAAGGGAGGTTAGGGAGAGAACTGGCATGTGGGCCCCGCCGACAGTCATAGAGAGGGCAGTCGGCAGCTCGGGCGCGCGGGATGCTGAGGGGGAGCGGGCCGCGGCTTGCGCTGGGCCGTGAGGGGGAGAGAGAGGGTGGGGTGGGGAGGACTGGGTCAGGGCGGGTGGCGGCTGGGCCAGGAGGAGGGGGGCAGGGCGCTGGGCCAGCTGGGGACCGAGCGGGCCGAGGGGAGATTGTGGGCGCAGGCCGGGAGAGTGGAGGGGGAGGTGACGGCTGGGCCGCTTGTGAGAGGGTGAGATGAAGGGTCCTTTTGCCTTTCTCTTTTCTTTTTGTTTTGATTTTTCCAAACTTTGCAAAACGATTTGAAATCCAATTTCAAAATAGTTTGAAATCAAATAAATTTGAAGAGTTTTGAAAACATTTTCTCTAGGTTTTGTAAATAAACTTTGAGTTTAAATTCTGGAAAACTTTCAAAAATATTTTATTTCTTTTCTAAATAGAATAAATTCGATACGCCCTATTCGGGTTTAATAAATTTATTCTCCACTCAATAAAAATATGTAATGGCATGAATGCAACATGAAAATGATAAATAAATTTTATTTTCCTCCTCTAATAAACTAGCCAACTTATTTAATTTCTAATTTATTTAATTCAATTGGGGAAAAATTTAAATCAGGGTGTTACAAACCTACCCCCTTAGAAGAATCTCGTCCTCGAGATTAGGAAGAGTCGGTGAAGAGGTGAGGAAAATCCGCGCGAAGATCATCTTCCTTCTCCCATGTTGCTTCTTCTTCGGAGTAATGTTTCCATTGCACCTTGCAGATTTTTATTCTCTTGTTGCGAGTGCCTCGCTCCATCGTGTCTAGGATCTTGATCGGCTCAGAGAATGTCAGATCATCTCTCAGGTCAAGCTCCTCATGTGGCAACTGCTCCTCTGGAACTCTCAGGCATCTCTTCAGCTGGCATACATGGAAAACATCATGAATACCTGCCAGCTGTGCAGGCAACTCCAGCTGATACGCAACTGCACCATTCTTGTCAATCAACTTGAAAGGGCCAATGAATCTCGGAGATAGCTTCCCTTTGACAGTAAACCTCCAAAGACCTCTGAAGGGTGACAACTTCAGATAGACATAGTCCCCAATCTGGAACTCTAGCTCACATCGTCTGACATCTGCATAACTCTTCTATCTAGACTGAGCTGTCTTCAAGTTTCTTCTGATCTCCCTGACCTATTCTTTAGCTTCTTCTATAGACTCTGGGCCAAAGACTTTCCTTCTCCAACCTGATTCCAGAATAAAGGAGTTCTGCACTCCCTGCCATATAGTGCTTCAAACGGTGACATCTTCAGACTGGCCTGATAGCTGTTGTTATAAGAGAACTCTGCCTAAGGAAGACTCTTATCCCAACTCTAGCTATTCTGAAGCGCACTGGCTCTCAACATTCCTCAAGAATCTAATTCACCCTTTCTGTCTGACCATCGGCCTACGAGTGATAAGCTGAACTGAAACTGAGGCGGGTATCCATAGACTCATGCAACCGCTTCCAGAATCTGGATGTGAACTGTGTGCCTCTGTTAGATACTATGATCATTGGCACTCCATGCAAGCATACAATCCGTGACATGTACAACTCTGCAAGTCTATCTCCCTTATATGTTTCCTTGACAGGAATGAAGTGAGCCACCTTGGTCAAACGATCAACTATGACCCAGATAGAATCATATACAGACTGTGTCCTAGGCAAACCAGTGATGAAGTCCAAACTAATCTCTTCCCATTTCCACTCCGGAATCTGCAATGGCTGTAGCAAACAAGCTGGTCTCTAATGTTGCGCCTTAACCCTCTGACATGTGTCACACAAGGCCACATACTCTGTTACTTCCCTCTTCATCCCATACCACCAGTAATACTGCTTCAGATCCTGGTACATCTTGGTACTGCCTAGATGGAGAGAGTAGGCTGAATCATGAGCTTCCCTCAGAATCAACACCTTGATAGCCTTCACATCCGGAACACAGATCCTGCCTCTGAACCATAAGACACCCTGATCATCCTCTGTGAATCCTGGGGCTTTGTTCTCCTTGATGAACTGTCTGATCTCAAGCAGATACTCATCAGTGAGCTGCCCTGCTCGGATATCACTCTCAAGAGTCGAATCAACCTCCATGGCTACTGCCTCAGTGTGGCCGAGTATCCCCAGATTGAGCTTCACAAACTCCTCATGCAACTCAGGCTGGTGCTCCTTGATCTCAAGCACATTGCAGTAGACCTTCCTGCTCAAGGCATCTGCAACAACATTCGCCTTGCTCGGATGGTAGTTGATACTCAGATCATAGTCTTTAATCAACTCTAGCCATATCCGTTGGCGGAGATTCAGATCCGGCTGGGTGAAGATGTACTTCAGGCTCTTATGATCAGTGTATATCTCCGTCTTCTTGCCCATCAGATAGTGCCTCCAGATCTTCAGAGCATGGACAACAGCTGCCAACTCTAGATCATGTGTAGGATAATTCAGCTCATGCTTCCTGAGCTGTCTCGAGGTATATGCAATCACATGACCCTCCTGCATAAGGACACATCCTAAGCCCTGACGAGAAGCATCACAATAGACTGTGAAGTTCTTCTATACATCCGGCATGACAAGAATAGGAGCAGTAGTCAACCTTGCCTTCAACTCCTCAAAACCAGCCTAGCATTCAGGGGACCATACAAACTTGGCTCCCTTCTCAGTCAGCTTTGTCATCGGCTTCACGATCTTGGAGAATCCTTCAATGAATCGGCGATAATATCTAGCCATACCAAGGAAACTACGAATCTCTGTGACATTCTCAGGTACCTTCCAGTCCAATATATCTTGGACTTTGCCTGGATTAACAGACACTCCACCCTCTGAGATGATATGCCCCAAGTATGCAACCTTCTTTAACCAGAACTCACATTTGCTCAGCTTCGCATACAACTGATGCTCCCTGAGCTTCTGCAGCACTAACCTCAGGTGCTTCTCATGCTCTTCTTCATTCTTCGAGAATATAAGGATATCATCAAGGAATACAATGATGAATAGATCTAAAAACTCCTTGAAGACCTTGTTCATCAGATACATGAAGAAAGCCAGGGCACTAGTCAAGCCGAAAGACATCATTGTGCACTCATAAAGCCCATATCGAGTCACAAATGCAGTCTTCGGAATATCAGCTTCACGAATCTTCAGCTGATTATAACCTGTTTGCAGGTCATTCTTCGAGAACACATGAGCACCCTTCATCTAATCAAACAGATCATCAATGCGAGGGATAGGGTACTTGTTCTTGATGGTAGCTTCATTCAATGCGCGGTAATCAACGCACATCCGTCTGGTCCCATCCTTCTTCGGAACAAAGATCACAGGGGCTCCCCATGGGGATGTACTAGGACGAATATGCCCCTTCTCTAACTGCTCCTTGAGCTGTGTCTTCAGATCAACTAACTTTTCGGCATCCATTCTATATGGTCGCCTGTATATAGGTGCAGTGTCAGGAACTACATCAATAGAGAACTCAATCTCGCGATCAGGTGGCATACCTGGCACTTTCTGGAAAACATCAGGGAACTCCTTCACCACTCGGATATCAGGTACCACGACGGCCTCATAAGCTCTGGCTATCTCGGTCAACTGTGGCGGTGCCTGATACTTGAGCACTGCCCCATCTGGATGCCTCATTGTGATAAGCCTCTGAGCACAATCAATAACTCCCTAGTACTTGCGTAGCCAATCCATTCCCAGAATGACATCAATGTCTTGGGAATCTAGAACAATAAGCGAGGCGGGAAAGACTACCCCCTTATGATTAAGCTCACATTTGGGCACACATGCCTCGATATCAGTTCTCCTCCAGGAGAGTTCACTAGCAGATGCTTTTTCATCAACACTCTACTCATATTATATCTAGATGCGCAGGGTGCTGATATGAATGAATGCGATGCTCCGGAATCGAACAGGACTGTAACTGGGTGAGAGTCAACAAGGAACGTACCAAACACCACATCTAGTGCTGTCTGAGCAGTCTCTGCCGCCACGTGGTTCACACGACCACGTGTGTAGCTCTGGGGCTGGCCTGCGGGACGGGACTGCGGTGGAGCCGGCTGCCTCAGTGGACACTTGTTGGCGAAGTGTCCCATCTGGTGGCACTTGTAGCAGGGACCGATCTGACCTGCCCCCTGTGCTGGACGGGGCTGCTGCAAAGCTGGAAGACCCGGGCGAGGAGCCTGAGCCTGGCGAGGCAGCTGCTGCTGAGGTGGAGCCTGGTATTGTGGAGCTGGGTGCCTGTACTGGGAAGCGAGCTGCCGGAACTGGGGCGGCCGGTAGTGCTGCTGCTGCTGGGGAATCTGCCTGGGAGCTGGCGCAGGTAGAGCGTAGCGGGGACGCATGGAGCTGCTGGAGGACTGTCCCTGGAAGGCCATCTTCCTCTTGCGATCTGCATCGAGGTCCTTCCTTTCCCTCTCCACTGCGAAAGCACGGTCAACCAGCTTCTGGAATGAGGAATACTCATTTGAAGCCAAGGCGTAGCGGAGTCCAGGGTTAAGCCCATGCCTGAAGCAGACAACAATTTAATTACTTGATAGGTAGCGATAGAAAGAAGTATGAAGATATGAATCATGGGTTAGTGAAAAGATATTGACAAAAGAAAAAGACTTGCCTGAAGCAATCCTGCTTCTTGTCATCTTTGTCCACATCACCGGGGCGTAACGGGACAGCTGGGTGAACTGCGTGAAATACTCACGCACTGACATCGTGCCCTGCCTGAGGTCCTGAAACTCTCGGTGCTTCACCCTGATCTTGCCAGCGGGGACGTACTGGTCGCGGAAAGCCTTGCGGAACTCCTGCCAGGTGATGGTGTTGGCGTCCGCGTGAGCGGCGGTGTAGGCAGTCCACCAGTCTTTCACTGGGCCCTGAAGCTGGTGCGCGGCGTAGAGAACCTTATCATGGTCCTCAACATGAGCAAGATGCAACTTGCCCGCAATAGACTCGAGCCAATCATCAGCATCCATCGGCTCGATCGCGTGGTGGAAAACTGGAGGGTGCGTCGTCATGAACCTCCGAAGAGAGTCATCCTGTCGGGGTGGCTGTGCAGCTCCTCCACCCTGAGCACCCTGGGCCATCTGCTACATGTGCTGCATGATCTGGGCCATGTTCTGCATCATCTCGTTCTGCACCTGGGCCATCTCGAGCGGGTCGTACGGGGGCGGAGGTGGAGGTGGATGAGGCCGCTGGTTACCACCTGCCCCGCTCCCGCCAGCGTTACCCGCGCTGCTCCTGCTGTTAACCATCTGTTATATTTCCAGGCGTAAAAGTGAGACATGATAGATAGATATATAACAACCCTGATTTAGTAAGTTAATTTAATTGATAAAACATTTTAAACAAATGATGTCGCTGCAACCTGACGGTCGCAACACACCAACAATCATTACAAAGAACCAAAACATTACATATGCACAAGTACATGTCATACAACGACCTACGAAATCACATAATTATGTTGGGCTTCTTACGAGTTTGGAGGAACTACTTTAAACAAATGTTTTGAATTTTCAGCAGAGACAGGATACAGAAGTGGGAAAAAGGGTCAGGCTTTATAAAAATAGTTTTATAAATTCAACGACTTGGCTAGGGTAGCGTCCTGCGGTCAACAAAGCTTTGATACCACTCTGTCACACCCCAATTTTAAGAACAAAATTGGAGCACAATATATGTATGCCACGATCAATTTTCATACATATATCGACATCATAGTACATATCAAAACAATGCTTTTATTAATATCTCGAACATTATTACATAAATGACCCTCGGGTCTGAAAGAAAAGTACAGACTCCTATGATAACTGACTCTAATGAAGACTCTGAAGAAGACACAGAAATATGGACTCCGACTCCACAGGAAGGTCGACCGGGGGTAGCGCCATCCTAGTACAGGTCGTCAGGGTCGTAGCCACCGTCCTCTGGGTACTCCGGCTCCTCGTACGCGTAGTCGCCAGCGTCTGAGTGGGGTAGCAGGGGGGACAAAGAGGAAGGGTGAGTACATCGAAATGTACTCCGCAAGTGTAGGAAATATATGCTTATGAGGCTTATAACAAATGTAGGCTGACACAGTTTGTCTCATGCGCCTAAAGTGACACATCCTATTAATCCTATTAATCCTATGCACCTATTTACTAGGTTATAGACGCAGACACTGTACAAAAGTAACAACACTCGGAGTCGCACCGAGCAAGACCACACTCGGAGTCACACCGAGCAACCAACACTTGGAGTCACACCAAGCAACCGCACTTGGAGTCACACCAAGTACCCACACCTGAAGTCCCTCAGGAAAACGCACCTGAAGTCCATCAGATGACCCGAACCAGTAACCAGAAACTAACTAATCTTGAAGAAGTCCAAGCCGCTCATGACCGTGAGCCTGACTGATATATCCGTTTTACACTCTGAAGAGGTTGCACATCGTTACCCATGAGTCATGCGTTACCCGTCACGCTAAACACTGCTAATGTGCATAGCGGGTTGCACTGCAAGGCCTTTGCAAAGCCCCTCCAAGCCTGTGTTACACGTACTCTAAGTTTTCTCCCCTGTCCATAAGTCAACGACCCCAAGGGACCCCTCTTGAGCCACTATACAACCCCCGTGTAGCATAACTTGGAGGAAACTAATTAATTAGCCAGGTCCAGCCCATCCAGATCTCATGGCTGCGCTGTTAAGCCGGGTTACAGGCTTTGAGAACCGGGTCCTAGGGATCTAGGCAGGATAAATCTAGCACAAGCCCAGAACTAGAAACCAAAACCAGCTGCCGAATCCCACAGCACAAAACCACCCATACGGGTCCATCCTGCCGGATTTTCCTAATAACCATGTTACTACAAAATTACCATGTCCACATTGTTTCATAGATCATTAATCAAGATTATTAACATTTAACTCCCATCCCAACCATGACTGCAGGGCTAAGCAAGACACCTACTCGAACATCTCAAACAAGGTGACAAGGATAATAGAGCAAAAGCTAGTGAACCATAATATAGGATTCAAATTTGACATTGCATGCATCAACTGGATCTAAGCTATTCTAATACCAAAAGTAAAATAAATCATAGGTGCAAGATGTTCAAGAACACTTGCCTGCGGGCTGGGTCGAATCTGCAGGATCACAGGAATAGTCTGGAGCATCCTCGAACTCCGCACTCTTTGGCCCAAGCAACATACATGGCACAATACAACAAAATAAATAACAGTACAACAAACAATACCTGTTGACACCAGATTTTCACACGCGTAAGGATATAACAGATGGGCCCAGCCAGCAGAAGGAGAAGGATTCAGCAAGCAAGTCGGCAGCTGTTTGGCCCTCATAGTTCCGGCGGTCGGCTATTTTACGAGGTCATGGCTCCATTCGGGAAACACATATTGTGAATAAAGTTGGCTTGCACGAGAAGATACATGGCAATGGAAGGCACCAGATAATATAGAATTTACATCTTTCTGTATTTCTTGGTAAAGTCGTAATCGTCTAGGACTCATGTTTTGTCCAGGGTATAAATATAAGCCCTCGACCATTGTAAAATTGTTCACAACCACATCAATACAAACCGGCCCCGTGCCACCTCTTCGAGTCCTTAGTCGTGTCGTCGAGTTCTTCGAGAGGAATCATCGATTCGTCGACCTCCGTAAGTACCGGCAACCTTGTTATCATGTCCAGTATCGTGCGGCGGATTTAGATATGATGCAAGTAGTCTCGTACGTTAAGCTTAGTATCGTGCGGCGGATTTAAGCTTGTGACGGGAAGTCTTTGCTTATGCCATGTATCGTGCGGCGGATTAAGTCATGAGTAAAAATAGTTATCGGCTCTGTTAGATTTGACAGATCTAATAGATTCATTAAGTTATCATGTGTCATATGTTTTATTTATTCAATTCGTACAACACTTTTTGCCCAATCTAGATTGATCTTTTGTTCGGCCTTGTTGCATGAGTTCGCTTGTGCTTTTGCTAATATCATAATGGCCGAATTGACTTTCAATCTAGATTGTTACATGTTGTGGGTTCATGCATGCTAATCATGTTTAGGCTTTGATAGAGTTGGGTGCCATGCGATAAGTGCAGGTATTAGATTAGTTTAATCATGCTTTGCTTGTTTGTTCCTTCTTCATGGTCCCCAGTTCGGCTAGTTTGCCGATTCTGGTTAAGCTTACATGAGTAATGAGTACATATAGATCTGTCCAGGTACGCATGTGCTTTTAGCTTCCTATAATTACATTGTATCATGCGGTGGATTAATCTAATTATGAGGAGTGGTGTAGATTTATAGCAAGTGGTATGATGCGAAGGATTAGCTTGCTTAAATTTATACCTAACGGGTTTATGAAGGCTAGACGTGCGGCAGACTAGCTGGATTGGCCTATGCATGCATTATCTGAATAGATTTATATTTATGAATTACCTCTTTTTATCCTTTTGTTACATATGTGTTCGGCATTCAACATGTTTACAAGCTTTATTTTATATTTGTCGAATGATACTATAAACCTGTTTCGACAAACAGCTTTTATAGCTATGCGCCGTCGTGATTGGCTTTCAAAGCCGTACATATGGAACTGTCTCGTCTCACCCGGCATGTTCCAAGGTATTGTCACATTTTTATCCCTTGTTGGTTTTCAGGTCAAACCGACTGGCACGTTTTTGGAACCAGTACGCTTCGGGCACCCGATTGAAGCCAGCCTCGTTCGGCTTGTTGTGTGCCTGACGCGAGACGTCATGTTTTGCGTCAACACACTTTTTGGCACGCCCGGTGGGACCACTTTAGTTCAAGATGCCTGAGATTAACGAAGAGCAAGTCTTCAAGGTGACCATAGACCATTTACCACTAGAATCAAAAGATCTAGTGCAGCGAGCTTGTGATGACATCCAGCGCAAGTGCTTGAAGACCTTCTCCAAGAATAAAAGCGGCAAGGTCTATCAGAAGCAAATGTTCGCGAAAGTCGTCCCTCATCACCAGTCTGAGCTGCCCGACGGTAGTGAAGAAGTTGCTCTCCAAAAGATGGTCGAAATCATGCACAAGATCGTATCAGGAGCAGTGACCAATCATCAATCGGCTTTCTTAAACACTTTTCGTGCTATCATGATTGATACTTTCGGCCCGGCCGCAGATAAGTACATTGAGGGGGCTGCTGGTCCGATACGGGGGCCGTTATTGTTCCAAGTACCTCAACGTCGGAGGATTGCCGAAAATAGTGGAGCTGGCCCAAGCACAGGAGGGATGGTTTCTCAGGAGACACAACAACCTCCCCAGACCTATGGCTAGGTTACATTCGGCACAACAGGAAACGTCCCACCATCTGCTTCTAGAGTATCTCCTCTGGCGAACATGATACAGAAAGATGTGTTTGGAGATGGATATCGGGAGTTTATGGACTATAACTCGATTAATGCTTTTCCGAATCCTGGCTACAAGAGTTCAGCAGGATTGCATACTGGGGGGCGAGCACAAACAGCTCCTGATTCAAATGTTGACCTCATTATGCATAAGATGGCTGATATGATGCAGAATCAGTTCGGCCTAAAGCCAAAGAATCAGACATACACATACCAATCTCCTTACCCAGAGTGGTACAATCGGGTAGCTCTTCCTCCGAGAGTCAAGCCTCCCACTGACCTCACCAAGTTTTCAGGCCAAGATGATACCAGTACCAGGGAGCATATCAGCTGTTACCTGATGCAGCTTGGCGAAGCATCGGTAGATGAAGCTTGGAGGATTCGATACTTCCCGCTGTCATTAACAGGACCGGCCTTTTCTTGGTTCGCCTCTCTGCCAGCGAATTCCATCAATACATGGGCAGAGCTGGAGCAGAAGTTCCATTCATACTTCTTTACAGGGACCAGTGAGAAGAAGTTGGTGGATCTCATGAGCTTAAGGATGAAACCTGGCGAAACACCGCAGAAGTATCTGCGCCAGTTCTGGGAAACCAAAAATCTTTGCTATTCTCTAAATTTGCTAGATGATCAGTTACCGGGGATAGCCATTGCTGGCATGCTGCCGAGCATCAAAGAAAAGCTGTTCGGCATGGACTTTGAAGATCTCGGGCAGTTATCACAAAGGTTGGCTATGATGAACAATCAAGCTCAGGGATTTAAGAGGAGCAACCAGTTCTAGAAGGGTGACATAGCTGCCGAGATGTATCAGGCTTTCTTAGAAGATGCAGTTGATTATGATGATGAAGATGAAGTAGCTGCAGCCAAAATAGTCTGGTCCAAAGAGCCGACTCAAGTCAACCAGCGATGGCCGAGGCAACAAAAAGGTACTTATGACTTTGATGTTTCCAAGTCAGATAAGTTATTTGAGTATTTGTTGAAAGAAGGACGCATCATGTTGCCGGAGGGTCATCCTATGCTACTCCCTGAGGGGGTTAAAGACAAGAAGTATTGTGGTTTCCACAATACCAAATCCCACTCCATCAATGATTGCTGAGTGTTCAGAGTGCGGATTCAGAAAGCTATCCAAGACGGACACCTGAGGTTTGATGGAAAGATGAAAATAGATGGTAGTCCTTTTGGACAGAATACCGTGTCCTTCTCTGTTAATATGATCAACGCAGCCGATTTTGGGGGTAAGGGTAAAATGAAAGTTTTAACTTCCGATAGAGCAAAGGAGGCTGGTACCGTTGACCCTAATCGATAGATTACAAAAGGAGAGCTTCAGCAGAAAGTTTGGTTCCAAAATAGCCGAATTGAGACAAGTAATACCTCCAGGCCCAGGGTCACGACGCGCATTTTGTTGAATAAGTGGCGTCGGGAACAGGAACAGTACCAGAAGCAGAGACTTTATGAAGAGCGGAAGTTCCTGGAAGACCAACGAGGGTACAAAGAAGAGGTGTACTGGGAAGAATGAGAAGATACGAGGGAGCAGGAACGGTTTCATTAGGAATGCTCGTTCTTCCAGTACTGTTGGATCAAAGGCTTGAAGCTGCCTGTTAAAGACAATTGCCCTGAGTGCAATAATCAATACTCCGAGTTTAGGCAGTCTCGAGTCAACCGCCGATCTGTCCATGAAAGGCTTGGGCCCCGGGTCCCACTACTACAGAAATTATTTTGCGTGATACCTTGCATTAGTTAACCGTGACGGGCTTCTGACCTGGCCGTCGCGGTTATTGGGTGGATGGCCTGGCCACCTGGTCGTCCAGGCGCCCGTCACGATTAATGGGTTAACCGTGGCGGGCGACCTAAGTGGACCGTCATGGTTAATGGTCTATTAACCGTGACGGGCAACTTAAACCATTCGTCACGGTTAATATTTTAACCGTGGTGGGCGACCTTAGTGGCCCGTCACGGTTAATAGACCATTAACTGTGACGGCCTTCTTAGTATGCCCGCCACGATTAATATTTTCCATATAAACAGCAGCCAGCCCCCTCTTCTTCCCCATGAGCTTTCTTCTTCCAACATTTGGGGGAGGAGGCTTTGCCCTAAAATTTGACAAACATTTTGAATTGAGGTCTAAGGATTGAATTTAGGGGTGGAGGGCAACACAAAAGGTTCCTAATGGCTCTCTCCCACCCTTTATCTCTCTTTTCCCCTCTTTTTGGCTCAAGTGTTCTAGATCTAGATCTAGATCTAGATCCATTCTATCTCTCTCTATGCATGAATCTACCATGTTCTATGGTGGATCTCCCTAACCTTCTCTCTTTGGAAGATGTTTTTTTCTATTTTCTAATCATTTTTATTTGTCTATTTCTTTTGCTTATGTGGTGTAGGTATGATGGAGAGGTCCGAATGGATGTACCGGTTCGATAGAGTGGGTGATCCGCGGTACCTGGAGGAAGTGAGGAAGTTTATTACTATTGCAAAAAGGCATCACGAGAAATTGAAGCGGATTGCAACCATATGTCCGTGTAAAAAATGCAAGAACACGAAAGCCCACCAAGATCCCATGGTGCAATCTCATTTGATTAGGTATGGTTTCATGAAGGATTACACGGTCTGGACTCTTCACGGTGAAAGTGAAGGTGCGAGTGGTGGTCCATCTGGAGTGAGCTCATCGACGTCGATGCCGACATCTATACCAGTGAATCAGGGCAATCCTGAGGAGCACCTGGATCATCATCTTCAGCTGCCATGTCAGCTGGTTGCAATAATGGTTCTCGAGATTACAGCACGGTGGTGATGGTCAGGAGGCTGTTGCGAGCGAGCCCGAAGATATGCGTCTTGTTGAGGATTTAGTCAAACACATCGATGAAGACGATGTTGTGTATGGTAGTCCGAAGTGGTTGGAGAATTTTAGAGAAATGAAGCAGGCAGCAATTGATCCTCTCTATAAGGACGGTGGCGAGTGTCCGAAGGAGTGCACGGCTCTCTGTTTTAACCTCCATATGTTAATATTGACGGCTCGACATGGTTGGTCTGACACTAGCTTCAATGAGCTATTAAGCTACCTTGCCACCACGTTCCCAACGGCCAACAAGGTGCCCGCCAATACTTATCGAGCGAAGAAGCTAATCCGACTAGTGGCGATGAAGCTGAGGAAGTTTGATGCATGCCCTAACCACTGCATCCTGTATCAGGGTGAGTACGAGAATTTGACTAGTTGTCCGCACTGCGGCTTTAGTCGGTACAAGAAAAATGCTGGTTGTCGTGTGGATGCAGAAGATGACGGAGGCTTGCGGGGTGGTCTAAAGAAGAAGAAGGGGGCAAAGAAGAGCAGTGCGACCAAGCAGATCTCGGCTCAGCAAGACGAGGAAGAAGAGGGTTACACACATAGGAAAAGTCCAGCACTGTCAGTGTGGTATCTACCCGTGGAAGATCGTCTGCGTGCAATATTCTGGAACCCAGAGGATGCCAAGCTCATGTCCTGGCAGACGATGGCAAGTTGCGGCACCCGTCTGATGCGAAGCAGTGGAAGGATTTCAACATGGCTTACCCAGAGTTTGGCAAGGAGCATAGGCACGTAAGGTTTGCATTAAGTACTGACGGGATGAACCCATTTGGTGAGCTTAGCAGCTCGCACAGCACTTCGCCTGTCGTCCTCACCATGTACAACCTGCCTCCCCATCTATGTCAGAAGCGCAGGTACCTTATGTTGACTATGCTTATCTCCGGACCAAAGCAGCCCGGCAACGACATAGATGTGCTCCTGGAACCACTCAAGGAGGAAATGAAGAAACTATTTGATGTTGGAGTCAAGATGGTGGATGCATACCGTAAGGAGAAGTTCACCCTAAAAGCAATTATCTTTGTCACCATCACCGATTATCCCGGTCACTTCTCATTGTCTGGGCAGATCAAAGGGAAGACCGGCTGCGTAATTTGCATCGACGGGACCTGCTACACTTACCTTAAAGGATCCAATAAGATGGTGTACACGAGGCACAGACGGTTCCTCGTTAGAAATCACAGGTATAGAAGGAGTGTTATGAATAAATATTTTGACAATCAAGACGAGCCGCAACGTGATCAACCAGTGCAAACTAGTTGGGGGGGAAAGGTGTATGAGATGGTCAAGGACATGGAACAGATTGAGTTTGGAAAGAAGAAGGTACCGGAAGATGGGGCAACAAAACAGAGAAGGAAGAGAAAGCGAGACAAGATGGAGGAAGTCACCGCCGTCGTTCCTTTCAAGAAGAAGTCGATTTTCTTTAAGTACCTTTCATACTGGAAAACGCTGAATACACCCCATGCCATCGACTGCATACACTTAGAGAAAAATGTCTTTGAAAGCACGATTGGTGTCCTGCTGGACATCAAGGGGAAGACAAAGGATGGTCTCAAGTCACGCATGGATCTTGTCAATCAAGGCATCAGGCCGGACCTTCACCCGGTACCGGCTCAGAACGGTAAAGTTGATATCCCAGGCGCAGCCTGCAACCTGACGCATGACGAGAAGACGACTTTTCTCAAGTTGCTTAGGTGTATCAAGGTGCCGACTGGGTTTTCTTCCAATATCAAGAGTCTGGTCTCGATGAAAGACCTCACAATGACCGGCTACAACTCACATGACTGCCACGTCATGTTGACGGTGTTCCTGCCAATTGCGATCAAGGTTATGCGTCCAAAGTACGTGAAGATGGCACTCTATGGAACTGTTATCACTGTTTACTAGGGCAAATCTGAGCCAACTATACATTCCCATGCTCACTGAATCTATTTCAACTTGAGGATGGAAGTACTTATTCATCACCTTGGCCTATGATGCAATCTTAGGGTTTACAGTGGCACCATTCTTTTACACATATGAGTCTTTGTTGTTGTCATGTGTCCTATTTAACTATGGGATACGTCCATACCCAAGAAACTGGTGTACGCTTACCTACCTGATGGCTGGGATGGACGTGTCCCATGGTTACATAGCTCCCATGAAATTGTCTGACACTGATGGCTGGGATGGACGTGTCCCATGGTTACATAGCTCCCATGAAATTGTCTGACACTTCTTCTACTTATTTGCCACCAGTGATGCTTACTAAATAGCTCAAACTTAGTGGTGCTGAGGCCTTCTCTCTTCTCTTATTTGCCTCTACTTCCCTCTACTCTCTTCTCTCTTCTATGTTGAACATGTTTATTTGCTTTCGAATTGCAAGGCAACCACCAATGAATGTTTAGAATCTGAGGCCTAATTAATTTAATTGCTTTCTACCTATGATGAATGCATTGCCACTTTTTTGATGGATTCAGTGGTTGTTGGTTATGATCTTGGACTTATGAGGTACTGGACCATTGTAACTCCTCTTATGGTTTTCATGATTGTCATCAAGCCATGTGAGACATCCATGCCAAGCTATATGAAACAAGTTCAGTGGCTGGGATGGACGACTCACACGGCTCCATGGCTGTCATGATGTTCTCTATAATCTGTATGAAACATGCTTTAGCTCCAAGTCCAATGATTTTTGAAATGGCAATACAATCTGAGGCAAATTTTCATTGTATCTTCCTTGATCTCCTATCCTCTCCTCTACTTCCCTCTCCTCTCTTCTCTCTTCTATGTTGAACATGTTTATTTGCTTTCGAATTGCAAGGCAACCACCAATGGATGTTTAGAATCTGAGGCCTAATTTAATTGCTTTCTGCCTATGATGAATGCATTGCCACTTTTTTATGGATTCAGTGGTTGTTGGTTATGATCTTGGACTTGTGAGGTACTGGACCATTGTAACTCCTCTTATGGTTTTCATGATTGTCATCAAGCCGTGTGATACATCCATGCCTAGCTATATGAAACAAGTTCTGTGGCTGGGCTGGACGACTCACATGGCTCCATGGCTGTCATGATGTTCTCTATAATCTGTATGAAACATCCTTTAGCTCCAAGTCCAATGATTTTTGAAATGGCAATACAATCTGAGGCAAATTTTCATTGTATCTTCCTTGATCTCCTATCCTCTCCTCTACTTCCCTCTCCTCTCTTCTCTCTTCTATGTTGTACTCTTATACTGCTCTACTACTAATGCAGAAGGATGCCTGCTTGGTATGTTGTTTTCGAGGGAACCAAGCCAGGTATTTACACCAGCTGGGCCGAGTGCAGTCAGTATGTCCTCAAAGTTAAGGGAGTTGTGCATAAAAAGTACAAGTCTTTTGAGGAAGCTTCTACAGCTCTAGAGGATTTCAACTCAAGAATCAACTCAATTCCTACTGCACCTACCCCCACCTTACCTTCCTATCAGGTTACCGTGGCAGGCAGTCCATCTTGTTGGACTGTGATGTGGGAAAAATGTGCAGGTGTTGTTAGATGCTTCGGTTGTGGCTAAGTGGATGAGGCTGCTACTACTACTATACTACTCCTACTACTGGTTGTTACCTTGATGTAATAATTAATTAGACAAGTTACTACTACTACTACTACTACTACTATACTACTCCTACTACTGGTACTATCCTACTACTCTACTACTCCTACTACTGGTACTACTACTGCACTGTTACCTTGATGTAATAATTAATTAGACAAGTTACTACTACTACTACTACTACTACTACTACTACTACTGGTACTATCCTACTACTGGTACTGTCCTACTACTCTACTACTACTACTACTACTGGTACTATCCTACTACTGGTACTGTCCTACTACTCTACTACTACTACTATGTAATGTGCCTTTACATATGAAATGTCCATAATATGTACTTTATTGTTCATAGATTCCAATGGCGCAAGAACCACAGCCTGAACTACAATGGCGCGACCCCACCCCGAGTGGTTCTTCTGGGTCAACTAGTTATGAGAGCCACGTTAGTCTGACCCCGACGGAAAAGAGGAAACATCGTACAGAGGAAGAGCTAGATCCGAACTTTGACCCGCAGGACGAAGCACAAAGTGACAGGTCCGTGAGTCAGGGAGGTTCGATACCACTAGTGCCTCGGACTTTGGATTTCGATGAAGAACAAGTTGGCGCGGAGCAAGAAGACCCCGCTCCCTCCATAGCAACATCTTCAAACAAATCTGCAGGTGACAAGCCTGTTCGAAGAAGGGGGCAACATGGGAGGCACAAGAAGCACAATGATATCCATGTGATCCTCACGGTGGGGCCGCAGGGAGAGCCGTTGCAGCCAACGACGGTCCTCGGGAAGTTTAGCAACCAGTGTTCGTGTTTAGTGAGGGAGCATGTTAAGATCACTTGTGAGAAATGGCCGGATGTCCCTGCTGACGATAAGGAAGATGTCTGGAAAGAGATGCTGAACCGCTTCACTTATCCTGAGGATGCCGACATGACCAAGTGCAGGGACTGAGTGATGCACGTGGCAGGAAGGGCCCTTCGAAGCTTCAAGTACATGCTGAACAGAGACTACGTGAAGACAGGGAAGTCACCTTTGATCAAATATAATATGATCTTGGCTGAAGACTGGGAAGTTTTCGTTAAGCAGAGGCAAAGTGAAGAAGCAAAGGCCAAGAGCGAGCGGTTCAAAACGCTCAACAAGATGAACACGCGGCCTCACACAATGGGCATGACAGGGTATGGCGGTAAGAGGCCGAAGTGGCGGGCGCAAGAAAGGGCTCAAGCCAATGCTGGGATAAAGAATCCGTTGTTAGACGTCGATGAACGGGGCCGTGACTACGTCTACGGCCACAAGCCATCAAAGAAGCGTAAGGCTGATCTGAAGATCGAGGAGCTCGAGAAGGCTCTTATTGAGGCCTCTACATCCAAGGACGAAAGCTTCGAGGTTCGCAGGGGCGTCGACGTGCTGACCAATGTGCTTGGAAACCCAGAGCACCGCGGCCGCGTCCGTGGCATGTCCTCGAGGAAGAGTTGGAAGATGGTGGATTCATGGCAAACAGACCCTGCCAAGGACAAGTCGAGGCAGAGGTACAAAGAAGGCCTCGTAAAGCAAGGCTACAACCAAGCTGTGTGCAAAATGATCAACAAGTCCATACAAGACGCGTTCACTAGCAATGACCCCAAGATGGTGGCGCTCAGGAACCAGATGTTTAGCCAAGCCGGCCTGAAGGTGCCTCAAGCTTCACAAGGGCATCTATTGATCGAAGATCGCCCAAGGCGTCCGTTCGATGACATCAAGGAAATGATTTTCTGCCACCATTGGGTGCCGTTCAGCAGGGGAGGGAAGCGCCTGCATGTGGCAGATGGTTGTATATTACCAAAGGATCAAATCTTTGTTTTCACCGAGGAGCATCAGATCCCTAAGGACACTACCATCATGGCCGTAATGTGGTGTGGGCCTGTTGGAAACGCACTTGCCCCACCTCCGCACTTGTGCAGGGGGAAGAGCGAAGGCGGCCAAGCGTCGGAAGCGGTAGCGAAGGTAACGCGGAAGTGGAAGATGCTCAATTTCCCAAAAGAGTCGTCCTCTTACACTGTTCATCCCCTTGGTATTTATAGGGAACACCAAGGGGCACGGGCCAAATTACAAAAGGGTACAGGAAAGATTCCTCGCCTCCACGCAGGGAGGAAGGGCAAAAGCGTAAATACACAGCTGAAGCGGAAATCCTATTCGGCCGCCCTCCAACGCGCCGCCACCTGGCCCTTGTTCACCTTCGGGGAGAGGTGCGGCGGTTTTGACCTTCGGCCGCGCTCGCCCTTGGGCCCGCGCCCCTCCGCCATCTGCCGGACCTCCAGCTTTACTTGCCTCCGGGGGAGAAGACCGAAGGTTTGACCTTCGGCCGTGCTCGCCGGACCTTCGGCTTCGCTTGCCTCCGGGGGCAGCGCACACTCGCCGCTTGCCTGAACCTTCGCTCCAAGCGAAGGTGGCGTTGTGAGTCAGCGAAGGTTTCCTGCAGTGCGACCGTCGACTTAGACCTGCATGGAAATGCAACAAAGCGACGAGGGTCGAACCCGCATCCGGGGGTTAGGGTAACGGTCTCCAATAGGAGAGGGACCTTGCAAAGACACATAGACTGCGCGAGGGTTATTTCGAGCACTAGTTCGAGCGGCGCTTCTGCCGAGGGTCCTTTCCCCCAACAGTAGCCCTTCGTTGTCTTGGATCTAAAAACCTGTGTTTAGGCCCAAGCAGCGCCTTTCAAAGGGGACAACAAACGGGACCCTCGGCAGCGACGCCCGCGACTGCTTTGGGCTGGGCCGTTGTAATGTTGTTTGTACTGTTGGAGCCTATTTCGTTTTTAGCGCCGCGTTTTTCGGTTGTCCAGCTGATTTCGTTGGGTGAGGGGCTCGTCTCCCAGCCTATAAATAGAGAGGGCGGGTGAAGACTTTGAATTGTGCCCTCTGCTATAGCCGTCCTGCTGTTGCGATTTGCTTGTAGCGAAGGTTTGTTTTAGCTTGTGTGCGAGGGTTGAGACGGGCATTGGCGAGCACTCTTGCGTGCGAGGGTTTGTTTGATTGTGTAAGGATCTAGAGAGATGGCCAGATTGAAGCATACTGCTCGCGCTATTTCTCCCACTATGGCGGATGAGGGGATTGCCTTCGAGTTCGGTCTCAGCCGTGTTTGCGCCAGCGAGATCGCATCTTATGTGAGGTGGGGCTGGATTGAGGAAGGAAAAGCGAGGACCAGTGTCGGGGAGACCGTGCCGAAGCCGGACGCAGATGAAGTTGTAGTGTTTGAAGAGTTCTTTTCGGCTGGTCTTCGCTTCCCAGCTGACTCCTTCGTGACTTCGGTCCTGCGAAGGTTCAATTTGCGGTTTCATCAGCTTACGCCTTCTTGCTTCACAAAGATGTCGGTCTATGTCTGGGCCTGCAGGTCTCAGGGGGTTGTCCCTCATGTCGAGGGTTTTGTTCGCACTCATCGCGTTCATATGCAGCCTCGCAAGATTACAGACAGTGAGGGCAAGACCAGCCTTGGACAGTTCGCGGTGTACACTTTTTCCCATCGCGCCGGCGCGGAGCTGCCGGTGCAAGCGCAGAAGAACAAGTGGAGCAGCGGGTGGCAGGAGTTTTGGTTCTATTACAAACTCAGTGATAGCTCCGAGCTTTGCGGCGAGCTTCCAGTGCTTGGAGATGTGAGCGCCGAAGCTAAGATGAGCATCGAGGCCCATGCTGCTGTTGATTGCCTGAGGGTCGTTGCGCGTTCTCAGTGTGCGCGTGATTTAGTGGAGGAATATTGCTGTGCCAAGATTTGGCCTCTTGGCCGGAGGCGGACTTGGTTCACTGTGGAGAATGACCCTAGGTACGAAGGTAGGGGCTTGAAGAAACCGAGTTTGGATCTGGAGAGAGTTTGGGAAAAAACTCTTAAGAAATTTCCGAGGCGCGAGGACGGGAACGAAGCTGTTTTCAAACGAGTTCAGTAGTGGACGGACGAGCTTGTGGGGAAGCTTTCCCCGCTGGAAGTGAAGGCTATCCATAGCTTGGTGAGCGGCGAAGGTCGAGTGAACAGAATGTTTGACATTCTTGGTATTCGGTACGCAGACTGGCCCGCTCCTTCGAGCGACGACGCGCCGAAGAAGAGGAAGCGTAAAGCTTCGGGAGAAAAGGAGATCGTCTCTCGGCCAAAGAGAGGCCGTGGTCGAGGCCATGGCGGAGCTGGTGGCCGAGCGAAGGTGCTTGCGATGAAGGTCGCTGCTGGCTCTGTTGCTGCAGGTACTTCCTCCTTGGCCGTAGCTCCAAGCGGCCAAGGTGCCGGTGCAGTGGGGGGACGCGTGCCTCGCGTTGGAGGGATCGGCGCTTTAGTCCAGATTTCGGGCGGCGAGGATGAATCTGATGATGATGAGGTGGAGAAGAAGGACGCAAAGGAGGGGGAGACGGACGAGGGTTCGTCTGATGAAAGCAGCGAGGGTTCTATTGAAGGACACGACACGGATGAGGAGGTGTCCATTGGAGGCGGAGCCTCGCCGAGTGTTGGTGCGTTGGTTGCCTAGGGCTCAGTTGAAATCGCACAAGATATTGAGCCAGGTAGCCCTCGACGAGGTGCGGTTCCCAGCTTTGCGGGCTCGCACCTTTGGGTGGAGGGGTTTGAGTTCGATGGGGAACTTGACTCTGCGCGATCCCGGGGAAAGAGACCGTTCGGCGAGGCTAGCCGGTCGAGCCTCCCGGAATATGCTAAGAAGCTTGGGATTTCTGATCCGGCGACTGCACTGTTCACTAGTCCGGACCTTCGGGATTGCCACTTGCAGTGTAGCCCGGAGGAAAGGCGTTTTCTAGGCCGGATCTTCGGCCGCATTTGTGTGCCGGAGGCGGAGGTTCTACTTGCGGATCAAGCGGTTGGTGACACCTTCGACGACGTTGACGTCAAGTTGGCGGAGCTAATGCTCTTGAACCGCTCAGCGAGGCGGAAGGTTAGCTCCGACATGGAATTTATGAGGAACCATATTACTGATCTTGAGAAGGAGAATAGCAAACTGGCGCGGAGTCTAGAGAATAAAGAAATTGAAATGAAGATTGCTTCGGAGAAGGCCGCGAAGGCTCGAGAGGAGGCGGTTGAGCTGGCGAAGCGTAATGCTGATCTGACTGCCGTGGGAAAAGAGAAAGACAAGGCTTTGGCCGAGGCCGAGGGTCGGCTAGGTGATTTGAACAAATCTTGGCGAGCGAGTATGGAGAATGTCAAACGTAAACTTGATTGTTGTCTGACCGAGGCTGGGGGCTCTGCCGGAGAGCCATTGCCTGCAGCTGACGCAGAGGCCTTCGAGGGCTGGCTGGGTAACGAGCTTGATGTATTTAGCTCGCTAGTTTCCAATGCAGCCGATTTTGGTGGCTACGCCGGGGCCTTGGCAATGGCGAGCACGCTTCGTCTGGCGGATTGTGATCATCTTCGCAAGATCAAAAGGCCGAGCCATGTCTTTCCGTCGGTTGATGAAGTTCGTCGGATGAAGGTTGATGACGCAGAAGTTCGGAACTGTGCGATGCGTTTGCTTCGCAAGTTTTGGATCTCCGGAGGTGGCCGAGCTCTCGCCTACGAAGAAGCTGCCGAGGCTACACGCCAGGTTCGCATTCTTTTTAAGATTTTTGATTTTTGTTGGTTTGTTTTAGAGGGGTTGTTGTTGATTTTGGTGAGGTTTGTCTTTTGTTTTGCTTATAGGCTCGACGAGATGCAATGCCCTCGCCGCCCACGGAAGTTGCAGCGAGGGGTGGCTCCGAAGCCGCCCCTGAGCCAAGTTGTGCGGGGGTTACGCTCGCCGAGATCGAGGCGTTGACCGGGGACGTGCCGATCGCTGAAGGAAATGCTGCGCAGGCGACGGCGATGGAAGAGGAGACTGCTACGAATGTCGAGGCTGCTGCGGAGGAATCCACGGCGGAGGAGGCGTCAGCTGGGACTTCGACTGTCGCCGTTGGCGAGGGTTTGGAGATTATCCGAGGGGAAGCTGGTCAGGTGTGATCCCTGGGTTTGTTGTGGGGAGGTAGCCGTTTTGTAGTTACTGTGGTTGTAAAGACTTGATGAGGCTGAAGCAACTTTTGTATTTTGGTGAAACGTGCAGGTTCCTGATGGAACCGTGCTAAACGTGTTGGACATCACTCCGCTGGTGTTAAATTATCAAGATGTTTTTATAACTGGTGAGTCGTGGGCTCGCGCTATGTTTAAACATCCTTCGCTGTCCTTTGAACGTTTTTGGTGGTCAAAGGTGCGAAGGTATGATTTAAAGAATGGTAGGTCGGATCGTTTTTGGCGCAAGGCAGATTATACTGATCGTCAAGCCGACCGCTATTTGTTTGGATCTTCTTCGATCTCGCAAGCCAGCGGAGATGATGATATTGACGAGAACACAGCTTTGGAATATTTATTCGGGCAAAGGGAGCTTGGAGTTGGTTCGGATGGGGCGCTTTTGATCCCGAAGGAAGAACCTTCGGAAGTTAATGAGACGAGGCATAGATACATGTATAGGGCGAGGGTTTTGCCCGGGGAGCTGCCAATTGTCCCTGCAGCTCCTTTGTTGTGGGGGCCCCTGGTTCCAGTGGAGAGGGGGTTTGAGGAGGAGGCCGAAGGTTTCGGTAATCTGGTGTTGATTGAGGGGGGCGATGGTTCCTTGTAAAGAATTTTTATTTTTGGGATATGTTCGTTGTTGTAACGTTACTTTGTAACGGCATGAGAAAGACGTAAGGGTTGCGTGCCATGTTTGCTATGCTATTTAACGTTTCTTATATTGTTTTAACAGCGACGCCCTGTTTTATTTTTGGCGAGGCTCGCGCGCTTGCTCGCGTGAGCTTGTTTTGAAAAAACAGCGACGCCCCCTTTTTCTTTTAGCGAGGCTCGCGCATTTGCTCTCGTGAGCTTGTTTTGAAAAAACAGCGACGCCCCCTTTTTCTTTTAGCGAGGCTCGCGCATTTGCTCTCGTGAGCTTGTTTTGAAAAAACAGCGACGCCCCCTTTTTCTTTTAGCGAGGCTCGCGCATTTGCTCTCGTGAGCTTGTTTTGAAAAAACAGCGACGCCCCCTTTTTCTTTTAGCGAGGCTCGCGCATTTGCTCTCGTGAGCTTGTTTTGAAAAAACAGTGACGCCCCCTTTTTCTTTTAGCGAGGCTCGCGCGTTTGCTCTCGTGAGCTTGTTTTGAAAAAACAGCGACGCCCCCTTTTTTTAGCGAGGCTCGCGCATTTGCTCTCGTGAGCTTGTTTTGAAAAAACAGCGACGCCCCCTTTTTCTTTTAGCGAGGCTCGCGCATTTGCTCTCGTGAGCTTGTTTTGAAAAAACAGCGACGCCCCCTTTTTCTTTTAGCGAGGCTCGCGCGTTTGCTCTCGTGAGCTTGTTTTGAAAAAACAGCGACGCCCCCTTTTTCTTTTAGCGAGGCTCGCGCATTTGCTCTCGTGATGAGCTTCTGTTGTGCTTTGCGGGGGTGCTTAACTTTTTTGGACTTCGCGCCTCCCTTTGTTTTAGGCGGAGGTGAAGTTTGCTTTTTTGCGAGCCCCTGTCATTTGTGCCAGGGTGCTCGACTTTCCTCCCCTTGTCTTAGGCGGAGGTGAGTTTGCTTTTTGCGAGGCCCTGTCGTTTGTGCCAGGGTGCTCGACTTTCCTCCCCTTGTCTTTGGCGGAGGTGAGTTTGCTTTTTGCGAGCCCCTGTCGTTTGTGCCAGGGTGCTCGACTTTCCTCCCCTTATCTTAGGCGGAGGTGAAGTTTGCTTTTTGCGAGCCCCTGTCGTTTGTGCCAGGGTGCTCGACTTTCCTCCCCTTATCTTAGGCGGAGGTGAAGTTTGCTTTTTGCGAGCCCCTGTCGTTTGTGCCAGGGTGCTCGACTTTCCTCCCCATATCTTAGGCGGAGGTGAGTTTGCTTTTTGCGAGCCCCTGTCGTTTGTGCCAGGGTGCTCGACTTTCCTCCCCTTGTCTTAGGCGGAGGTGAGTTTGCTTTTTGCGAGCCCCTGTCGTTTGTGCCAGGGTGCTCGACTTTCCTCCCCTTATCTTAGGCGGAGGTGAAGTTTGCTTTTTGCGAGCCCCTGTCGTTTGTGCCAGGGTGCTCGACTTTCCTCCCCTTACCAAGGGGATGAACAGTGTAAGAGGACGACTCTTTTGGGAAATTGAGCATCTTCCACTTCCGCGTTACCTTCGCTACCGCTTCCGACGCTTGGCCGCCTTCGCTCTTCCCCCTGCACAAGTGCGGAGGTGGGGCAAGTGCGTTTCCAACAGTTAGGCGCCGACCGTGGGGAGAAGACCGAAGGTTTGACCTTCGGCCATGCTCGCCGGACCTTCGGCTTCGCTTGCCTCCGGGGCAGCGCGCACTCGCCGCTTGCCTGAACCTTCGCTCCAAGCGAAGGTGGCGTTGTGAGTCAGCGAAGGTTTCCTGCAGTGCGACCGTCGACTTAGACCTGCATGGAAATGCAACAAAGCGACGAGGGTCGAACCCGCATCCGGGGGTTAGGGTAACAGTCTCTAATAGGAGAGGGACCTTGCAAAGACACATAGACTGCGCGAGGGTTATTTCGAGCACTAGTTCGAGCGGCGCTTCTGCCGAGGGTCCTTTCCCCCAACAGGGCCAGAGTTCGACGAATATGAATTGGACTATCCCGCTATGACTGGGGTTAGGGTCCTTGGTCAGGCGATCAATTTAGAAGTTCCATGGTGTACTAAAGACATCGAGATCTATGGGAACACGCCAACGCCGACCCCAACGCCGACATCACAACCCTCGTCGGTAGCCGGATCTTGTCCCTCGGATCCGGATGGCGGCGGTGATGATGATGACGACTATGATGGCAAGCAAGACAAGGAGAACAATGAAGCCCGAGGCATGGACCCTCCTGCAAGCCCTCCCATTGGACCGACCAATGCCAATGGAGGTAAGGAGGCAGCACCGGAGGAGACAACAATGACGCCTCTAGGGCATCCGAGCACGAGCGGTCCACCACGACCAAGCTCTCCGCCTCCCGACAATCGACCGCCTACCGCCCCGAGCGAAGGAGCGGAATCTATGGAGGCAGAACCGAAGGCGAAGACACCGCCGGCCACAAGCGACACATGTGAAAACGAAGTACTGGCCGGAGGTGCGAGGCCGATGACACCACCTGCAAAGCCAACAGAGCTCCAGCCAGTGTCCTCGCGCGCCAAAAAAGACTACAGACACCGAGGAGGCTAGACTTGAGCGCACCGCATTCTATACCAAATTTGAAAGGTATATATGCTTCCATCTTGTGTGTAATCAATCTATTTATAGGTTATGAGCTTCTTGAATTGTTTTCATACACTAACGTTGCTATCCCATTGTTCTAGGCCGAAATCACCACCTCATAGGGGATTCATCATGGATGAATGCCCCGGTTATTTTGTGAATGGGAAGTTCATGTTACCTCAGGCCCAACTTGCCTGCGACGAGAAGTGGGAGGTACGGAGGTTCCATTTGTGGTATATGCAAGCGGCCAAAGCTGGCCTTTCAAACATAACGACCAGGATTCCGGTAGAGATCTTTAACTTGGGCAAAGATGTTCAACTCGTCTTGGAATTCGGAGACATGCATAGACTACTGCGTAGGAAGGACCTTGACGTCGCTCACCTCACCTTGTTTTCTATGTAAGTGGATTACCATTTTTCACAAATCCCCTGCATTCGTATAGGTACCTTGTCAATTTAACTAATGCCATTCGACGACTTGTACATGCAGGATGATGGCCCATGTAAGCAACGAACGCAACCTTGGTGTGCTCTATCTCTCTCCAATGCATCTTGCTGAGAAACAGATCATTGGATACGAGAAACCGGACAACCACCCTGACCTTATTGACTTGACCAATCGTCAGAGAGATAACAAACGCAAAAAGGCCATCAACACCGAGAAGTTGAAAGTGGGGACATACATCTTAGGAGTCATGAAGATGGTCAGGAGAGATGGTTGTATCCTCGCTGCCGTCCACTTTGGGTAAGTCAAAAACATGAATGTTTATGGGATAAGTGGCTACCTAAGATCATCCATGCTCATCATAGTCTTTGTTTTGTTCGAATGGTGTAGCGAGGGCCTCCATGGGCACTGGATTGCATTTATCATCTATCCTCAGGAAGGCAGGGCCTGCATATTTGACTCATTGAGGCATTCAAACAAAGCAGGGTACAAGCACTTTGAAGATTGCTTGAGATTGTAAGTCAAGGATCTTCAAATTAGTTCATTTTTATCATACGTTTTAGAACTATGACTAACACTAGTGGAGTACATACAACGCTTATAAGGAGTACGTAAAGGAGCCAAGTGAATTTGATCGAAGGACAGAGAAGTTCAAGAAGAAGCATGAGAATAGAATCAAAATCAAGCGTCAGTTCCCGGTACGTGTACTTGAAGCTTCACTTATGCTTTTTCCCACACCATGCATATATTATCGATCTATACCAAAGTGTTGTAATGCTTGTGTATCATGCAGTGTGCCAAGCAACCACCAGGGACAACTTTGTGTGGGTACTACGTCTGCGAGTACCTAAGGGCCTGCAGGAAGTACAACAGTAGCTGGCGGCAGCTCAAGAAAGCAACTGAATGGTGGGAAAGAGAGCAGAGCAATTAACATAACTTCGATCAAATAGTGGCAGACATGTGCAAGTTTTTCACTGACCATGTAGCGCATGAAGGGCAACCGTTCTTTGATACAGATGCCCCGTTAGCACTGCTTCCCGAGTACGAGAAGCTCAGGAAATGGACCACCATGCTACGCGACGAGATGAAGGATTACAATTTGAACATGGACTTCGTCAATTAGTTTGTTTGCAAACTGACATATGTAATATAACACTTTAACGATTTCGTCAATGTTCTATGGATGACAATGAGAACAAGTTAATGTATGCATGTATACATATGTGTCATGTGTTTTGTCTATGTTTGACCTGTTAAATACAGATTCGATTATGCATTCAAATTTGTGCTGCTGTATTTTTTTTTAAACCTGAAAATCTTTAACCATGACGGGCAAGTTACGCAGCCCGTCAAGGTTAATGGTATTAACCGTGACGGCCAAGTTACGCTGCCCGTCAAGGTTAATGGTATTAACAGTGATGGGCATGTTAAGCAGCCTGTCACAGTTAATACATTAATCTTGACGGGCATGTTACGCTGCCCGTCACGGTTAACACCATTAACCATGACGGGCACGTTACGCCGCCCGTCACGGTTATTGGTAATAACCGTGACGGGCTCAACTGCCCATCACGATTAGCTTCGATTTACTGTGACTAGGCGTGCGCGACGGGCTCAATTGCCCGTCATGGTTAAATAAAAACGACCGTCACGCAAAAGAATTCTATAGTAGTGTCCCTGAGGACGATTGGCGTATAAAAATAAATAGTTCCGGAGATCGGCAGGAAATAAAGTTTGCCGATCCAAATTGGGCTCGCACTGGAGAAGAAGAGTACCGCGAGTACATCTGGCAGAAGGGACAGTGGTGCCCGCCAGGTTTAAGGAAGAGCCAGAAGAGGAGAGTGCAGCGCTTAAGGAACAGAGAGTTGAACAAGCAGACACCAGGACGAAGCGAGTTTGGCGTCCCAAAGAGAGGCCGGATGGATGTAATCGTTCGGCTGATACATGCATGGCGTTCTTTCTCCCATCAGAGTTTGTAGCTCCCAAAAATCAAGATGTCCAAGAAGAGACGTACTCATATTTTGATGAGAGTGAATTTCAGGATTTATTAGCTCATCTTGTCTTGGCTGAAAAGGCAGTATTTAACAAACCAACTAGCCACCGACACTTGAAGCCATTGTATATGAGAGGGTATGTCAATGGAAAGCCACTGACCAAGATGTTCATTGATGGAGGGGCTGCTATAAACATCATGCCGTATACCACCTTCAGGAAACTCGGGTTGACAAGTGAAGATCTTTTAAAAACCGACATGGTCTTGAGGGATTTTGCTGGCAATTCTTCTGACACACGAGGAGCAGTCCATGTCAAGTTAATGATTGGGTCTAAAACCTTAATCACCACCTTCTTCGTCATTGATGGCAAGGGGGCATATAGTTTGCTGTTGGGAAGAGATTGGATACATGCTAATTGTTGTGTGCCATCAACTATGCATCGATTCCTTATCCAGTGGATTGGAGATAACATTGAAATCGTCCATGCCGATGACTCTGTGAGTGTTGCTAATGCAGAGTCTATCCACTGGGAATATGATGGTGTTGAATGTTTCTCTGGAAGAGCTTGGGAAGCAGGTCCTGTGAATGTCTTCGACGAGGACCAATAGCCGATTCAAGTAATCGGCTCTCAGAGCAATTTTTGAATCCAAAACCGGTGGTAATGGAGGTAAATTGAGGCCAGAATTTCATATCGGCTGACAAGGAATAAAGTGTTGATAATGAAGCCGAAGTAGGATCAGTATGTACAAGTCTGGGTCTCAAGATATGCTTCGAAATCTCCAAACCTTTAAGGGAGTTCTCGTTATTCCTTCGTTACCAGAGCTCATGGAAACCCAGAGAAGATTCGTACGAAGTGACGTACAATAGAAGTTTTTGATGAAATTGAAGATATATAAAGGCACTTCCACAACTTGGTGATTATTTCGAGGTTTACGTGACGGCCGATAAGCCTTATAATAGGATCGGCCCTTATTTTAGTTTTAAGGGAAAGATGATTAGCAGTTTGCTTTAGCCGAAAAATGTTAAACCCAAGGAAGGGTATTCGGCTGTGACAAATTTTGATTCGTGTGTGTTACTTGTCAAGTAAAGCTTCGGCACTACTTATTAAAGCCGAACGCATGAAAATTATGTGACTCGAAGGATATTTTATACAGCCGATGTAAAAGCATCGCCTTTAGCAGAAAAATATTCCAAAGATTTAAGTTATAGCCGATATTTTTATCGCCTTTGGTACGGATGATCATGACTTTGGTGACCCTA
Source organism: Coix lacryma-jobi var. lacryma-jobi (assembly GCA_009763385.1). NCBI lineage: Eukaryota > Viridiplantae > Streptophyta > Magnoliopsida > Poales > Poaceae > Coix > Coix lacryma-jobi. The sequence goes on from CM019828.1 coordinate 70,728,481, forward strand.
GCATTTTTCAAGATGGCAGGTTTATCGGGGAAGGAGAAAAGTGAAGTGCAGTAAGTGCAATGCCGAGTGACATGACATATCGGAGATAAGATCTAATCGGCTAAAGTGACGTCATACATTCGGCAAACGTTCTTCCGAAGGGATTTTTTGCGATCAGGAAGGAATTGCTAAGGAATTAAGGAATGCAAATAAATATTACTCACAAGAGGAATGAGCTTTATTCAGTTACAAGATCTGTCCTAAAGTACAAACTACTTTTGAAATAGTTTGATCAAACTAAGAATCAGTGGTTTCAGCAAAGGACGATGGCGTAACCATCAGGAGCTTTAGAAACTTCAAAGTCGTCCGGAAATACATCTGCGGGGTCGACTGATAGAAGAGGGGTAATCTTCTTTGACTCAAGAACTAGTCACCACCAACTTGAGGAAAAAACCCCAGCGTGCACACCTTGAATGAAGGCATAGTCTTTGCAACCATCTACGGCGTACACACCTTGGATGATGGCCTGATCTACACAGCCGTCCACTGCATGCACACCTTCGATGACGGCCTGATCTGGGCGACCGTCGGCAGCATCAAGGCCGGCCTCAGCCGTGTTCTTATGAACATTCATTTTGCCGACAGTTCTGTTTACTTTCAGACGATCAATCTTTGTAGGAGTAGTTGGCAAAAGGAGAAGATGTGTCAGGCAAATGCAAGCTTGATCGGAGGAAAAGGTCTTGTAAGAATTTCATTAACCTATGATAACGTTGTAGATCTGTTTCCGCTGGCTTGAGTGTTCAACTTCCTCGGTGTCATACCTCCTGGGGAAGCCTTCTGAGAAGAAAGCCTGAGCATGTTTGGACATAGGCCTTACCCTGAAAGGGAGGAAAACAGTAAGTCAAGGATAAGATGAATAAGAAGAGCCACTGCAAGGGGGCAGGGGGATAATTTTTACCCATAACATCGGTGAATCGATGCTCTGCTATCCCCTGTTTTGCCTTTGAAGGAGCATTTACTGAGATCACTGTCATTGGACATTGGTGGTGTTTTTTGAGCGGAAGAGGTTTCTCTCTTTGGTTTAAGCCAAGAGCACGGAAGTGAGAGATAGTTACTTGGTTAAGGCCATATTTATAGAACTATGATCTACACATTGGAAGACCAAGCGTCGGAGTAAGTGTTTGCGCGGCTTGTGGACCGTTGTTGGGCCAAACCAAGTTTTTACTAATTTAAATGGTTCAGGATTCTGAAGTCTGAGAGACTGATTGAAGTAAGGCTGAGGGGTGATTATTATGTGAGACATTCAGTTTCAGTCAATTATTTGGAAGATTCAGTTACAATTGACATTGAGGACAAGGAAGCTGAAGGAGTATTATCTCGGCATCGTCATGAACCAAAGAAGGTTCCGAACCTAAGGTAATCAGTTGTGACAGTTGCTCGCGAAGCACAGATGATTAAGCATAGTTATCAATGATAGCCGGTGTGATATATGTCGCCACTGAGATAAGAAAAGGATCAATGGCTGGTACACTGACACACATTGGTCTCGAAGGATCAATTACAGATTGATTTCATTAGGACGAACAGAAGAACTTCTTATTTACAGAGAGGAAAAACACGTTGCAATAGAAGATCAGTTCGTCCACCCTATCCTATTCCTAATCGGAAAATCAAAGTCAAAAGAATCGGCCAGATCCATGCCAGCCTCTTTCATATCGTCAACAGAGCGTGCCACCTCGAAATCTAGCCCTCGCTCGCAGGCATCGAAGTTGCGGTAGTTGGCACCGGAGTGGATCCGAACGGTGTTGAAGGCGAGCGCTGCACCGTAGCCCATGTCAGCCCTGGAGATGTCAGGGAGAGCTCGGTTGACCTCATCCACCTGCCTCAGGGCTGTTGTGCCTGGTACATTGGCCATGAAGGCTAGGTCAGCAATAGCGGCTTCGAGGGAATGAAGCTTGGCCTCCAAAGCTGAGGGAAGGAAAGATCAGTAAAGCAAGGAAAAAGAATAGGGAAAGGACAATGGAGAAATACTTACCGATGGCCTGTTCCCGAGCGGCATCGCGCTCTCGCGAGGTTCGGCTGATCTCTCAATTTTTCCTTTCTAGATCAAGTTGAACATCCGCGACCTTCTGGGTCAGAACCTCGGGGAGTTCGTCGTCTGTCCTCTTGGACAGAAACAATGGTATAAGGGTAACTGCTTCATCTTCAAATAAAAACGATGAAGGACAACCTTTTCTTGGAGGTGCTGGAGGCCCCAAGCTCGAGGCTATGGCGGCTTCCCGCAGAAGACATTTTCTATCCAACTGATGGTAGAGAAGAAGAGGGTTTTTTCTGGTTTCGACTGAGGCAGAAGAGTCCCGAATGCGCAAGCCGGAATAGAGTGAAAGGAGGGCTTTAAAAGATCCCAAGTGCATCGGGAGACGAATCGGTAGGCACGGTAATTATGGCGTGTGAAGGCGGATGTTTCCAGAGGTTCCACGACGGTGCGAAAGAAAAGGGAAATTTTGGAATAAAACATTTATCCCAAAATTACGGGGCATGTGTTGACACCAGATTTTCGCACGCGTAAGGATATGACAGATGGGCCCAGCCAGCAGAAGGAGAAGGATTCAGCAAGCAAGTCGGCAGCTGTTTGGCCCTCAGAGTTCCGGCGGTCGGCTATTTTACGAGGCCATGGCTCCATTCGGGAAATGCATATTGCGAATAAAGCTGGCTTGCACGAGAAGATACATGGCGATGGAAGGCACCAGATAATATAGAATTTACATCTTTCCGTATTTCTTAGTAAAGTCGTAATCGTCTAGGACTCATGTTTCGTCCAGGGTATAAATATAAGCCCTCGACCATTGTAAAATTGTTCACAACCATATCAATACAATCCGGCCCCGTGCCACCTCTTCGAGTCCTTAGTCGTGTCGTCGAGTTCTTCGAGAGGAATCATCGATCCGTCGACCTCCGTAAGTACCGGCAACCTTGTTATCATGTCTAGTATCGTGCGGCGGATTTAGATATGATGCAAGTAGTCTCGTACGTTAAGCTTAGTATCGTGTAGCGGATTTAAGCTTATGACGGGAAGTTTTTGCTTATGCCTTGTATCGTGCGGCGGATTAAGTCATGAGTAAAAATAGTTATCGGCTCTGTTAGATTTGGCAGATCTAATAGATTCATTAAGTTATCATGTGTCGTATATTTTATTTATTCAATTCGTACAACACTTTTTGCCCAATCTAGATTGATCTTTTGTTCGGCATTGTTGGATGACTTCGCTTGTGCTTTTGCTAATCATAATATCATAATGGCCGAATTGACTTTTAATCTAGATTATTACATGTTGTGGGATCATGCATCCTAATCATGTTTAGGCTTTGATAGAGCTGGGGGTCGTGTGGCAGGTGCAGGTTTTAGATTAGTTTAATCATGCTTTGCTTGTTTGTTCCTTCTTCATGGACCCCAGTTCGGCTAGTTTGCCGATTCTGATTAAGCTTACATGAGTAATGAGTACATATAGATCTGTCCAGGTACACATGTGCTTTTAGCTTCCTATAGTTAGATTGTATCATGCGGTGGATTAATCTAATTATAAGGAGTGGTGTAGATTTATAGCAAGTGGTATCATGCGGTGGATTACCTTGCTTAAATTTATAGCTGACGGGTTTATGAAGGCTAGACGTGCGGCAGACTAGCTGGATTGGCCTATGCATGTGTTATCTGAATAGATTTATATTTATGAATTACCTCTTTTTATCCTTTTGTTACATATATGTTCGGCATTCAACATGTTTACAAGCTTTATTTTATATTTGACGAATGATACTATAAACCTGTTTCGACAAACAGCTTTTATAGTTGTGTGCCGTCATGATTGGCTTTCAAAGCCGTACATATGGAACTGTCTGGTCTCACCCGGCATGTTTCAAGGTATTCTCACATTTTTATCCCTTGTTGGTTTTCAGGTCAAACCGACTGGCACGTTTCCGGAACCAGTACGCTCCGGGCACCCGATTGAAGCCAGCCTCGTTCGGCTTGTTGTGTGCCTGACGCGAGACGTCACGTTTTGCGTCAACAGTACCAAAATAGTAAACTAATAGATCCACTGTGTAGACAACGGAATTATGAAACTAACGCAAGTTGAACGGGTCAAAACGGAATTGAAATGAGCAAGTTAGGAGCTTTTGAATGGGAGTGGCAAAACTGTAAATCTTTTGAACTCGTTTTCGTATTTAAAATAAATCAAATCTGAAAAACACCGTGGCGCGGACCGGGTCTCATTTAACGAAAACAACAGGGGCTAGATCAAAAAGATCCGCAGACTCAGTGCACAGCGCAACTGGACGGCGGGTTGTTTTAAGATAAGTCCGAGGGGGTTTCTGCAAGAGTGTCAGCGCCGGCGGCGCGAGCTGGCGTGTTGCGCACGCGGCGCCACTTGTCAAAGCGCGGTTGGTGCGGTGCAGCGCTGTTCCATGGACACGAGGGGGTGGGCACCGTGGACCGAGTCTGTGGTCCGGTGCATACCTCTTCGCCGGTCGGATCTAATCACAGTCGTTGGAAACAAAATTGACGGCGCACGGAAACAGGGAAGGGGCTCGCGGCGGCTCGCGGCGGCAACAGGCACTAGCAGACGACGGCGCCGTGGCCAGGGTGCCCGGGTTTCGCAGGGGAGGATGCGACGGTGCTCTACTGGACTAAGCGAGGGTACGGGAAGGCGGAGGACCTCGCCGCGGTTCGAGTGGTGGGGTCAGTGGCGCCAGCAGGGGTAAAACGCAGCGGCGCCATGGGAGGGGAGCATGAGCTCACTAGTGTGCGCCGAGAGGGGTCCTAGGGTGCGATAGAGATCACGGGAACAGGCGGAATCGGAAGCGGAGCTTACAGCGGTGCCAAACGTGGTGTCCTCGGTGTCGGGGAAGGCTCGGGGACGGGGTCAGCACGGAGGGCGGACCGTCAGCTCCCTGGAACTCCGACGAGGTCGTAGATGACGAAGCAGCGACGTAACACCATCGAGAGGTGGCGCCGAGGCCTCGCGGTGATGAAGCGGGTTCAGCACCAGCGGCGAGGGGGATCGTGAAGGGTTGGTGTGGGAAGACCCGAGCAAGGCAGGGGCTTGTGAATGGCGGCGGCGTGGCTAGCACTAGGGCAAGGTGGCGAGGGACCGGGCTAGGGAGATATGGGTGTTGGTGGTGTGGGACGGTGTGGTTCCACAAATCCGCTCTTATGGCGGAGAGAAGGGGAGACGGGGTCGGTGCTGGTGTTCGGTGTGCGGATGCGAGCGCTCATTGCTTAGGGCGGAGGGAGGTTACGGGGAGAACTGGCATGTGGGCCCGCCGACAGTCATAGAGAGGGCAGTCGGCAGCTCGGGCGCGCGGGATGCTGAGGGGGAGCGGGCCGCGGCTTGCGCTGGGCCGCGCGGGGGAGAGAGAGGGTGGGGTGCGGAGGACTGGGCCGGGGCGGGTGGCGGCTGGGCCAAGAGGAGGGGGAGCAGGGCGCTGGGCCGGCTGGGGACCGAGCGGGCCGAGGGGAGATTGTGGGCGCAGGCCGGGAGAGTGGAGGGGGAGGTGACGGCTGGGCCGCTTGGGAGAGGGTGAGATGAAGGGTCCTTTTGCCTTTCTCTTTTCTTTTTGTTTTGATTTTTCCAAACTTTGCAAAACCATTTGAAATCCAATTTCAAAATAGTATGAAATCAAATAAATTTGAAGAGTTTTGAAAACATTTTCCCTATGTTTTGTAAATAAAACTTTGAGTTTATATTCTGGAAAACTTTCATAAATATTTTATTTCTTTTCTAAATAGAATAAATTCGATACGCCCTATACGGGTTTAATAAATTTATTCTCCACTCAATAAAAATATGCAATGGCATGAATGCAACATGAAAATGATAAATAAATTTTATTTTCCTCCTCTAATAAACTAGCCAACTTATTTAATTTCTAATTTATTTAATTCAATTGGGGAAAAATTTAAATCAGGGTGTTACATGGGGTCCTCTAGAGCCACCTCTACAGCAAGCACCTGCTGCACCTCAGGGAGCGACAGCATCTGGCGAGGGGGAGGCTACTTCGGCGAGGCAAGCGCCCCGAAGCATTCAGCAAGCACACCCCCCGCAGCAGATGATCGGCGGCATCGACCAGCGAGTCACGTGATCACAAGCGTATGAGATCTCACACTTTGTTCATTCTGCATTTATTGCTTCTTTTGAGCCCAAAGATGTTAGACATACTCTTTCTGATCCTAACTAGGTTAATGCCATGCATGAGGAGTTAGAAAACTTTGAGCGAAACCAAGTTTGGACCCTAGTTCCACCTCCACCCCAATGCCACCCTATAGGTACCAAATAGATTTTCAAAAACAAACAGGGTGAGGATGGGATGGTAGTGAGGAACAAGGCTAGGCTAGTGGCCCAGGGTTTTTGCCAAAAAGAGGGGATAGATTATGAGGAAACCTTTGCCCTGTAGCCCGTTTAGAAGCCATTAGGATTCTTCTAGCCTTTGCTGCTTCGAAGGGTTTTAAGCTTTACCAGATGGATGTCAAGAGTGCTTTCTTGAACGGGTATATGGAGGAAGAGGTTTATGTTAGGCAACCCCCTGGTTTCGAGGATCCCAAGCTTCCAATCCATGTACTTAAATTGTCAAAAGCTTTGTATGGTTTGAAACAAGCCCCGAGAGCGTGGTATGAGCGTTTGAAAACCTTTTTGCTCTCCAAGGGTTTTAAAATGGGATGGGTAGATAAAACTCTGTTTCTCCTCAAGTAAGGCAATGACACCCTTTTGATTCAGATTTACATGGATGATATCATCTTTGGTAGCTCTTCTCATGCACTTGTTGCCAAGTTTGCAGATACTATGAGCAGGGAGTTTGAGATGAGTATGATGGGTGAGTTGACCTTCTTCCTCGGGTTGCAAATCAAGCAAACCCGAGACGGGACGTTCGTGCATCAAGGCAAGAACACGAAGGACATCCTGAAGAAGTTTGACATGGGTGAGGCCAAGCCTCTTACGACGCCCATGGCGACGACTGCTACGATGGACGCGGACCAGGACGGAGAGCCAGTTGACCAGAAGGAGTACAGGAGCATGATCGGCTCGCTCCTGTACCTGACGACGATGAGGCTGGATAAACAGTTTTCTGTGTGTCTGTGCGCTCATTTTTAGGCGTCCCCTCGGACTTCTCATAAGCAAGCGGTCAAGCGCATCATGAGGTACCTCTGATACACTCCAGAGTTTGAACTTTGGTACTCTTCTTCTTCGACCCTCTCGCTTTGTGGTTATTCCAATGCGGATTTTGCTGGCTGTCGTCTTGAGCGCAAGTCTACTTCTGGGACATGTCAGTTTCTTGGCTCTTCTTTGGTTTCGTGGTCTTCTCGCAAACAGTCGAACGTAGCCCAGTCTACTATAGAAACCGAGTATGTTGCCGCTGCTTCTTGCGCTTCGCAGCTTTTGTGGATGGTTGCTACATTGCGTGATTATGGTCTAGATTTCAATCGGGTCCCTTTGCTTTACGACAGCACTTCTGCCATTAGTGTAGCAAAGAACCCCGTTCTTCACTCCATGATCAAACACATTGATGTTCGCTTTCACTTTCTTCATGATCACTATGAGAAAGGTGACATTGACCTCAGGCATGTAGACACCCATAACCAGGTTGCGGATATCTTCACCAAGCCTTTGGATCTCTCAACTTTTGCTAGGTTGAGAGGTGAGCTTGGTGTGTGTTTCCCCTTTTAGATGGGGGAAGCATTTTGCTTGATGTACCATAGACTGACTTTTTCTTACTCCCTTGTTCTTGAGTTTGTCTTGTTTTACTCCGATACTGTTTTCTGCATGCATTTCATCATGTATACATATTATATTTTCAAGCTTGATGTCTATATTCCTTAGAATAAATTTATGCTCTGATTAGTGTATGCTTTGATGATATATGATGATGTCTGTAGCTTAGGCTCTCTTTGATCACTAATATATGTTATGAGCTAAGCTATCTTTCAGAATGATGAACATGCTAAATGAACTTAAAACTTGATACATGTTCACCATTGAGATTCGCAACTAGCATGTGTAGAATGTGTTGAGGTTACTTATGCTATACATATATGCTAGGTTGCTATGTCTCTAGTTCTGAGTCTTTCACTTGCTTGGACTATTCATATTCTGCTTAAAATGAACCAAGTATTAGTGAATTGAAAAGATCGAGATGGGATTGCTTTGTCAGCACATCACGGTATCGAGACTGTTTCTCACAGCACCTTGAGTTAAACTTGAGCCGTGCAGTGTAAGACCAAAACCAATGCTTCAAGCTTCTGATTGCATATGCATAGGCTTAGCTCGGTTGAAAAGTTAGGCAATGACAACCTTTCAACCTCTCGCAATCACATGCTGAAATTGAACTTGTGTGATAACCGCTGCATATTCTCCGATAAAATCTGAAAACGCAAGTCTATGTTTCATTCTATAGCATGATGATTGAACTGTGCTAGGGGTAGTTCACCTTGTATACATGTTTAGCACTTGTTTGACATCCTGTCTATACATGTTCTGTGCTATTTTGATGGTGAAAACCCTTTCCGAATGGCTTAAAACTGCTCACTTGGCTTATGCATTCATATTTCGTATTCGGTGATCAGTTTGAGCCTTTGCTAGCATTTTTTGCTTGCTGCTTTATAGTCGTATAAGCACTCTTTAGAGCATTTATTCACTCTATCGATTATATACCTGAAGCTGCTAACATGCATCTTCTGACTCATGTGCATTTGCTTGACTTCGATAGGCATGACCCAGCCCCGTTTCGCTTATTTGATCTCTTTTCCCTTCCCTTTTGTTTGCAAATTGCCCCCAAGGGGGAGAATTTTTCCAAGGGGGAGTGTGTCTTGATGTGGTGACAATTTGCAATTTAAGCTTCACTTGTTGAGGGGGAGTCCTTTGAGTGAGGGGGAGCAATTTCTGCCTTGCTCTTAGTCGGTTTTCATTGGTATCAACCGTTTCAGCTAGTTGTGTCGAGCCTCTGTGCCTGTGTCTTGAGGGACTAGCTGTTTTCACCGTGATTTGGTGTTTCTTGATTGGTATCGAGCTTACTGCTAGTTGTGTGGAGCCTCTGTGCCTCTATCTTGAGGGACTAGCAGTAGTTGCCTTTTATGCAGTCTTCATTTGGTATCGAACTTTCAGCTAGTGGTGTTGAGCCTTTTCTGCCTCTTCTTGAGGACTAGCTTGATCTTGACTTGGTTGCGTCGAGCCATTGCCCATGCCTTTGGGAACCAAGACTTTCTCTCCGTTGTGATCGAGTTTTGCTCTTTGATCAGTCGTTGCTCCGATCCGTTGCTTGGTTGTGTCGAACCATTGCCCATGTCTTTGGGGACCAAGCTTTGCTTATCTCAATTTGTTCATTTTCGGCCTTTCTCTTGGCTTTTGGACATCTCGAGTGAGTTTTCTCCTTCTACCTAATTCTGCTTTTTTCTATTTTTTATTACGGTTACTATGAGTTGATGATGCACTCATCAAGGGGGAGATTGCGAACACAAGGTTGACATGCGCCCTTGTGGTTCCCTTCCTGAGTGATGAGTGATCGGTCAACGGGCAACATGTCTCTTGGCTGTGTTGATGTGCAGGTGTGGAGATCGGAGACAGTGGTCGAAGGTGAGGTGAAGGTCAAGTCGAGACGTGCCGCGCCGACGGACCGGGAGCGGTGAAGGGCGGACGTGAGGCTTGGACTGATGGACCAGGAGACCTGAGGACCAGCTGTGGTAGCTGGCACGTGGCATCAGCAAGCAAGAGCACATGGGGATGTGCGGTGCATCGGCCGAGTCGGGAGGAAGGTGATGGCGTCGTGACACTTGGCGGGAGGCCGAGACGGAAGGCGAATGCACTGTGCCCGGTGTGGAGGCTGGACATGCTCCGGCATCGGTGCTGGAACTCGGGGTGTGCGAACCACATCCCGTCTACAGCGCGGGTTTGGTAATTGAGCCTCAAAAAACTACCCTCAACGGTTTCTGAGTTTGGGCCTCAAAACTCGGGGTGGCGGGTTTCCGAGTTTGGGCCTCAAAACTCGGCGTGGACGGTTTCCAGGTTTGGGCTTCAAAACCTGGGCTCGCGGGTTTCTGAGTTTGGGCCACAAAACTCAGCCGGATGACAGGTTTCCCGGTTTCAGCCTCAAAACCGGGGGAAGGCCCAGGTTTTCCAGTTTCAGCCTCAAAACCGGGGGAGGACCGCAAAAAGGACGGTCGACGCGTGGCGGCGTGGAGAGGCTGGCGTGGCGGCGAAGCTATCCAGGAGGAAGGCGCAGGGGTCGACAGGGCGGCACGTGGAGGCATCCTGAGGCTTGCGTCGAGGCGAAGCTAAGGATGAGGAAGGCGTGTGGCCATCGGATCAACTATCAGCAGAGTTGGACCGGGATACCCCTCGGGTTGGCCGCTTTGCTCTTGTATCTAGGGGTAGAAAGGGGATTATTGTATTAGGCTATAAATAAGAGAGGCACCCCTCCTCTCCCTTCATCCTCGCAACATTTGTTTCCTAAGCTCTCTCTCTCTAGCCCTCGCTTAGGTCTCTATCATACCTCGCTGCATGTGATCCGCAGAGACGGGAATCATACCTCTGTGTATTTGGATCTTTTGAGGAAACGAGAATGTATTCTCGTTATCTCCTCGTGTGGAGGAATTTCGGCTCAAATTGAATCGAATCGCGTTTTGTGTTCGTGTTCTTCGCGTTTTCGTTTTTCCCCTTCGGGAGATTTGCCTCGTTCTCCCTATTCGAGAGGTTGTTTTCGATTCCACTTGAACCAACTTGTTCTAGATCGTGAGGCGCCTCTTTTCACCGAAGGAATCCATCCCTAACATCACGAGCTAGAGATCGGTCGGTTTTCGTGTTTGGATCGAGTTCTTTCTCTCTTGGTCATTCTTCTTCAATTTTCTTCGATTCTGCAATCTATAATTAGGTTTAAGCCATAATCTTTTAGAGATAGCTCATCAACCTTGTTTTGAACTCGTCTGCAAAATTTTAGATTTTTCGGAGTTGATTTGGTTGAGTTTTGGCTTCGAAATCAAAATGCACTGAAGCTGCAGCGTGGATACCAGACCTGTCCGGTATGAAACCCGGACGTGTCCGGTATACAAACTTTGGAATTTTGAGCTGAAATTTTGTGGAGATATTCCCTTTGGTGTCTACTAGTTCTGGTTAAAATTTCATAATTTTTGGACACCGTTTGTTAGGGTTTTGGATTTTTCTGCCTAAACTGGTCTGGGCAGTAAATACCAGACGTGTCCTGTGTGAATCCCGGACGTGCCCGGTATTTAAACTTTGGAGTTTTGAGCTGCAATTTTTGGGAGACCTTCCTGGGGGTGTCTGGTACCTGTGGTTCAAATTTCACATTTTTTGGACACAGTGTCGTACTCCTTTTGGTTTTTCTCCTAGGATTGGTGACTGCAGTTTTGCATTTGCTCCGAGGCTCTTTTGAGTTCGTGTAGTGTCCCGCTGTGCTTCTTGAAAGCATCCACCCTACATCTAGGGTCATGGACACTACCGAGTCTTGTCTTGCTTTTGGTGTGACTCTCTGGGACAAGGGCCATTGATTTCTCGAGAAGAAATTTGAGGTTCCCATTCACCCCCCTCTGGTCGCCATTTCGGTCCTTCACAAACACCTTCGAGGTACTTGGCGGTGCGGAGGCAGGAAGCCAGCCGTTCTTCTTCGAGGTGGTCGAGGTCATCGTAGCGAGCCTGGTCAGAGACGTCTTCATTGTAGTTTTCTACGCGTGGGGAGCGGAAGACGACGTCTGCGGGGATGACTGCCTCGGAGCCGAAGACCATGAAGTATGGCGAAACGTTGGTGTTGTGGCTGGGTTGAGTCCGGAGACCCCAGAGTACAGAAGGGAGCTCGCACATCCAGCGACCAGGGTGCTTTTCGTCCTTCTGGTAAAGGCGCTTCTTCAGAGCATCGAGGAGCATGCCATTGGCATGTTCGTGTAACACCTCTGGTGTTTAACTGTAATTAACTTGACATGTCATCATCATTAGTCATTAATCATTCTTGCCTTGCATTTATGTTTGCTTAGCACTTGTGTAGCAATCTCTTTTCAAAAACCCTAAAAGCCCAATTCTCTCTATAAGGGCAAAATGGTAATTTCACCTCTGTGCCTAGTTCTATTTAATTCTTGTTCAAATTTAGTGCCCTGATGTTTGCTGCATTGATCAAAGTTCAAAAATCAGATTTGATTTGATTTTCCCTTTTGCAAAACCCTAAAATCCCAAATCCTGGATTTATTCCCTTTTTGATAACTTTTTCAAAAGTCAAAATTTTGAGTTGGTTCAAAAAGAGAAGTTGTGAATCTGATCGAGAGGAACAACTTTGGTATTTACAAATTTTCAAGTCTCAGTTTGAAATCCAAAGTAATTTTGATTTGAATCAAATTTGAAAAGTGTCCCCTTTTCTGTTTTTGAATATAGTTCAAAAACTATTTGGAATTTGAAAATGTTCATATTGACAAAGTTGTAGATCTCATTTTTCTGAGCAACTTTGGTATTTTGAGTTTTTGTCGCACAGTTCAAATTTTGGAAGTAATTTGCAAAATACAGATACCAGCCAAAAGTCAAACCCTAGGGCATAGCCCTGTTCATCTTCATCGCGTAAGGGGAGGGCCCCGGTCGTGGCCGAGCCTCCGGCGCTGCGCGCGCCACGCGTTTGGCAGCCGCTCGTCTGTCCCCGACCAGCCGCCTGCGTCCGCACCATCATTCCGCCCCCGCACGCGCACGCGCTGACCTCCACACCCGTCCCCTACAGTGCCCAGCGCGTCGCCGCCGCGTGGCCATCGCCGGCGAGCTCTCGCCCAGGCCCCGGCTGCACGCCATCACCTCCGCCAGAGCGCAATCGAGTGCGCACGCTCTCGCCGAGCTTATCCACCCCACCCCGTGCTCTCTACCGGCCTCTGGCCGCGGCTATATAAGCCCGCCGGAGCCCCGAGCTCCTCACTCATCTCCGCCACCGTGGCCAGGCCAGTCCAGTGCCTCCGCCGCTCCACCACCTAGCTCAGAAGCTCCTCCTTGAGCTCGTGAAGCTTTCCCACCCTTCAATTTCATCTCTACCGCCCTCAATCGCCCGGCGTAAGCTCGCCGTTCCCATCTCCGGCAGAAACCCGGCGAGCTCGGGTTCGTGAAATTCGCCGTCTCCGGCCATGATCATCCCTCACCGACCCCCGTGTCGTGTTCCTTGGTTCCGTGCGACTCTGACCAGGCCCTTGCGGTCTCGTGTGTTGCGCAGGGTCGCCGGAGCGCCGCTCGCCGCTCGCCGCCGAAGGAGCTCCACCGAACCACCGCCCCTCGAGCACGTGTCGAGCCTCCTTCCTCGAGCCTCACCCTCGAGCACGTGCCGAGCCACACCCTCGAGCCCTGCCTCCGATCCGTGGTAAGCACCCGAGGCCTCCGGCCTCTGCTTCCACTCCGTCTCGCCCGAGCCCAAGCCTCGAGCGGACTCATGCACCCTCCGCTTCGTCGAGCTAGGCCTCGGACGGACGCTTGCTTTTCCGTCTCGCCCGAGCCTTCCGTCTCGCCCGAGCCTTCCGTCTCGCCCGAGCCTTCCGCTTCGCCCGAGCCTCCGGGCCAGGCCTCGAACGGAGCACTCACTTTCCGACTCGCCCGAGCCCGTTTCGCCCGAGCCCTTCATAGAAGGAGCACAGTGCTCTTTTCTTTTTCTGAGAGTTGTGAATAGTGTTCTGTTTTCTCTTTTTTTGTGTGAATTAATCTGTTGTTCGTTAAATGCTGAGAAAATTATGGTATGCTCCTTGCACTGTGTAGTATTTTATAAAAATATGAAACTTGACTTTTCTGCAAGATTTTGAAAATGTAAAATTCCCCTTTTAATTGAAAAATGAAGGTTTTGGTATTTTTGGAGAGTGATCTATAACTCCAAAAATCTTGAGATAAATTTTTGAGACCTTGTTATAACATGCTGAACCTCTGGTAAAATTTTGAAGTCTTTTGGAGCAAGTTGATTTTTGAGCATTTATTTTAATTAAGGAATAGTGCCTTTTGTTAATTAAATGTTTAGATTTATTTGAGCATCTTAATGACCTCCAAAAATCATGAAATTTGTTTTGCCATCTGTTTATGCCTTAATGAACTTATGTGATTAATTTGGTAATTTTTGGAGCAACTTCATAAAATGACCTTTTAAATAAAATAAGAAAAATAGAAAAGATGGATTAGGGTTGGTAATAAGTGTTTAATGATGTGATCTTTGGATTGATTGATGTTCATAAACCCCTACCCTTTGGTCTATGATGTTTGTGATGATATGTTTGGTTAATACTTAGGATAATTATAATAAGGCCTAACATCAATAATGCTTAAGAAAGAAATGGTTACCTTTTATGCTCAACCTAGATTTCGATTATGCCTTGCCTAAGAGTAATCTAGATTCAGTGGAATTGTCTTGCACCATAAGTCCATATCATCATTCTCATGAGCATTCATCATTGCATCTGTATAGTTGACGAAGAAGGTACCAGAGTCGAGGCCGCTGTTGACGAACCAACTCCCGAGGCGACCCCGAGCTCCAACACCTATACCTACCCCGAGTCTGCTCTCTTTGCCATCCAAGGCAAGCCCCGGTGCATTTAACCCTTTCCTTGAATTTTATAAAATGATTTCCTTAAATGCTTTTGAGTTAAATTATTGCATTAGCTTTATAGGAGTTGTGTGCTATCCTAATTGATGCACTATCCACCTTGACCACTGATACACCCGATACCTGCTTTTCAAAAGTATTTGAAAAATGCTTAGCAATGCTTATTTAATTAGACTTTGCAATAAAATGCCAATTTTTAAAAGTGTGATCACTTAAGGAATGTTTATGGGAATTTTGGTCTTACTCCCCGGCTGTTGGCTAGGTATCTGATCCGTACCTAGTTAATAGCGAGGAGAGGTTGTCCGAGCGTACGGTGCCGTCATGTTGTAGTCCGGGACTCAACAGTTGACACCGACCGGGACATGGTTGAAAAACTGACAGGACTATTACGCTTGGGTGAGATATGACCAAGGTATAGTTCTGGCTGGAAAATTAGGGACCATCCGTATGGGGGCCTGCTGGTCAAGACTTGTAACTATTCACATACTACGGAAAGCTCTGGCTCCGAGGAATCCTTTATTGGACCGACAACCGCGCACTGGGAGTGGAGAGATGGCGGAAGTAGCATGTACCCACGTGTCAGGACCTGTACTCTTGGGTTAGAGTCCCGAGGTACTTGTCGCTGGCGGAAAATTGGAGTGGTGTACTGTACTTCCGGGTGGCGTAGGACCGGGCCCAATCTTGGAGGAATCGTGGTAGACGAGTTGGCATATGCAAGCTTGGGTGCTACATATGCAGTGTGGATAGGGATCCTCAGCTGAGTATTATTTATCCGGATTAACGTTGCTCCTCGGTTATGGAGATTTGGTCCACTGACTGTCAACGGAGAGTGGTTCTCAACTAGGAATGTTTTGAAATGTAAAATGAATCATGAATGATGAAGAATTGAGGAATACTGAATCTTTCAAAAATAAAATAAGGTTTACAAAAAAATGCTTTTCTGCAAAATACTTGATCTTGCTTAAGCCTTACCTTGACTACCCTAAGCCTCTCATTCCTGAGTCTTCTCCCTTTTCTTTAGTCGGGTAAGTCTTGTTGAGTACCCCAGTACTCAGGGTTTGTTACCCATGTTGCAGGTATGCCTGAGACCCCGATGTGTCTCGCACCCTGTTGCGTGACCTTCGTCCAGGAAGAGGCCGATGAGGCCGATGAGTAAATGTGCACCCTCGGGCTGGGTGTTACATGTATCTTTATGTTATTGTTTCCGCTACGTTGTCTACTTTGAATCACCCGAACAATGGTTTGTAATAACCGTACTCCTTACCTCATTTGAAACCTCGTTTTGTAAAACTAATGTTATTTAAGTCTTCCGCTCTTTATTCCGATGTTATTTGTAAAAGTATGAAATGCTGTAACCGAATTGTGAGATGATCCTGCGGACATTGGGCACTGATGTAGCCCGGTGGCGAACAGGTCTTAATCACATGGAACATGGGTTCGACTGTCAGAGGTTGACAGGGACACGTGGGCCATGGGATTAGGGTCGTTCCGTCACAGAGTGGTATCGGAGCATCTCACTTTAACGTTGCAGTGTTTCTTTTGCGAAAACTTCAAAAGTTCTTTTGAGTCCAAACAAAATTTAAACTTGACTATTTTGAGTCCAAATTGCTTCTCTCATCTTGTCCCTCTTATGGCAACACTAGCTAGTGGAACAACATGTTTTAAGCCCTATATATGTTAAGTATTGCATTGCCTTGTTCCGTAGGAACGATTCATGCATCATGTCATATTCACTTAAGTAAATAAATGAGTTCGTTGGGATGGTGTACCTATACCTTTTCTTGCTAGCCTTTCTCATCTATAACCTCTTGTCCAGATATGGCTCGCATCAAGCTGACCGCCCGCAAGTCGACTGGACCGAACGGTGTGCCGCGTCACCAGCTGGCGCCACGCACCGGAGAAGAGACTGGAGAATCCTCCAATGGTCATCGTTTTCCCCGCCGCACCCGCAAACAGCTGAAGGAGGAAATCAAGAATCTGAAGGCTGAGATAGAGAACATGGAGCATGACTTCTACCTTTCCCGCCTGGAGTTCTACGAGGCACGAGCCGCTCTTGAGGAAGCTAACCAGAATGTGGTTCGCGCTATCCAGCAGCGTGATGCAACATGGATCCGAGAGGATGTCACCAGAGCCCAGCTCCATGGATTGCAGCAGTACACCGCCCAGATCGAGCAGTTCAATGATATGCTTCATGAGGAAGTACACCAGCTGCACAACCAGCTTCACCCCGTGATTCCACCAGTTGCTGAGGACCCCGAAGACGGAGTCGTGGAGGAACCTGAAGTAGAACACGAGCCCGATCAGAATGAGGAAGTGGAACCTGCTGAAGATGTCCACGTTGAAGATGAAGATGAGGAGGAAGAGCCTGAGCTTATCATCGAGGATGATGATGATGACGAAGAGTTGATCTTCATCGATGACGACTAGACTCCTTGTGTCTGTACCATCTGCTTACCTAAAACCTTAGTCTAGGTTTGGGGGCGTTAGTCTGTCTGTTGCCAAGTCTGGCATGTATCTTTCTTTTCGTATCTTTTGCCCTTTATCGGCCTATATCAGTCTGTTGTCATCTTTATCAAGCCAGCTATCTTTGTATCAATGAAGCTATCAATCGGTCGTTTCAGAACCTTTGTCCCTATATGCTGAGTTCCGAGTTGCTTATACAGATGCCTGTGAACACCCGTACCGGAGCTGGAGGTTCTGATGATGCCAACATCCCAAACCCTCCACCTGTCCCAGCTACCCTAGCAGATGCCATTGCAGCCCTGGCCGCCGCTGCCAATCTGATGGCTCAGAACCAAGGACAGCAGAATGTTGGTCACCGTAGTCGTCACAACCAAGAGACCACCTATGTGGATTTCACTGAAACCCGTCCACCGGTTTTCACCAGAGCCGATGAACCCCTCGAAGCTGACGATTGGCTCCGCACCATGGAGCAGAAGTTTGGTCTTATCAACTGCACCGATATCCAGAAGCCACGGTTCGCTTCCCAGCAACTTCGTGGTCCGGCAAGTGCTTGGTACGCCAACCTGTTGGCTGCCCAGCCAGAAGGTCATCGGTTGACCTGGGAAGAGTTCCGCACTGCCTTCCGTGCTCATCACATCCCTTCCGGATTAATGAAGATGAAGCTTGATCAGTTCCTGGCTCTCCAACAGAAAGACTCCACAGTCATGCAGTATGTGGGTCAATTCAATCATCTCAGCCAGTATGCCTCAAAGTATGTCAACACAGATGAGAAGAAGAGGGATTGTTTCCTTAGAGGACTGCACCCGAAGATCCGCAGGAGCTTGTCCAATAACCTGACTGGGTCTTATCACGATGTTGTTGACCGGGCTGTTGCTTTTGAAGAAAGCAATCGCCAGTACCAGGAAGAGAAGAAGAAGAAGAAAGCAGGGTCAAGCAGCTTCTCTGGCGGTCACAAACGCCAGAGAATCATCTATCATCCTAGTCACCACCACAACCGTCCACCTTACCCTCACCAGCAAGTGGTTGTCCGTACCGCGGCCACCACCCATAATGCCAACCAGCAGAGTGCCACACAGCCGAACGCCCCAGGTGTTCGTATCACCACCCCACAAACCGCCTATAACCATCCCTGCTACAACTGTGGTCAACTTGGCCACTGGTCTCGCGAGTGCCCAAAGCCCAAGAAGCCTGCTCAGAACTTTCAGAAGGGTCCTGGAGGACCAGAGCAGCAGCAACACCGTGCTCCACAGCAGCAAGTGCAGAAGGGCAAGTTCGTCAAGAAGCACGGGCAAGTCTACTACACCACTGTCAGCGATATTCCAGAAGGGGAGCCCGTCATGATCGGTAGGTTTCCCGTTGCCAATCATCCTGCAGTTGTGTTGTTTGATTCTGGTGCATCGCATTCCTTCATCAGTCGTACTTTTGTCATCAAGCATGAAATATCAATTGAGGATTTGAAAGAAAGTTTTTGCATTTTATCGCCTGGAGGGCGTATAATCACCAAAGAGGTGGTTCGCAGTATACCAGTAATGTTGGGGGAACATGTATTTCCCACCACCATGATAGTGCTTCATGATCAGGAGATAAATGTCATCCTAGGCATGAATTGGATGTGTCAGTATAAAGCCATGATCGACATCCTGAATAGAGTTGTGAGAGTGGATATTCCTAACAGTACCGCCAAACTCCTTCTCCAACTTCCTATGCCTTCAAAACCAGCCACTACACAGCTAAATGCTACCTATGATCAAGGGATTCGAGACATCCCTGTAGTCTGTGAATTCCCTGATGTTTTTCCTGAGGATTTACCTGGTCTACCTCCTGACCGTGACGTTGAGTTTGCCATAGAGCTAAAGCCCGAGACTGCTCCTATATCCCGCAGAGCTTATCGAATGCCTCCCAGAGAGTTGGCAGAACTAAAAATCCAATTACAAGATTTGTTGGACAAGGGTTTCATTCGCCCAAGCTCGTCTCCTTGGGGCTGTCCTGCAATCTTTGTAAAGAAGAAAGACAAGACTCTCAGAATGTGCATTGATTATCGCCCACTCAATGAGGTCACCATCAAAAACAAATATCCCTTGCCTCGTATTGATCTTCTCTTTGACCAGTTAGCTGGAGCCAAAGTATTCTCCAAGATCGATCTCAGATCCGGCTACCACCAAATAAAGATTCGTCCTGAAGATATTCCTAAAACAGCTTTTACCACCAGATACGGCCTATATGAGTACTTGGTCATGTCCTTCGGTTTGACCAATGCCCCTGCTCATTTCATGTACCTCATGAACTCTGTTTTCATGCCAGAGCTTGATAAATTCGTGGTCGTGTTCATTGACGACATCCTTGTCTACTCAAAAACCCCTGAAGATCACGCCGAGCATCTTCGTATCGTTCTATCCCGTCTCAGAGACCATCAGCTCTATGCTAAGTTCAGTAAATGTGAGTTCTGGTTAGATCAGATACAGTTTCTTGGTCATGTCCTATCCGCTGAAGGTGTGTCAGTCGACCCCGGAAAAGTGTCAGATATCCTGGATTGGAAGCCACCTACCTCTGTTCACAAGGTCCGCAGTTTTATGGGAATGGCTGGATATTATCGTCGATTCATCCCAGATTTCTCCAGAATCGCAAAGCCTATCACCGAGTTGCTGAAGAATTCTGTGAAGTTCTTTTAGTCACCAGCTTGTGAACAAGCTTTTCAGACTTTGAAGAAGTTGTTAACCACGTCACCAGTGCTAGCTCAGCCGAACGTCGAGAAGCCCTTTGATGTCTACTGTGATGCATCTGGTACTGGTTTGGGTTGTGTGTTGATGCAAGAAGGAAGAGTGATCGCTTATGCCTCGCGGCAGCTTAAGCGACATGAGGAAAATTATCCCACTCATGATCTTGAATTAGCAGCAGTGGTTCATGCCTTGAAGATATGGCGTCATTATCTGTTGGGCAGTACCTGCAATGTGTACACAGATCACAAGAGCCTGAAGTATATCTTCACCCAAGAAGAGCTGAACATGAGGCAGCGAAGATGGCTTGAGTTAATCAAGGACTATGATATCGAAGTGCATTACCATCCGGGTAAGGCGAATGTGGTCGCCGATGCACTCAGTCGCAAGTCATACTGTAACTGTCTGGTTATGAAATCCTATGAATCTTCCCTATGCTATGAACTAGAGAAGCTGGGTATTGAAATGGTTCCACAAGGAAGTCTAGGCAATGTCAGAGTAGAAACCTCTATCAGAGAACAGATCATAGCTGCACAGAAAGATAACCCCGGAATCAAGCACATCATCGAAAAGGTTCAAGTTGGAAAGGCTGACTGTTTCAGGATTGATGATGAAGGAGTGGTATGGTTCAAGAACCGTCTGGTAGTTCCCAAGGTACCTGAGCTGAGACAGATAATCCTTGATGAAGCACACTCAACCAGATTTGCCATCCATCCTGGCAGCAACAAGATGTACCAAGACTTGAAGCAAAAATTCTGGTGGACAAAGATGAAGATCGAAATCGCTCGACATGTCGCTCGTTGCGATACATGTCAGAAAGTCAAGGCTGTGCATATGAAGCCCGGAGGAGAGCTGCAACCTCTGTCAGTACCTGGTTGGAAATGGGAGGATATCAGCATGGATTTTATCAATGGATTACCCAAGACTCAAAAAGGATTCGATTCCATTTGGGTGATAGTGGACCGTCTCACGAAGCAAGCTCACTTCTTACCGGTCAAAACAAGTTACACTGCCCCAACTTATGCCACCTTGTACAAAAACAACATAGTGAAGCTCCATGGCATACCCAAGACCATCATCTCAGATCGTGGTACTCAGTTTGTCGCTAAGTTCTGGAAAGCGTTCCATGCCTCACTTGGAACCAAGCTATTGTATAGCACGGCATATCATCCGCAAACAGATGGACAAACTGAGCGAGTCAACCAAGTGTTAGAGGATATGTTGAGAGCATGTGTGCTCACCTTCGCAGATACTTGGGATGACTGTTTGCCCTTGGCAGAGTTCTCATATAATAACAGTTACCAAGAGAGCATCAAAATGGCACCCTTTGAAGCACTGTACGGCCGCCGTTGTCGTACACCTCTCAGTTGGTCTGAACCCGGAGAAAGGGAATTCTTTGGAGTTGACCTAGTAAAAGATATGGAAGAGAAAGTCAAGCAAATACAAGAGAACATGAAGATCGCACAGTCACGACAGAAAAGTTATGCTGACAAGAGACGTCGACCTCTGCAGTTCCAGATTGGAGATTATGTGTACGTGAAGGTCTCACCCACTAAAGGAGTCACTCGTTTTGGAGTCAAGGGAAAGTTAGCACCCCGTTACATTGGTCCGTTTGAGATTCTGGATCGTTGTGGCAAGGTTGCTTACAAGTTAAGTTTGCCCGATCATCTTTCAGCAGTTCATAATGTGTTTCATGTCTCCCAACTCAAGAAGTGTCTCCGAGTACCTGAACATGTGGTTGAAGTTGAAGGCCTTGAGCTAGAACCAGATCTGTCATACACTGAGTATCTAGTTCGCGTGTTGGATCACAAGGATCGTGTTACCCGAAGAACCACCACAAGATGGTACAAGATCCAGTGGAACCAACACTCTGAAGAAGAAGCCACCTGGGAATCCGAAGACTTCTTAGCAAAGAACTATCCCGACTTTCTCGAATCTCTGTAGATGTAAAGTTTTGCCTTTTCCTTCTTAAGACGTGGAATCTCGGGGCGAGATTTCTTTTAGGGGGGAAGGCTGTAACACCTCTGGTGTTTAACTGTAATTAACTTGACATGTCATCATCATTAGTCATTAATCATTCTTGCCTTGCATTTATGTTTGCTTAGCACTTGTGTAGCAATCTCTTTTCAAAAACCCTAAAAGCCCAATTCTCTCTATAAGGGCAAAATGGTAATTTCACCTCTGTGCCTAGTTCTATTTAATTCTTGTTCAAATTTAGTGCCTTGATGTTTGCTGCATTGATCAAAGTTCAAAAATCAGATTTGATTTGATTTTCCCTTTTGCAAAACCCTAAAATCCCAAATCCTGGATTTATTCCCTTTTTGATAACTTTTTCAAAAGTCAAAATTTTGAGTTGGTTCAAAAAGAGAAGTTGTGAATCTGATCGAGAGGAACAACTTTGGTATTTACAAATTTTCAAGTCTCAGTTTGAAATCCAAATTAATTTTGATTTGAATCAAATTTGAAAAGTGTCCCCTTTTCTGTTTTTGAATATAGTTCAAAAACTATTTGGAATTTCAAAATGTTCATATTAACAAAGTTGTAGATCTCATTTTTCTGAGCAACTTTGGTATTTTGAGTTTTTGTCGCACAGTTCAAATTTTGGATGTAATTTGCAAAATACAGATACCAGCCAAAAGTCAAACCCTAGGGCATAGCCCTGTTCATCTTCCTCGCGTAGGGGGAGGGCCCCGGTCGTGGCCGAGCCTCCGGCGCTGCGCGCGCCACGCGTTTGGCAGCCGCTCGTCTGTCCCCGACCAGCCGCCTGCGTCCGCACCATCATTCCGCCCCCGCACGCGCACGCGCTGACCTCCACACCCGTCCCCTACAGTGCCCAGCGCGTCGCCGCCGCGTGGCCATCGCCGGCGAGCTCTCGCCCAGGCCCCGGCTGCACGCCATCACCTCCGCCAGAGCGCAATCGAGTGCGCACGCTCTCGCCGAGCTTATCCACCCCACCCCGTGCTCTCTACCGGCCTCTGGCCGCGGCTATATAAGCCCGCCGGAGCCCCGAGCTCCTCACTCATCTCCGCCACCGTGGCCAGGCCAGTCCAGTGCCTCCGCCGCTCCACCACCTAGCTCAGAAGCTCCGCCTTGAGCTCGTGAAGCTTTCCCACCCTTCAATTTCATCTCTACCGCCCTCAATCGCCCGGCGTAACCTCGCCGTTCCCATCTCCGGTTCGTGAAATTCGCCGTCTCCGGCCATGATCATCCCTCACCGACCCCCGTGTCGTGTTCCTTGGTTCCGTGCGACTCTGACCAGGCCCTTGCGGTCTCGTGTGTTGCGCAGGGTCGCCGGAGCGCCGCTCGCCGCTCGCCGCCGAAGGAGCTCCACCGAACCACCGCCCCTCGAGCACGTGTCGAGCCTCCTTCCTCGAGCCTCACCCTCGAGCACGTGCCGAGCCACACCCTCGAGCCCTGCCTCCGATCCGTGGTAAGCACCCGAGGCCTCCGGCCTCTGCTTCCACTCCGTCTCGCCCGAGCCCAAGCCTCGAGCGGACTCATGCACCCTCCGCTTCGTCGAGCTAGGCCTCGGACGGACGCTTGCTTTTCCGTCTCGCCCGAGCCTTCCGTCTCGCCCGAGCCTTCCGCTTCGCCCGAGCCTCCGGGCCAGGCCTCGAACGGAGCACTCACTTTCCGACTCGCCCGAGCCCGTTTCGCCCGAGCCCTTCATAGAAGGAGCACAGTGCTCTTTTCTTTTTCTGAGAGTTGTGAATAGTGTTCTGTTTTCTCTTTTTTTGTGTGAATTAATCTGTTGTTCCTTAAATGCTGAGAAAATTATGGTATGCTCCTTGCACTGTGTAGTATTTTATAAAAATATGAAACTTGACTTTTCTGCAAGATTTTGAAAATGTAAAATTCCCCTTTTAATTGAAAAATGAAGGTTTTGGTATTTTTGGAGAGTGATCTATAACTCCAAAAATCTTGAGATAAATTTTTGAGACCTTGTTATAACATGCTGAACCTCTGGTAAAATTTTGAAGTCTTTTGGAGCAAGTTGATTTTTGAGCATTTATTTTAATTAAGGAATAGTGCCTTTTGTTAATTAAATGTTTAGATTTATTTGAGCATCTTAATGACCTCCAAAAATCATGAAATTTGTTTTGCCATCTGTTTATGCCTTAATGAACTTATGTGATTAATTTGGTAATTTTTGGAGCAACTTCATAAAATGACCTTTTAAATAAAATAAGAAAAATAGAAAAGATGGATTAGGGTTGGTAATAAGTGTTTAATGATGTGATCTTTGGATTGATTGATGTTCATAAACCCCTACCCTTTGGTCTATGATGTTTGTGATGATATGTTTGGTTAATACTTAGGATAATTATAATAAGGCCTAACATCAATAATGCTTAAGAAAGAAATGGTTACCTTTTATGCTCAACCTAGATTTCGATTATGCCTTGCCTAAGAGTAATCTAGATTCAGTGGAATTGTCTTGCACCATAAGTCCATATCATCATTCTCATGAGCATTCATCATTGCATCCATATAGTTGACGAAGAAGGTACCAGAGTCGAGGCCGCTGTTGACGAACCAACTCCCGAGGCGACCCCGAGCTCCAACACCTATACCTACCCCGAGTCTGCTCTCTTTGCCATCCAAGGCAAGCCCCGGTGCATTTAACCCTTTCCTTGAATTTTATAAAATGATTTCCTTAAATGCTTTTGAGTTAAATTATTGCATTAGGTTTATAGGAGTTGTGTGCTATCCTAATTGATGCACTATCCACCTTGACCACTGATACACCCGATACCTGCTTTTCAAAAGTATTTGAAAAATGCTTAGCAATGCTTATTGAATTAGACTTTGCAATAAAATGCCAATTTTTAAAAGTGTGATCACTTAAGGAATGTTTATGGGAATTTTGGTCTTACTCCCCGGCTGTTGGCTAGGTATCTGATCCGTACCTAGTTAATAGCGAGGAGAGGTTGTCCGAGCGTACGGTGCCGCCATGTTGTAGTCCGGGACTCAACAGTTGACACCGACCGGGACATGGTTGAAAAACTAACAGGACTATTACGCTTGGGTGAGATATGACCAAGGTATAGTTCTGGCTGGAAAATTAGGGACCATCCGTATGGGGGCCTGCTGGTCAAGACTTGTAACTATTCACATACTACGGAAAGCTCTGGCTCCGAGGAATCCTTTATTGGACCGACAACCGCGCACTGGGAGTGGAGAGATGGCGGAAGTAGCATGTACCCACGTGTCAGGACCTGTACTCTTGGGTTAGAGTCCCGAGGTACTTGTCGCTGGCGGAAAATTGGAGTGGTGTACTGTAATTCCGGGTGGCGTAGGACCGGGCCCAATCTTGGAGGAATCGTGGTAGACGAGTTGGCATATGCAAGCTTGGGTGCTACATATGCAGTGTGGATAGGGATCCTCAGCTGAGTATTATTTATCCGGATTAATGTTGCTCCTCGGTTATGGAGACTTGGTCCACTGACTGTCAACGGAGAGTGGTTCTCAACTAGGAATGTTTTGAAATGTAAAATGAATCATGAATGATGAAGAATTGAGGAATACTGAATCTTTCAAAAATAAAATAAGGTTTACAAAAAAAAATGCTTTTCTGCAAAATACTTGATCTTGCTTAAGCCTTACCTTGACTACCCTAAGCCTCTCATTCCTGAGTCTTCTCCCTTTTCTTTAGTCGGGTAAGTCTTGTTGAGTACCCCAGTACTCAGGGTTTGTTACCCATGTTGCAGGTATGCCTGAGACCCCGATGTGTCTCGCACCCTGTTGCGTGACCTTCGTCCAGGAAGAGGCCGATGAGGCCGATGAGTAAATGTGCACCCTCGGGCTGGGTGTTACATGTATCTTTATGTTATTGTTTCCGCTACGTTGTCTACTTTGAATCACCCGAACAATGGTTTGTAATAACCGTACTCCTTACCTCATTTGAAACCTCGTTTTGTAAAACTAATGTTATTTAAGTCTTCCGCTCTTTATTCCGATGTTATTTGTAAAAGTATGAAATGCTGTAACCGAATTGTGAGATGATCCTGCGGACATTGGGCACTGATGTAGCCCGGTGGCGAACAGGTCTTAATCACATGGAACATGGGTTCGACTGTCAGAGGTTGACAGGGACACGTGGGCCATGGGATTAGGGTCGTTCCGTCACAGTTCGGCCTGGCCGTTTGCTCGAGGATGGGCGACGGAGACATACTTGACGAGGACGTCGTGCCCTTCGCAGAAATCCCAAAAGACGTTGTCGGTGAAGTTGGAGCCGAGGTCGGTGATGATGGAGTTCGGGAGACCGAAGTGATGAATTATTTCGTCGATGAAGGAGACGGCGTTCTCGGCGGTCGCCTTGGTGATTGGCTTTGCTTCGATCCACTTGGAGAATTTGTCGACGGCGACGTAGATCCACTTGAAGCTACCCGGAGCTGGTCGAAAGGGGCCGATCATGTCGAGTCCCCAGCAGGCGAAGGGCCATGAGGCCGGTATTGCTTGAAGCCCCTGCGCGGGAACGTGGGTTTGTTTGGCGAAGAATTGGCACCCTTCGCAAGTGCGGATGAGTTGTTCGACGTCGGCAGCTACTGACGGCCAGTAGAATCCTGCACGGAAAGCCTTGCGTACCAACGTCTTTGCAGCTGCGTGGTTCCCGCATTCTCCAGCATGGATGTCGAACAGGATCTCGAGGCCGTCTTCCCGGGAGACGCATTTTTGGAGCACTTCGTGTCTGGAGTTCTTGCGCATGAGCGCACCATCGACTAGAATGTAATTGTTGACGCGATGAATGAGGCGCTCAGCTTCTGCCTTGTCGGCAGGGACAAGGTTCTCGGAGAGATACTTGATGAAGTCCTCGCGCCAATCGGATGGCGTTGTGGGTATGGCGGCAACTAGTTGTTTTGTCGGCGGAGGTGTACTCGTGGCGTCCGTTGATGAGGCGAAGCTTGGGCGGTCAGCGATGGAAGGTTCAAGTAGGTCGTCTACAAATACACCGACGGGGACCGGAGATCTTGATGACGCCAACTTGGAGAGCTCGTCGGCCACCTGGTTCCGATCGCGTGGTAGATGATGGTATTCGATACTGAAGAATTTGCCTTCAAGCTTCCATATGGCGGCGCAGTAGGCGTTCATCTTGTCATGGGAGCAATTCCAGTCCTTGTTGAGCTGGTTGATGACGAGGGCGGAGTCGCCGTAGACCATGAGGTGCTTGATGCCTAGCTCGCTGGTGATGCGGAGGCTGTGGAGGGCGGCTTCATATTCGGCGGCGTTGATGGATGCTGGGAAGAGCAACCGTAGAGCGTAGTGGAGCTTTTTGCCGGAGGGAGACGTGAAGAGGATACCAGCACCAGCGCCATGCAAGGTGAGGGAGCCGTCGAAGAAGAGGGTCCAGTGTTCTGGCGCTTCCGGCGGTACTGGAGTTTGGAGGTCTATACATTCAGCGATGAAGTCGGTGAGTGCTTGAGACTTGATGGTCTGGTGACCCTGGAGGACGATGTCGTAGGAGCCGAGCTCGATGGCCCACTTGATGATGCGTCCTATGGCGTCCTTGTTGCGGAGGATATCCGCGAGGGGGAACTCTGTGACGACGGTGATGCTGTCGGAGCTTTAGAAGTAGTGGCGTAGCTTGCGTGCGCTAATAAGGACCGCGTAGAGGAGCTTCTGTACCTGTGGGTACCGAGTTTTGGAGTCGTTCAATACCTCGCTGACAAAGTAATATGGTCGCTGGATGGCGTAGGAGTGGCCGGCTTCCTCGCGTTCGACGATGATGACGGAGCTGACGACTCGATTATTGGCGGCGATGTAGAGTAGCAAGGGCTCCTTCTCCTTCGGTGCGGTGAGCAAAGGAGGCTGGGTGAGGTACTTCTTCAGGTCAGAGAAAGCACGATCCGCTTCAGCGCCCCAAACGAATTTTTCGCCAGCCTTGAGGTGCTTGAAGAAGGGAAGCCCCTTTTCGCCCAGCCTGGAGATGAAGCGACTAAGGGACGCCATGCACCCGGTGAGCTTTTGTATGTCCTTCACGTTGGAGGGAGCTCGCATGCTGAGGACGACCGAAGTCTTGTCGGGGTTTGGGTGAACGCCATCGCGGCTGACGATGTTGCCGAGGAGGTTTCCAGGTGACACGCCGAAGATGCACTTGTTGGGGTTGAGCTTCCACTTGAACCTGTTGAGGGCTTTAAAGGTTGCCTCGAGGTCGGAGATGAGCGTGTTGACGGTGTGAGTCTTGACGACGACGTCATCCACTTAAGCTTCGACCTTCTCTAGGATGAGGTCCTTCAAGCAATCCTGGATTGCACGCTGGTACGTGGCTCCAGTGTTCTTCAGCCCAAACGACATGGTCGTGTAGCAGTAGGCGTCGAAAGGCATGATGAACGCCGTCTTGATTTGGTCTTCCACCTTCAAGGCAATTTGATGGTAACCAGAATAGCAATCGAGAAAGGAGAGAAGTTCGCACCCAGCGGTGGAGTCGACGACCTCGTCGATGCGAGGGAGGAGGAAGGGGTCTTTAGGGCAATGCTTATTGAGGTCGGTGTAGTCAACGCACATACGCCATTCTTTATTCTTTTTGAGTACAAGGACCAGATTGGCCAGCCAATCCGGGTGATACACCTCTTTGATGAAACCGATAGCTAGGATCCAAGTGAGCTCTACCCTAATTGCCTCCTTCCTATCTGGCGCGAAGCGACGGAGCTTTTGACGAACCGGCTTGGTGGTTGAGGAGACATTCAGGGAGTGCTCGACGAACTTCCATGGAACTTCGGGCATGTCCGCTGGTTTCTAGGCGAACACATCGACGTTGCTCCGTAGGAAGCTGAAGAGTGCGTCTTTCTATTTGGGGTCTAGGTTGGTGCCGATGACGGCAGTCTTCTCCAGAGCTCCATTCACCAGGGCCACCTACTTCATGTCCTTTGACTTCTTGCTAGAGTGCTGGTCGGAGGTCTCTGGGATCTCGAGATCGTCGGGGCGGAGCTTGGCGGCTTTGGCGATGCAGCCCTGAACGCCCTGGATCTGTTGGCGTGTCTCGACGGAGTTGATTGTCTCCTGCTCGCACTCGTACGCCACCTGGAGATTTTCCTGGATGCTGAGGACGCCTTTCTTCATTGGCATCTTGAGCACGAGGTAGGTGTAATGGGGAACAACCATGAGCTTGGAGAGCGCTGGGCGACCGAGGATGGCGTGGTAGGCGGTGTCGAAGTCGGCGACAATGAAGGTGATGTACTCCTCCCAGAAGTGGTCAGAGGTGCCGAACTGCACTGGGAGGGTGATCTGCCCGATGGGCATGGAGGGTTTCCCTGGTACGATGCCCCAGAAAGGGAAATTCACCGGGAACAGATCCCGCTTGGAGTAGTCTAGCTCGCGGAAAGCTGAAGAGAAAATGATGTTGAGGGCGCTCCCACTGTCGACGAGGACTTTGCGGTAGCGGCAGTTGGAGATCACCGGGTCGATGACGAGAGGAAAACTCCCTGGGTACTTGTCGTCCGACCACTGGTCCTCCCTGGAGAAGGTGATGGGGCGCTCCGACCAGTCGAGGTAGCGAACGTTGGCGGGATCGTCGGTGATGGCCGCCACAGAGGCGATGTCGCGTCGTACTTGGCGTCGCTTCTGCTAGGTCTCGATGACGACGTTGCCGCCGAAGATGGAGAGTGTCCTCGCTGGTGCATGGAAAGCGGGCTCGTGAGCGTCAGCGTCATGTCCTTGTCCTTGTCGAATCGCGGTCGCTTGTCGTCGCTCCCGCGAACGTTACGGGCGATGGTATCGCACTCGCGCATGGAGTTTTTTGCGCCTTTGTGGAGAGGACAGGGACCGTTGAGGAGCTTCTCGTAGTCGTTGTCGTAGGTGCGCTTCAGGCGATTATTGGTGTTGGCGATGTAGCGACGGTCACGCCAACGGTGATCCATCCTCTGACGGGAAGACTCTGGCCGATCGTGCCGACGATCTCGATCGTCGCGGTGGTCGCGTTGCCTGGAGCAGTGGTCGCGTCCTTCATTGCGCCGTTCATTGCAGCGATCATCACGACGACGCTCCTGGGACCGTGATCGGCGACACGGGCGTTCGTGGTGGCGATGGGCGTCGTCGGCGTCGGTGTAGGAGTTGGCGATCGTCATCAGTTCGGTGACCGTGGCCACCTTCTTTCGGATGATCTTGTCACGGAGCTCCTTATGGCATGGGCCGTTGGAAAATGTGGAGATGGCTTCCACATCGGCGATCTCTGGAATCGTGAGGCGCATGTTGGAGAATCATCGGATGTAGCTCCGGAGGCTTTCGTTGCGCTCGTGGTGGACGTTTGGAGATCATAGCGCGTTCCTTGTTGGACGCAGGTAGCGATGTACGTCTTGACGAAGACTTCCTTCAGTTGCTCCCAGGTGTCGATGGTGTTCTCGGCGAGCTTGTGGAGCCAGTTGTTGGCTAAAGACGATAGCATGACGGGGAGATACTAGGCCATCACGTCAAGTCCTCCTCTAGCTGCTTGGATGTGAAGAACCGAGAATGCAATATCAAGGCGACCAGTGGGGGGTGAATGGGAGCTCAAAAATTTCACTCGAAACTTTGGCCTTTTGTCCCCAAAATCAACCCCAAGAGCTTCGATCGAAACCGTGATGCCAACAACCCTTGGAAGAGGGTGGATGAACCCTAGGATCATAGCGAGGCACCACAAAACGATAGCGAGTCAAACGCCAAAAGCATCGGAGCAAGTTCGACTCTAGAAACCGGGTCCCAAGCGTAGATTGAACGCTACGTGGGGAAATCCCCAAATACCGATGCTAACAGGTAGCAAAGATACCTAGAGAGGTTCCTAGGTGATCTCTAGAACCAAACGAGAAGTCCGGAAACCAAACGGAGAAGCCGGGAGATCAAACGCACTAAACCGCAACAAGCAGCCGAATCCCGGACTGTCCGGCCCTGGGGTCCCGGACTGTCCGCCAGCCGATCCCGGACTCTCCGCCGACTAAAAACACAAAACAGCAGTGTTGCTGAAACACCTCTGGACAGTCCCGAACTGTCCGTGAGTTGTAACGGCGGACTGTCCGTCGGTCAACCTGAACACAAACAGCAGGAACCCGCGGCCACTGATCTGGCCAAGTCCCCAACGCGTGGACTGTCCGCAGGAGGAACGACAGACTGTCCGCGACCTCCCAGTGAGGGCGATTTCGGTCGCCCCTCACACAACTCTTCCCAAATCCGAATCAAATCACAATCCCGTGTTTCCAAACTTGGAGAGAATGATCACGAGGTAGTTAGGAGACTATCCCTAAGAAATCATCCGCTCAAATTGATTCAATCACCGGGAAATCGAAAGGGGAGGAGGATGAACGAAAAAGCACTACGAAAATGAAATCAACCTAATCTACTTGTTCGTGAGGAGTTAGATGAATTCCTTTGGTGGAAATGATCTCCTCACTATAAAGAACAAGTTGATTCAAACGGATTTCGCAAAGACGCAGTAGAGAGGGAGATCGAGTAACGGGAAAATCGCGGAGAAACAAAGAACGCGAAGAACACGAACAAAACGCGAATCAAGTCATTGATCTGCAACCGTGTGGCTACCACACACTACAACAGTGAGATTACGGTCTCACTTCCTCAAAATCTCTAGTACACAGAGGTATGGTTCTCTACGGATCTCAGTTGCTACAACAAGGGATTCGGAGAGCTGGAAAACCTAGAAGGCAAAGAGCAAATGGTTGAGATAGAATGGGAGGAGGGTGACTCCCTCTATTTATCCTAACTCTAATTCCTAATCTACCCCTCACTAATTACAGAGCGAACAAGGTAAACCCTAGGGTTATTCTGGACCAACTCGTGGTAGGTGGTGATCCGACGGCCACGCCCGCACAACTGGTAGCGTTGCCTCGACGCAACCTCACCGATTGCCGCCACGTGACGCCACCGCTCTGCACGTCCTTGTCCTGGACTTCGCCCCCCGGTTTTGAGGCCCAAACCGGGAAACCTACCTTCACGACCAACCCCCGGTTTTGAGGCCCAAACCGGGAAACCAGTCGACCATCGCCTGAGTTTTGTGGCCCAAACACAGAAACCCGTAGCGTCCAGGTTTTGAGGCCCAAACCTGGAAACCGTCCTCAGGCCGAGTTTTGTGGCCCAAACTCAGAAACCATCAGCACCCAGGTTTTGAGGCCCAAACCTGGAAACCGTCCACTCGGTGGTTTTTCTGTGGCTCAACCACCAAACCGAGCCGTAGAGGGGATGCACCGCCCGTGCACCCCGTCCGCCGACACGTGTCCCCAAGTCATCGACTCAGGCAACACCGTGCCCGCAAGTCTTCGCTCGTCGCTGTCCCAGGCTGTCAGCCACCACAGCTGATCCTCGGGCCACCGGTCCCTTAGTCCAAGCCTCACGTCCACCCTTCGCCACTCTTGGTCCATCGACACGGCACGTCTCTACTTGACCTTCACCTTGCCTTTGATCACTATATCCGTGCTCGACACCTGCACAACACAAACCAAAGAACATGCGCATTATCCCCGTTGACAATCACTCATCAGTCAGAGACTCGGCATACACCCATGTGTCCGCAATCTCCCTCTTGATGAGTGCATTGTCAACTACCAACACAAATCATAATGAAACAGAAGGAGGAAGGAAGAAGAAGAGATAACTCGACCAAATGACCCAAAAGCATGTCAAAGCCGAAGAAGGTCATGTGGAAAGAGCAACACAACTTGTTTCCCAAAGACATGGGCAACGGCTCGATGCAACCAAGCAAAGCAAAGCTAGCCCTCAAGAAGAGGTAGAACAGGCTGAACACCGCTAGCGAGAAAACTCGATACCAACTGAAATAGCATAAAGACATGGTTGCTAGTCCCTCAAGAAGGAGGCAAAGGCTCAACACAACTAGCTACCAAAACTGCTCCGAACCAATTGGACAACAAAGCCAAAAATGCTAGTCCCTCAAGACAGAGGCACAAAGGCTCAACACAACTAGCAGAAAAGCTCCGAACCAATTGGGAGATCCAAACAACCTCAAAATCCGAGCAAACTCCAACTCAAGCTCCCCCTCCAATAGTGCACATAACTAGGGAACCTCCCCCTTAGTTGATCTTATGATTTGGAGAATTTCTCCCCCTTAGTTGAAAATGCACTATCAACCAAATTTCTGCCCCTTGACACAAGAATTCTCCCTCCAAATGCATATTAGTCAAAATGCAAGTTAGCAGCTTTAGGAATATAGTCTTTAGAAAATGAAGATGCTGGATATAATGTTGATCCGATGACTCAACAATATGCACAAAATGCTAGCAAAGGCTCAAACAGATCACCAAATATGAAATATGAACATGTGAGCAAAGTGAGCAGTATTTAGCCAAAAGGTATTCACCATCAACATAGCACTAAACATGTATAGACAAGAAGTCAAACAAGTGCTAAACATGTATACAAGGTGAACTACCCCTAGCAAGGTTCAATCATCATGCTATAGAATGAAACATAGACTTGTGCATTCAGATTTTATCGGAGTTGCAGCGGTTAAATTACACAAGTTTAAAATTCAGCATGAGAGTGCGAGAGGCTGAAAGCTTGTCATTGCCTAACTTTTCAACTGTGTGAAGCCTATGCAGAAGCAGTCAGAAGCTTAAAGCAACAGTTTCGGTCATACACTACACAACTCAAGTTTAACTCATAGTGCAATGAGAAACAGTCTCGATACTGTGATGTGCTGACAAGCAATCCCATCTCGATCTTTCCAATTCACTTAACTTGGTTCAAAATTAAAACAGCATATGAACATATCCAGCAAGTGAATGACTCAGAACTAGAAACATAGCAACCTAGCATATATGAGAAGCACAAGTGATTTCAACACATTCTACACATGCTAGTTGCATATCTCAATGGTGAATATTTTCAAGTTTTATGTTGATTAAGCAGAATTCACCATTCAGAAAATAGCTCAGCTCACAACATGTATCAGTGATCAGAAAGAGCATAAGCTACAAGCATCAGTAAATAGCATCGGAGCATACACTAAGTAAAGCATAATCACATTCTAAGGATTATATATATAAAGCTTGGAATGTAAATATGCAAGATGAAATGCAAAGATGCATGAAGAAACCAAAAGAAGGAAAGAGAGTCAGTCTATAGAACAAGAACCAAAATGTTTCCCCTAACGAAAAGGGGAAACACACACCAAGCTCACCTAGCAAAAGTTTGGTGAAAATATCAGCCAACTGATGATGAGTATCGACATGGTGAAGGTCGATATCACCCTTCTCATAGTGGTCTCACAGAAAATGAAAGCGCACATCAATGTGTTTGGTCTTTGAGTGCAGCACGGGGTTCTTAGCAACGCTAATCGCACTCGTGCTGTCACAAAGCAAGGGAACACGAGAAAAACTCAGACCAAAATCACGCATAGTGGCAGTCATGGTGTCATCCACAACAACTGGGAACAACATCTTGCCGTAGCAACATACTCAGCTGCCGTGGTCGATTGGGCGACACTAGACTGCTTGCGAGAAGACCACGATACAAGAGAAGAACCAATAAACTGGCAAGTCCCATAAGTGAACTTGCGATCAATACGGCAACCAGCAAAATCGGCATCAGAATAACCACAATGGGAGAGGGTGGAGGAAGCAGAATACCAAATCCCAAATTCTGGAGTGAAGGATAAGTACCTCATAATGCGCTTGACTGCCTGACTGTGCGAGGTGCGCGACGATGACTAAAATCGCGCGCAAAGACACACCGCGAACTGGATGTCCGGGCGTGTCGCCGTCAGGTACAGCAACGACCCGATCATACTTCGATACTCCTTCTGGTCCACAGCTTCTCCATCCACATCTGCATCCAGGGCCGTCGTGGTCGACATGGGTGTTGGAAGAGGCTTGGCCTCACCCATATCGAACTTCTTCAGAATGTCCTTGGTATAGTTACCCTGGTGCACAAATGTCCCCTCTCGGGATTGCTTGATTTGCAACTCGAGGAAAAACGTCAACTCGCCCATCATGCTCATCTCAAACTCCCTGCTCATAGTGTCTGCAAACTTGGCAACCAAAGCGTGAGAAGAACCACCGAAAATGATATCATCCACGTAAATCTGGACCAAAAGAGTGTCATTGCCTTGCTTGAGGAGAAAAAGCGTTTTATCCACACATCCCATTTTAAAACCCTTAGCAAGCAAAACGGTTTTCAACCTATCATACCAGGCTCTAGGGGCTTGTTTCAAACCATACAAAGCTTTGTGAAGTTTAAAGACATGGTTTGGAAACTTGGGATTTTCAAAACCGGGGGGTTGTCTCACAGACACCTCTTCTTCTATGTAGCTGTTTAAGAAGGCACTCTTGACATCCATTTGGAAAAGTTTAAAACCTTTGGATGCAGCAAAAGCCAATTGTATCCTAATCACCTCCAAACGAGCTACGAGAGAAAAAGTCTCCTCATAGTCTATCCCCTCCTTCTGACTATACCCCTGGGCTACTAGCCTGGCCTTGTTTCTCACAACATGGCCATCCTCTCCTTGTTTGTTTTTGAAAACCCATTTTGTCCCAATAGGATGACAGTCAGGAGAAAGAGGAACAAGAACTCAAACCCAATTTCTTTCAAAATTTTCCAACTCCTCATGCATGGCATTGACCCAATCAGGATCAGATAAAAGTGTGTCCAACATCTCAGAGTTCAAAATCAGCAACAAATGCAGAATGAGCAAAGTGAGAGATTTGTTGTGACCTTGACCGAGTGATACGTTCGCCGATGCTGCCGATCATCTGCTGAGGCAGGTGTTAACGCTGGATGTGTCGTGGCGCCTGCCGAGCTGATGTACCCTCCCCCTCAACAGCAGCTGGTGCCTCCTCGGGTACAAAAGGTACCACGCGAGGTGGCGGATCCCACGGCCCCCATGTTGTAGAGGAAGACGGGTCTGGGCCGTGAGTCATGGTAGAAGCCGCTCCTTGCGGCACGGCCGGTGGAGGAGGTGCTGGGTCATCCATCCCTTCAGCACCTTCGTCCTCATCATCAAAAAGATGTTCTCCAACCTCATGATCACCTGCACGCTCAAAACGAGAAGAAGGACAAACCATGGTCTCGTCGATGGTGACATCTGATGTCTCGATGACTTGGTTAGTATCAAGGTTAAGTACACGATAAGCACGAGTATGAGCGCCATAACCCAAAAACACACCGTCGTAAGAACAAGACTCAAACTTGTCCAGGTTGCCTTTCTTGAGTATAAAATAGTGGCAACCAAAAACTCTAAAATAACTCACTTTGGGTTGTCTTCCGCAACTCGTAAGAAGTCTTTTTCAAGAAAGCTCGAAGAAAAATATGATTCGAATTGTAGCATGCAGTGCTCATAGCTTTGGCCCAATATCGCCTAGGAGTCCTATGCTCATCGAGCATCGTCCTGGCCATCTCTACAAGGGTCCGATTCTTCCTCTCTACAACACCATTTTGTGGTGGTGTGTAGGGAGAAGAAAACTGATGCTCTAAACCCAAAGAGTTACAGAACTTCTCAATGTCCGAATTCTTGAATTCGGAACCATTATCACTCCTAATAGTTCGCATCGAGTTCAAAGGGAACTCGTTCTGAAGACGCAAAATCAGATTGCGAGCAAAGGAGAAAGTCTCAGTTTTCTCAGCTAAAAAGAAAACCCACGAATATCTCGAAAAGTCGTGAACAACAACAAGCACATACCACTTCCCCCCAACCGAGCTCACCCGAGCCAGACCAACAAGGTCCATGTGCAAAAGCTCTCCAGGGCGCTTGGTCATGACTTGAGTCACTAGATGGGGGGGAGCGGCAACCATCTTCCCATGTCTACAAGAATGGCAAACAAGATCCTTCTCCATAGATAACTTGGGCAATCCTCGGATTAGGCCAAGTGAACTAAGTCTTGCAAGCAAGTCGAAGCTCAAATGTCCTAGTCTCCTATGCAACTTCCAAAGATTAGAGGAGGAAGGTCCAGCCACAAGACAACGAGAAATGACAAAAGACTCCCAGAAATCCGCACGAAAGACTTTCCCAAAGGGCAAAATCAAACATACAAGATTGCCCTGAGGATCCAAAATGCGACTGAGATTCGGTTTAAAATGAATCTCATAGTCATCATCAAAGAGTTGTGAAACAGAAAGAAGGTTAAAATGCAAGTTCGAAACAAGAGCAACATCGCGCAACACAAAGTGCTCATTAACTCACATCGACCCACTAGACAATACCTTACCTTTGCTATTGTCGCCGAAGGTGATAAACTCCTTTCCGGCGACCGGACTAAGACTGGAGAACCACTTGGCGTTTCCGGTCATGTGCCTTGAGCACCCGGAATCCACCAACCAAACATTCTCCAATCATTTTACCTACATCAAAAAAAAGACATAGGGTGAGCATATGGGCCAACACTGGGGTTAGTGAAGTAGGAAGAATACCAGTGTTGGGCCGGCTGCTCAAAAGAACGGTTAGTAGAAAAACCATTCCTAGCACGCCTACGGGAAGAGCGATCACCACGATGAGGAAAACGTGGTCCGCTAAGGGAGGAGCTTCCACCGCGATACTCAAAACGTGGTGGGGGAAAACGCTCAACTACAAAGCCACCGCCACGGGGTCCATAACCCACAACTGCAGGCTCCCGCCGGGCACGACCTCCTCGCGGCCTAGGCCTAGGAACTTGAGGTTTTGGACCTCTAGGCCTAGCAGCATGCCTCTGAACATTTGGCACATGTACATCATGGAAAGGATGGTACATGTCCGGGTTGTTCATCTCCTTTGCGCGACGCGCCTCTCTCTTGCGCCGAAAGCAAAACTCACTCAAGTGACCATCTCTCCCATAGTGCTAACAATGGTACCTCACCACACTCATAGGGGGTTGTTGGTACTCACGGTAGTGGGTGTGGATCACTTTGCCCTTCTGTGGCATAAGTTCCTCCTGGATGGGTGGCATGGTGTCCAGCTTGTTCTTGAGGTGGTTTGGTTTGGGAGTCCAAGATTGTTTCTTTGGTGGAGCTCTTGGAGGATCAACAAAGACCCCATCCTCGGTGTTAGGCTTGAGAGGCTCTTTGGGTGGAATCTTGGTAAGCTTGGGAGTAGTGGTGGAGTTGGGCTTCTCACATGGGTTAAGACCACTCGACTCTCCAATCTTCCCAAAAGACGAAACCTCAACACCCTGAGCAAAACCAACACCGGGACCTCTAGTAGCTCGCTTGAATTGGGAGATCATCATCCCGAGTTGTGGCTCTCCACTAGCCACCCATGACAAGATGGTCCGAAGGTATGTGTTTTCCTCCTCGGTTTGCATCTTGTCATGCTTCACGTTGGCTATCTCCATCTCCAAACCCTCACAAAGAACACACCTAGCCACACATGTGCTACCGGAGTTGGCCTCTTCAAGAGACACAATATTGGCCTCTTCTCTACCAACTCAGATTGCAAGCCCGCACAGGACTTGCATGCACCCAACAGCAAAGATCTAGCCTTCAGCTCATCCACCTCTCCTACCAACACAGCATACTTACTTCTCAAAGTGAGAAGGTCAGTCATGTGTGTGGAGCACATCTCACACTCCTCCTCCTCGGTAACAACTATGGTGGACTTGACAGATTCAAGTTCCTTCACCATATCCTCCCACTTCTGCCTAAACTCCTTGCGCTCTCTAGCAGCACGCCTAAGCAACTTGTCCTGACTAGGGAGCGCGACAGTAAGTTTCTCGACCTCAGCAGAAAGCTCATCGGGGGTCTGAGATACCTGGGAGGTGTCGTTGTCGTCATCGTCGTTCCGAGGGGTCTCCTCCAGCTCGCCGTCGACCTCCTTGCCGAGGGCCATGGTGCAGAAACCCTCGTTGTCGGCGAAGAAGCAGAGGCCGTTCAGCTTGTCCTCGATCCTCTTCTTCTTCTCGGACTCGTCGTCGCTTGAGGCAACGAAGTCGTCATCCGAGTCGTCGACGTCGCTGAGCGTGGCGAAGAATGCACGCTGCTCAGCCTGGGCCTTCTCCAAGTACTTCGTGTTGATGTACTCCTTGTCAAAGCCGCCCTTCCATTTGTGCTTCGCGGGGACGTACTTCTCCTTGCGCTTGCCGGAGTCGTATTTGTGCCCATGATCCGCCATGCCGAAGACTTGCTTGTTCTTCTTTGGGAAATTGGCGATGAAGTGGTTGGGGTCGCCGCACTCGAAACAGCCTAAGCGTCATCCTCTGTGGCGACGGTTCATGCGGTTGTTGTGGAACCTGGAGAACCAGTTGGCGAGCATAGCCAACTCGTCATCCCCCATGAACTCAAGCTGCTCCTCTGTGACAGAAAGAAGTGAAGACAAAGCAAAGCCTCGAGAGGGGTTAGCAGAAGAGCTAGAAAGCAAAGCCATCGATGGGCTAGAAGGATTTTCATAAGAAGCCCTCTCCATGGCATCGATCTCACTGGACTTGAGCTTACTGAAGAGCTCGTCGCACGTGAGGGTCTCATAGTTAGGTGATTCGATGATCGCCTGAACCTTGGAATCCCACACCAAACGATCAAGAGTATGCAAAAGCTTCAAAGCTCTCTCATGATCGTCGAAAGGCAACAACTCCTTGTTAGCCCTCATCCTGTTGACAATCACCTGAAAGCGAGCAAATAAACTCTCTATGCTCTCGCCAGGCATATGTCGAAAGTTCTCATACTCTCGCTTGTGCGACTCGTAGAGACGGGTTTTGACTTGAGAGGTTCCCTCATGCAAACGCATGAGGGATGCCCAAATCTCCCGAATCGTAGCGAGGTGAGAAACACAATCAAACTCTGTCATGATCAAGCATGGGAAAAGAGCATTATGGGCTTGACTATTGGCATCGTGATCATCGATCTGACGCTGAGTAACACGAGCAGCCAAGACCACGTAATCAGCAGAGTTGCAAATATCCCAGATGGAAGCACCCATACTCTGCAGATAGGCCGACATGCGTATCTTCCAATACGCATAGTTCGTCCCATCGAAAAATGGCGGTTTGCCCACGCCGCGATCCATGTCGCCTTCTGTGGATCTGGAAACGGCTAAGGTGGGAGATCCTTAACCCGCTCTGATACCAATTGAAGGACCGAGAATGCAATAGCAAAGCGACCAGAGGGGGGGGTGAATGGGAGCTCAAAAATTTCTCTAAAACTTTGGCCTTTTGTCCCCAAAATCAACCCCAAGAGCTTTGATCGAAACCGTGATGCCAACGACCCTTGGAAGAGGGTGGATGATCCCTAGGATCACAGCAAGGCACCACAAAATGATAGCGAGTCAAACGCCAAAAGCACCGAAGCAAGTTCGACTTTAGAAACCAGGTCCCAAACGTAGATTGAAGGCTACGTCGGGAAATCCCCAAATACCGATGCTAACAGGTAGCAAAGATACCTAGAGAGGTTCCTAGGTGAACTCTAGAACCAAACGAGAAGTCCGGAAACCAAACGGAGAAGCTGGGAGATCAAACGCACTAAACCGCAACAAGCAGCCGAATCCCGGACTGTCTGGCCCTGGGGTCCTGGACTGTCCGCGGCTACTGCGGACTGTCCGCCAGCCGATCCCGGACTATCCACCGGCTAAAAACACAAAACAACAGTGTTGCTGAAACACCTCTGGACAGTCCCGGACTGTCCGTGAGTTGTAATGGCGGACTGTCCGCCGGTCAACCTGGACACAAACAGTAGGAACCCGTGGCCACTAATCTGGCTAAGTCCCCAACGCGCGGACTGTCCGCGGGAGGAACGGCGGACTGTCCACGACCTCCCAGTGAGGGCGATTTCGGTCACCCCTCACACAACTCTTCCCAAATCCGAATCAAATCACAATCCCGTGTTTCCAAACTTGGAGAGAATGATCACGAGGTAGTTAGGAGACTATCCCCAAGAAATCATCCGCTCAAATCGATTCAATCACCGGGAAATCGAAAGAGGAGGAGGATGAACGAAAAAGCGCTACGAAAACGAAATCAACCCGATCTACTTGTTCGTGAGGAGTTAGATGAATTCCTTCAGTGGAAATGATCTCCTCACTATAAAGAACAAGTTGATTCAAAAGGATTTCGCAAAGACGCATTAGAGAGGGAGATCGAGTGACGGGAAAATCGCGGAGAAACGAAGAACACGAAGAACACGAACAAAACGCGAATCAAGTCATCGATCTGCAACCGTGTGGCTACCACACGCTACAACAGTGAGATTACGGTCTCACTTCCTCAAAATCTCCAGTACACAGAGGTATGGTTCTCTGCGGATCTCAGTTGCTACAGCAAGGGATTGGGAGAGGAGGAAAACCTAGAAGGCAAACAGCAAATGGCTGAGATAGAATGGGAGGAGGGTGACTCCCTCTACTTATCCTAATTCTAATTCCTACTCTACCCCTCACTAATTATAGAGCGAACGAGCTAAACCCTAGGGTTATTCTGGACCAACTCGTGGTAGGTGGTGATCCGACGGCCATGCCCGCACAACTGGTAGCGTTGCCTCGATGCAACCTCACCGATTGCCGCCACGTGCCGCCACCGCTCTGCACGTCCTTTTCCTGGACTTCGCCCCCGGTTTTGAGGCCCAAACTGGGAAACCTGCCTTCACGACCAACCCCCGGTTTTGAGGCCCAAACCGGGAAACCAGCCGACCATCGCCTGAGTTTTGTGGCCCAAACTCAGAAACCCGCAGCGCCCAGGTTTTGAGGCCCAAACCTGGAAACCGTCCTCAGCCCGAGTTTTGTGAACCAAACTCATAAACCATCAACGCCCAGGTATTGAGGGCCAAACCTGGAAATCGTCCACTCGGTGGTTTTTCTGTGGCTCAACCACCAAACCGAGCCGTAGAGGGGATGCACCGCCCGTGCACCCCGTCCACCGACACGTGTCCCCAAGTCCTCGACTCAGGCAACACCATGCCCGCAAGTCTTCGTTCGTCGCTGTCCCAGGCTGTCAGCCACCAAAGCTGATCCTCGGGCCACCGGTCCCTCAGTCCAAGCCTCACGTCCGCCCTTCGCCACTCTCGGTCCATCGGCACGGCACGTCTCTACTTGACCTTCACCTTGCCTTTGATCACTGTATCCGTGCTCGACACCTGCACACACACAAGCCAAAGAACATGCGCATTATCCCGGTTGACAATCACTCATCACCCAGAGACTCGCATACACCCATGTATCCGCAGGATGGCGATCTCATACGTGGTGAGCCACTGCTCCGGGTTGGCCTTCCCATCATACTTGTCCACCGTGGTGACCATGAAGCCCTGAGGCCATCGGACGGCTCGGAGCCGGCAGGTGAAGGGCCATGGCCCTGTCGAGGCGTCGATAGCCGAAGCTTGATCGCGGGCGCGATTGCCTTAGGAGACTTCCTGGTCGTTATGTGGCGGCGATCGCCTTCGGCGTGAGGGATGCGGGCTTGGTGGC
Organism: Coix lacryma-jobi var. lacryma-jobi; assembly: GCA_009763385.1. Classification (NCBI taxonomy): domain Eukaryota; kingdom Viridiplantae; phylum Streptophyta; class Magnoliopsida; order Poales; family Poaceae; genus Coix; species Coix lacryma-jobi. Next base: position 70,770,516 of record CM019828.1, read on the forward strand.
GTCCCGCTGTACGACGATTCGGAGGGTGAGAGACAACGCCCTCTCTCGTTGCACTGCACGGCAGCAGCCTTGGCGTGGGCAACGACCTTTTGTAGCTCTGGGGTTGCCGGAAGCATGGAGAGCTCGTTGAAGATGACAGCGAGGTTGGCGCTTGGGGTCGGGTAGATGGGCTGATCATCGTCCTTGTCGAACTCGTAGATGAGGTCGCGGCCTCCAGCATGGTCGTGATCCCGGCGTTGTTCGTTGTCGTGATGCTCCCGGTCGCGACGCTCCTGGTCGCGTCGCTCGTCGTCACGTCGGTGCTGCCGGTCGATGTTTTGTTGCTCCCGATTGGCATGTTCGCCTTCCGTTTCGTTTGGAGGTGGAGGACTGTCGGCAGAGACGTTGAAGATGATGGCACCGCGATACGGTGGGAAGTCGGCCCGGGAGTCGGTGGAGATGACAGTCGTGGACCGCGTGGAGGTGGAGCCATTTGTCATGGTAGATCCGGACGCCGAAGTCTCTGAGACAGTGTCGCCAGAGATCTCTTTGAGAGTCACCATGCCAACAAGTGGAGATGGAGTCATTCGGTCGCGCTTGCTTATCGGAGCCAAAAGACTGGAGCTGATCGGAGAGTTGTCGCAGCGCCTGATGCTGATATGTAGGAGCCGCACCACGGAGCCCGAAGGGCATGGACGTTGGAGGCGAAGTGCGGCGATGAGTCGGATGCAGATCCGATCCGGGGCTGTGGGTGGGACGAGCACTGGAAACTCCCAATGGTGTACCTGAAAATTGCTCAAGGCAAGATTGGTCGGAAAGCTATATACGAGGTACCTCAACGGCGTCGATGCACTCCGCGATTCCTTGGTTGGCTCGGTCGATGGCTTCGATTAGGTTGTCGCAAGGGATGATACTTGGCGGGCGGCGTGCCACCTTGGTGATGCGGCGGGTGGACGGCGGAGCGTCCGGCGCAGAAAACTAAGCAGATTCCACGGTTTCCAGAGCAGGAGAGTGGTCGCCCACGGTCCAGATCATAGATTCGATCTGGAAAGTGGTGCCGGTCTCCGGAAGAACCATGGAGCGAGGGAAGGTGACCGCTTGGCAGATCATGGTGTCGTAGCACACACCCAATACCTGGCGCGCCAACTGTCAACGAAATATGGTCGATAGTCTACCGAGGGGTATGCCCAAGGTAGTAGATTGAGCGGCGGAGGCGTGCGAGACTTCTGCAAAGCATAGACACAAGGACGTGAGACGGCGATTTAGATAGGTTCGGGCCGACAAGTCGCTGTAATACCCTACGTCCTGTGTTCTTGTGGCTAGTTTGTATTTCTTATTGGGTGATCCGATGGGATCTAGGATTGAAGGACTGAAGTTGCTACCAGAAAGCGACCTGAGGGTGGTGAATGGGAGATTCAAATTTTCCTTCCGAAAACTTGTTACCACTGTCCCAAGACTCAACCCCAAGAGCAAACCCTAGAGCTTGCAAATGTCCATGACCCTAGATGTAGGGTGGATGCTTTCAAGAAGCACAGCGGGACACTACACAACTCTAGGAACCCAACATAAAGCCGGAAATCAAAACCGACAATCGGACGAACGAACCGCGAATGAAAACGCACAAAACAGCTATGACTAGACTCACTGGTGCGTCCGGTCAGTAGGCACCAGACGCATCCGGTCGAGCAAAGCCCAAATCGGGAGCTCTCTGTTTGTGACCGGACTCACGGTCACGGAGCGTCTGGTCACTTCACCAGCGTCCGGTCAGTTCAGACAAAACGAGGAACAGTGAGAACGACGCGTCCGGTCAGTCACTGAAGGAGGGCCCGGTCAAGTTGTAGAAAGAACTGTGAGAGACATTCATCGACTAGACTCTCAATCTTGCGTCTGGTCATCACGACGCATGCGTCCGGTCACCCCGATAGTTCACTGTTCATCCACCGATTTGATTCAAACTCTCCCAAAACGTATCCTCTAGGGATCAAACTTGGAGAGATGAGTCACAAGGATGATAGTGAGCTATCTCTAAGAGATCATGGCTTGAACCTATCTCCAAATCGATGAATCAAAGAATTTCGGGGAAATAGAGGCAAATACCGAACCGAAATGAAAATTGATAGTTCTAATAGCCCATGAGGTTACAGAAGAATTCCTTTGGTGGAAAGAACTGCCTCACGATCTAGAACACCTCTGTTCAAACGGAATTGCAAAAGTCGCAATGAACAAAGATATCAATCGACGTGAAAATCGTGGAGAAAAGAAATCCGCGAAGAACAAGAACAAAATGCGAATCACAACCACGAATTTGCAACCGTGTGGCTACCACACGCTACAACAGTGAGATTACAGTCTTAGTTCCTCAAAATCTCACGAACACAGAGGTATGATTGTCTTCTCTGTGGATCTCAGTTCGCTACAACAGGGAATGGGAGAGCAGGAAACCCTAGAAGCAAAAGAGCAAATGACTAAGATCATTTGGGAGGTGGGTGTCTCCCCCTACTTATCCTAATTCTAATTCCCACTCTACCCCTAGTTATTTACAGAGCGAACCAGCCAAACCCTAAGGCTATCCTGGACCAACTCGAAGATAGTGGTGATCCGACGGCCACGCACGCACAACTGGTCACGTTGCCTCAACGCAACCTCACCGATTGCCGCCACGTGCCGCCATCGCTCTGCTCGTCCTTTTCACGGACTTCGCCCCCGGTTTCGAGGCCCAAACCGGGAAACTAGCCTTCACGACCAACCCCCGGTTTTGAGGCCCAAACCAGGAAACGAGCCGTCCATCGCCTGAGTTTTGTGGCCCAAACACAGAAACCCGCAGCACCCAGGTTTTGAGGCCCAAACCTGGAAACCGTCCTCAGCCCGAGTTTTGTGGCCCAAACTCGGAAACCATCTGCACCCAAGTTTTGAGGCCCAAACCTGGAAACCATCCACTCGGTGGTTTTTCTGTGGCTCAACCACCAAACCGAGCCGTCGAGGGGATGCACCGCTCATGCACCCCGTCCACCGACACGTGTCCCTAGGTTCACGACCCAAGCAACACCATGCCCGCAAGTCTTCGCTCGTCGCTGTCCCAGGCTGTCAGCTACCACAACTGATCCTCAGGCCACCGGTCCCTCAATCCAAGCCTCACGTCCGCCCTTCGCCACTCTTAGTCCATCGGCATGGCACGTCTCAACTTGACCTTCACGTTGTCTTTGATCACTGTATCCGTGCTCGATGTGACACCCCAGTGTCCAGCACTACATTAGGAACTACATTTAGCTACTAAAATCCATAAGCAATGCATTGCATCATTTCATGTGCATGAAAGTGCTTTTTGCTTTGTTTGTTTATTTGGATTTTGGTTTCTATAGACTTGGTTGTTCAAATGGATTTGTGTTTTGGCCAACAATTTTTTAAAATAAAGGATAGTGAGAATAACCCTTTTCATATTGATACCTTGACCTAGTTCAAAATGGTTTGACAAATAAAAATGTGGGAAACAAAATAATTTAGACCTCAAGAATTGACTTTATTTATATGGAGGTTGTAAAAATGATTTTCAGAAAAAGTGTCTTATATGAAAGTTGCAGAGAAAATTATTTTGAGCAAATTTATTTTTGGGTCGAAACCTAGTTTAGAGTTTTTGAAACTGTTTTTGAATGGTCAAAGTTTGAAAAGTTTCTGGAAAAAGAAAAAGCGTTTTTCTTTTCCCCGGCGCCATCTTTCCGGACCATCTGGCCTTTCGGCCCGCTCACGCCCGCGCCGGCCCAGCCGCGCTCGCCCGCGTAGCACGCTCGTCCGCGTCACGCCGCGCGCAACCGGCGCCGCGCCGTACGCCGGCACCCGCGCCACGTGGCCGCCGTCCTCTGCCGGAGATCCCCGCCAGCCTCTCTCCTCACGATCCTCCACCCGAGCACGCAAACAATCTTGCTTGCCCACTCCCCGCTCGCCTCGCTCGCCGCGCCCACGCCACCGCCTGCCGCGCACCCTCGCCTGCCGTGCTGTTGCTCACCGACGTCGCGGGCCCCGCCACGACCATCGGTCGACGCTCCGCCATGAAAAAATCCGGCCGCCCGCACTCCTCTCTCCCACTCGCCATTCGCACCTCCTCGCTCTCGCTCTCACTCCCTCTTCTGACCGCGAACGCAAGGCCGAGCGCTCGCCTCGCCCTAGCCACCGCACGCCACCGCGAAGAACACCCTCGCCGTTCCCGCCTCCCTAGAGTCTCTCAGCTCGATTCCTCGCACGAACCATCTCGTCTACATCCCGGACACCCGGTGCTCGCGCTAGCATCACCAGCCGAGCCTCACTGACGCCGGAGTCCGTGGAGCCCCACCGCGGTTGCCTTTGATGCCGCTCGGAGCTCGGAGCCATTCCTCACCAACCAAACCACCGCCGATCTCCTTCTTCCTCGACGAGCTTCACGGAGCGAAGGCAAGGTGAGAACACCCCTCTACTAGGTCTCTACCGGTCCCCACCTCTCTCTCTCACTCGGCCGAGCACCATGGGCGCCGCCGTGGCCCTCGCACGTGACCAAGCTCCATCGAAGCTCCTACAGCTAAACCAACTCCCTAATCTTGCTTCTTAGGGTCCGCTGGAGCTTTAGCATCCATTAATTTGGCCGGCGACTGCCGGAAACGGCGAAGCCGTGCATCGCCGCCGCCACCGCCGCCATAGCTCGCCACCGACGAGCTACGGTCACCCTCTGGCCAAACCATCACCACCGATGGGTCCGCCTCGTCGAGGCGAACTCACCGAGCAACACCCCGTCGCCGGCGACCTCACCGCCGGCGAGAACCGTGCGGTCAACCCCTTCCCCTGCTTTGCTCTCTCTGACCGATGGGCCCCCGTTGACCACGCGGACCCACGCTTCAGCCACCCATGGTCCATGGACCAAGTCTGCGCAGTATGGGCCGGAGTTTTCAAATGTTTTTCCTTTTTGTTTTATTTCACGGAAAAGCTTGTTATTTTTGTGTAGCACGTTTTAAAGATACAAATGAGGTGCTTTCAGTTTTGGTAGCTTGTTCATGAGTAGATCTATCATGAAAAAATATGAAAGTATTTTTGGTGAAAGTTTATTATACTGTTTTTATTTAATTCAGTTTATGAGCTTTTGTTTAAATAAATGAGTTTATATGTTTCCTGATTGAGTTAATTCATGGCAAAAATTGTGAAGGTTTCTTACCATGTTATGTATCTGTGAAAAATGTATGAGGCACTATTTATATAGAAAAAGTATCTTTTTTTAGGTTTAAAGTCCTTTTTGGCTGTTTTCTTGGAATAAGTGTTAAGGTGAATTATATGTAAAAATAAAATATGGGAAAAATTTTGTAGTCTCTGTATGTTCTGCTTAAGCTGAGAAAAATGCTAAGCATAGGTTGTTGTATGGAAAAATAAGAAATTGCTGTACAAGTGTGTTTTTCTGTGGTTTTCTTAGGAAACTCTTGTAGAAAAGAATATAATGATTCTGTTCATGGAACTTTCTTGATAAATATGAAATGTGGAGTAGAATCTGGGAAAAATATGAAAATGAGTATAACACCCTTTTCCAGCTGGGTTGTAGTTCAAATGGTTTAATCTGGAGTACATTTGTTTATTTTGTGTAGGTTTATGTGTTTATTTTGCCAGTGAATTTTCTACAGTATAGTGTTTATGAATAGATGAAGCTAGGAAAAATATGAAATCTGTTGTTTGACACTTTTCCTCAGAGGAGTTAGTTCAAAACACCTTTTGAGCAATTTATTTCATCTTTTTGTACTTGTTGTTCTGTATTTTATTTCTGGCTGAAAATTTTTCAGTGAAGTCCAGTTAATGTTAGAAACCAAAAGAAGCAAAACTAACTGAAAAACACAAAGTCAGTGTATCATACAAGAGTCAAAATGTTTCCCCCATCTAAAAGGGGAAACACACACCAAGCTCACCTCTCAACTGATTAAAAGTTGATTGGTCCAAAGGCTTGGTGAAAATATCAGCCAACTGATGAAGAGTATCGACATGGCGAAGGTCGATATTGTGGATACATGGGTGTATGCCGGGTCTCTGAGTGATGAGTGATTGTCAACTAGGATGATGCGCATGTTCTTTGGCTTGTGTTGTGTAGGTGTCAAGCACGGATGCAGTGATCAAAGGCGAGGTGAAGGTCAAGTAGAGACATGTCGTGCCGATGGACCGAGAGTGGCGAAGGGCGGACGTGAGGCTTGGACTGAGGGACCAGAGGCCCGAGGATCAGCTGTGGTGGCTGGCAGCCTGGGACAGCGACGAGCGAAGACTTGCGGTCATGTGTTGCCTAAGTCGTAGACTTGAGGACACGTGTCGGTGGACGGGGTGCACGGGAGGTGCATCCCCTCTACGATGTCAGTTTGGTGGTAAAGCCAGGGAAAAACCATCGGGTGGACGGTTTCCAGGTTTGGGCCTCAAAACCTGGGTGCGGATGGTTTCCGAGTTTGGCCACAAAACTCGGGCTGAGGACGGTTTCCAGGTTTGGGCCTCAAAACCTGGGCACTGAGGGTTTGCTGAGTTTGGCCTCAAAACTCAGAAGCTGGTGGGCTGGTTTCCCGGTTTGGGCCTCAAAACCGGGGGATGGCTGGAAAAGGCTGGTTTCCCGGTTTGGGCCACAAAACCGGGGGTGCAGAGCGGTGGCGGCACGTGGCGGCAATCTGGAGGTTGCGTCGAGGCAACGCTTCGTATTGTGCGGGCGTGGCCGTCGGATACACCTACCACCGAGTTGGTCCAGAATAACCCTAGGGTTTAGCTGGTTCGCTCTGTAATTAGAATAGTGAGGGGTAGAGTAGGAATTAGACTTAGGTCAGAATTAGGATAAGTAGAGGGAGACACCCTCCTCCCTTCCCATCTCAGTCATTTTGCTCTTTCGCACTTAGGGTTTCCTGCTCTCCCATCCCCTGCTGTAGCTAGCTGAGATCCGCAGAGAAATTGCCTCTGTGTACTGTTGATTTTGAGGAAGTGAGGTCGTATCCTCACTGTTGTAGCATGTGGTAGCCACACGGTTGCAGATTCGAGGGTGTGATTCGCGTTTTGTTCGTGTTCTTCGCGGAATCCTTTTTCTCCACGTTCTTCCCGTCGCTTGATCTCTTTGCTCGGTTCATCTTTTGCAAATCCGCTTGAACCAAGTTGTTCTAGATCGTGAGGCACTTCTTTCCTCTGAAGGAATTAATCTCTAACCTCACGGTCTAGGAGATCGATCGATTTTTCGTTTCGGGTCAAGTTTTCTCCTTTCCACCGAAATTCTTTGATTCATCGATTTGGAGATAGGTTCGAGCCATGATCTCTTAGAGATAGCTCACTATACTCATTGTGACTCATCTCTCCAAGTTTGAACCCTAGAGGTTTCGTTTTGGGAGAGTTTGATTCAAATCGGTGGATGAACTGTGCTGTCACAGGGTGACCGGACGCAGGGGTCGGGACGACCGGACGCTGGCTAGGTGAGTCCGGTCGTTGAACGTTCACTACGATTTCCTGCTGGTTGACCGGACGCTTGTGGAGCTCACTGACCGGACGCACAGCGCGTACTGTTCACTTGTTTTTGTCCTTGTGACCGGACGCTACTATCCTGACCGGACGCACCGTACACCAGAGTTCGGTCACGAACAGTAAGGTCCGAAACTGGTTTTCTGACGATCGGATGCGTCCGGTGCTCCCTGACCGGACGCTGCCCAGAGTCCGGTCGAGACTGCCTTGCGTGTTTTCGTTCGCCGGTTGTTCGTTCGTTGTCGGATTTGGTTTCCGTCTTTTGCGTTGGCTTTCTAGAGTTGTGTAGTATCCCGCTGTGCTTCTTGGAAGCATCCACCCTACATCTATGGTCGTGGACATTAGCAAGCTCTAGGGTTTGTCTTTTGGGGTGATTCTCGGGACAGTGGCTACTAGTTTTCGAAAGGAAATTTTGAAGCTCCCATTCACCCCCCTCTGGTCGCTTTCTGGTTGCTTCTCGGTCCTTCAGATATCACACTTCTCATAGTGGTCTCGCAGAAAATGAAAGCACACATCAATGTGTTTGGTCTTCGAGTGCAGGACGGGGTTCTTAGCAACGCTAATCACACTCGTGCTGTCATAAAGCAATGGAACACGAGAAAAGCTCAGACCAAAATCACGCAAAGTGGCCATCATCCAGAGTAACTAGGAACAACAGCTAGCCGCAGCAACATACTCAGCCTCCGTGGTAGACTGGGCGACACTAGACTTCTTGCGAGAGGACCACGAAACAAGAGAAGAACCAATAAACTGGCAAGTCCCAGAAGTGGACTTGCGCTCAATACGGCAACCAACAAAATCAGCATCGGAATAACCGCAAAGGGAAAGAGTGGAGGAAGCAGAATACCAAATCCCAAATTCTGGAGTGAAGGATAAGTACCTCATAATGCGCTTGACCGCCTGACGGTGAGAGGTGCGCGGCGAAGACTGAAAACGCGCGCAAAGACACACCACGAACTGGATGTCCGGGCGTGTCGCCGTCAGGTACAGTAGCGACCCGACCATACTCCGGTACTCCTTCTGGTCCACTGCTTCTCCCTCCTTGTCCGCATTCAGGGCCGTCGTGGTCGACATGGGTGTTGGAAGAGGCTTGGCCTCACCCATATCGAACTTCTTCAGAATGTCCCGGGTGTACTTGCCCTGGTGCACAAACGTCCCTTCCTGGGATTGCTTGATTTGCAACCCGAGGAAAAACGTCAGCTCGCCCATCATGCTCATCTCAAACTCCCTGCTCAAAGTATCTGCAAACTTGGCAACCAAAGCGTGAGAAGAACCACCGAAAATGATATCATGCACGTAGATTTGGACCAAAAGAGTATCAGTGCCTTGCTTGAGGAGAAAGAGCGTTTTATCTACACATCCCATTTTAAAACCCTTAGCAAGCAAAAAGGTTTTCAACCTATCATACCAGGCTCTAGGGGCTTGTTTCAAACCATACATAGCTTTGTGAAGTTTAAAAATATGGTATGGAAACTTGGGATTTTCGAAACCGGGGGTTTGTCTAACATATACTTCCTCTTCTATGTAGCCGTTTAAGAAGACACTCTTGACATCCATTTGAAAAAGTTTAAAACCTTTGGATGCAGCAAAAGCCAAGAGTATCCTAATAGCCTCCAAACGTGCTACAGGAGCAAACGTCTCCTCATAGTGTATCCCCTCCTTCTGACTATATCCCTGGGCTACAAGTCTGGCCTTGTTTCTAACAACATGGCCATCTTCTCCTTGTTTGTTTTTGAAAACCCATTTTATCCCAATAGGATGACACTCAGAAGTGGAGACACTAGAACACAAACCCGATTTCTCTCAAAGTTCTCAAGCTCCTCATGCATGGCATTGACCCAATCTGGATCCGTCAAAGCGTGTCCAACATCCCGGGGTTCAAAATCAGCAACAAATGCAGAATGAGCAAAGTGAGAGATTTGCCTTGACCGGGTGACGCGTTCGTTGATGCTGCCGATCATCTGCTGAGGCGGGTGCTGGCCCTGAATGTGTCGTGGCGCCTCCCTTGTCGAAGTGGCCTCCCCCTCAGCAGCAGCTGGTGCCTCCTCGGGTACAAAGGGTACCGCTCGCGGTGGCGGATGCCACGACCCCCAGGAAGAAGACGTGTCAGGGCCGTGAGTCGTCGTAGAAGCCGCTCTTTGCGGCACAGCAGGTGGAGGAGGAGGTGCTGGGTCATCCATGCCTTCGGCACCTTCTTCTTCATCATCTAAAAGAGGTTCGCCAACCTCATGATCACCTGCACGCTTAAAACGAGAAGAAGGACAAACCATGGTCTCGTCGAAGGTGACATCGGATGTCTCCATGACTCGGTTAGTGTCAAGGTTAAGTACACGATAAGCATGAGTATGAGTGTCATAACCCAAAAACACACCGTCAAAAGAACGAGACTCAAACTTGTCCAATTTGCCCTTTTTGAGTATAAAACAATGGCAACCAAAAACTCGAAAATAACTCACCTTGGGTAGTTTTCCAAAACGCAACACATAAGAGGTCTTTTTCAAGAAAGCTCGAAGAAAAATGCGATTGGAAATGTAGCAAGCAGTGCTCATAGCTTCAGCCCAATATAGCCTAGGAGTCCTATGCTCATCGAGCATCGTCCTGGCCATCTCTACAAGGGTCTGATTCTTCCTCTCCACAATTGAGCTAAGTCTTGCAAGCAAGTCGAAGCTCAGGTGACCTAGTCTCCTATGCCACTTCCAAAGATCAGAGAAGGAAGGTCCAGCCAAAAGACAACGAGAAATTCCGAACGACTCCGAGAAATCCGCACGAAAGACTTTTCCAAAGGGCGAAATCACACATACAAGATTGCACTGAGGATCCAAAATGCGACTGAGATTCGGTTTAAAACGAATCTCATAGTCATCATCGAAAAGTTGCGAAACAGAAAGAAGGTTAAAATGCAAGTTAGAAACAAGAGCAACATCGCGCAACACAAAGTGCTCATTAACTCGCATAGACCCACGAGACAGCACCTTACCTTTGTTGTTGTCGCCGAAGCTGATATACTCGTTTTCGGCGACCGGACTAAGACTGGAGAACCACTTGGCATTTCCGGTCATGTGCCTCGAACACCCAGAATCCACCAACCAAACATTCTCCAATCGTTTTACCTACATCAATAAAAAGACATAGGTTGAGCATACGGGCCAACACTGGGGTTAGTGAAGTAAGGAGAATACCAGTGTTGGGCCGGCTGCTCAAAAGAACGGTTAGCAGAAAAACTATTCCTAGCACACCTACGGAGGAAGCGATCACCACGTTTAGACGAACGTGGTCCGCTAACGAAGGAGCGACCATCGCGATACTCAAAACACGGTGGGGGAAAACGCTCAACTACAAAGCCACCACCACGGGGTCCATAGCCTGCAAAGGCAGGCTCCCGCCGGGCATGCTCTCTACGAGGCCTAGGCCTAGGAACTTGAGACACTGCACCTCTAGGCCTAGCAGCTCTCCTTGGAGCTCTCCTCTGAACATTCGGCACATGTACATCATGGAAAGGATGGTACATGTTCGGGTTGCTCATCTCCTTTACACGGCGCGCCTCTCTCTTGCGCCGAAAGCAGAACTCACTCAAGTGTCCATCTCTCCCACAATGCTCACAATGGTACCTCACCGCTCTCATAGGGGGTTGTTGGTACTCATGGTTGTGGGTGTAGATCACCTTGCCCTTCTGTGGCAACAGCTCCTCGTGAATAGGTGGCATCGTGTCAAGCTTGATCTTCAGGTGGTTGGGTTTGGGATGCCACACTTGGTTCTTGGGTGGAGCTCTCGGAGGTTCTTCAAACACTCCATCCTTGGTGTTAGGCTTGAGAGGCTCTTTGGGTGGAAGCTTGGTAAGTTTGGGAGTAGTGGTGGAGTTGGGCTTCTCACTCGGGTTCAGACCACTCGACTCTCCAATCTTCCCAAAAGCAGAAACATCAACCCCCAGAGCAAAGCCTACACCAGGACTTCCAGCAGCTCGCTTAAATTGAGAGATCATCATCCCGAGCTGTGGCTCACCACAAGACACCCATGACAAGATTGTCCGAAGGTATGTGTCTTCTTCAAGAAAGCTCTCAGAAAAATGCGATTGGAAATATAGCATGCAGTGCTCATAGCTTCAGCCCAATATCGCCTAGGAGTCCTATGCTCATCGAGCATCGTCCTGGCCATCTCTACAAGGGTCCGATTCTTCCTCTCCACAACACCATTCTGAGGCGGTGTGTAGGGGGAAGAAAACTGATGCTCTAACCCAAAAGAGTCACAAAACTTCTCAAAATCCGAAATCTTGAATTCGGAACCATTATCACTCCGAATTGCTCGCATAGAGTTCAAAGGGAACTCTTTCTGAAGACGCAAAATCAGATTGCGAGCAAGGGAGAAATTCTCGGTCTTCTCAGCTAAAAAGAAGACCCACGAATATCTCGAAAAATCGTCGACAACAACAAGCACATACCACTTCCCCCCAACCGAGCTCACCCGAGCCGGACCAACAAGGTCCATGTGTAAAAGCTCTCCAGGGCGATTATTCATGACCTGAGTCACTAGATGGTGGGGAGCGGCTACCATCTTCCCTTGTCTACAATAATGGCAAACAAGATCCTTCTCCATGGACAACTTGGGTAATCCTCGGATTAGGCCAAGTGACCTCAGTCTTGCCAGCAAGTCGAAGCTCAAATGCCCTAGTCTCCTATGCCACTTCCAAAGATCAGAGGAGGAAGGTCCAGCCAATAGACAACGAGAAATTCCGAACGACTCCGAGAAATCCGCACGAAAGACTTTTCCAAAGGGCGAAATCACACAAACAAGATTGCCCTAAGGATCCAAAATGCGACTGACTTTCAGTTTAAAACGAATTTCATAGTCATCATTGAAAAGTTGCGAAACAGAAAGAAGGTTAAAATGCAAGTTAGAAACAAGAGCAACATCGCGCAGCACAAAGTGCTCATTAACTCGCACAGACCCACGAGACAACACCTTACCTTTGCTGTTGTCGCCGAAGGTTATGTACTCCTTTCCGGCGACCGGACTAAGATTGGAGAACCACTTGGCGTTTCCGGTCATGTGCCTCGAACACCCGGAATCCACCAACCAAATGTTCTCCAATCGTTTTACCTACCTCAATAAAAAGACATAGGGTGAGCAAACGGGCCAACACTGGGGTTAGTGAAGTAAGGGGAATACCAGTGTTGGGCCGGCTGCTCAGAAGAACGGTTAGCAGAAAAACCATTCCTAGCACGCCTACGGGAGGAGCGATCACCACGTTGAGGAAAATGTGGTCCCCTAAGGGAGGAGCGTCCATCGCGATACTCAAAACGCGGTGGGGGAAAACGCTCAACTGCAAAGCCACCGCCATGGGGTCCATAGCCCACAAATGCAGGCTCCCGCCGGGCACGCTCTCTACGAGGCCTACACCTAGGAACTTGAGGCTCAACACCTCTAAACCTAGCGTCTCTCCTCGGAGCTCTCTCCTGCCTAGGCCTAGCAACTTGAGGTTCTGGACCTCTAGGCCTAGCAGCACGTCTCGGTGCTCTCCTCTGAACATTCGGCACATGTACATCATGGAAAGGATGGTACATGTCCATGTTGTTCTTCTCCTTTCCACGGCGCGCATCTCTCTTGCACCGAAAGCAGAACTCACTCCGGTGTCCATCTCTCCCACAATGCTCACAATGGTACCTCACCGCTCTCAAAGGGGGTTGTTGGTACTCACGGTGGTGGGTGTGGATCACCTTGCCCTTCTGTGGCAATTCCTCTTGGATAGGTGGCATTGTGTCCAGCTTGTTCTTTAGGTGGTTGGGTTTGGGAGCCCATTGCTGGTTCTTGGGTGGAGCTCTCGGAGGTTCCTCAAACACTCCATCCTTGGTGTTAGGCTTGAGAGGCTCTTTGGGTGGAAGCTTGGTAAGTTTGGGAGTAGTGGTGGAGTTGGGCTTCTCACTCAGGTTCAGACCACTCGACTCTCCAATCTTCCCAAAAGCAGAAAGATCAACACCCTGAGCAAAACCTACACCAGGACCTCCAGCAGCTCGCTTGAATTGGGAGATCATCATCCGGAGCTGTGGCTCACCACAAGACACCCATGACAAGATGGTCCGAAGGTATGTGTTTTCCTCCTCGGTTTGCATCTTGTCATGCTTCACATTGGCAATCTCCATCTCCAAACCCTCGCACAAAGCGCACCTAGTCACACAAGTGCTACCCGAGCTGGCCTCCTCAAGAGACACAATCTTGGCATTCTTCTCTGCCAACTCGGATTGCAAGACAGGACAAGTCTTGCAAGCAGCCAACAGCATGGGCCTAGCACGGAGCTCATCCACCTCTCCTACCAATGCAACATACTTACTTCTCAAGGTGAGAAGATCAGTCATGTGCATGGTGCACGCCTCGCACTCCTTCTCATCGGTGACAACTACGGTGGACTTGATAGAATCAAGTTCCTTCATCGTATCCTCCCACTTCTGCCTAAACTCCTTGCGCTCTCTAGCAGCACGCCTAAGCAGCTTATCCTGACTAAGCAAGGCGGCAGTAAGCTTCTCAACCTCAGCAGAAAGCTCGTCGTGGGTAAGAGATACCTGGGAGGTGTCATCGTCGTCGTTCCGAGGGGAGTTCATCAGCTCGCCATCAAGGGCCATGGTGCAGAAGCTGTCGTCGTCGGCGAAGAAGCAGAGGCCGTTCAGCTTGTCCTCGATCCTCTTCTTCTTCTCAGACTCGTCGTCGCTTGAGCAAGCGGAGTCGTCATCCGAGCCATCGACGTCGCTGAGCGTGGCGAAGAACGCACGCTGCTCAGCTTGGGCCTTCTCCACGTACTTCTTCTTGATGTACTCCTTGTCGAAGCCACCCCTCCACTTGTGCCTCGCGGGGATGTACTTCTCCTTGCGCTTGTCGGACTCGTACTTGTGCCCATGATCGCCCTTCCTAGATGTGTTCTTCTTCTTGGGACAGTTGGCGATGAAGTGGTCGGGGTCGCCGCACTCGTAGCATCCCGAGCGTCCTCCTCCGCGGCGACGGTTCATGCGGTTGTTGTGAAACCGCGAGAACCGGTTGACGAGCAAGGCTAGCTCGTCATCCCCCAACGACTCAAGCTGGTCCTCTGTGATAGAAAAGAGCGAAGAGAGTGCAAAGCATCCAGAGGGGTTAGCAGAAGAGCCAGAAACCAAAGCCATTGACGGGCCAGAAGGATTTTCATAAGAAGCCCTCGCCATGGCATCAATCTCACTGGACTTGAGCTTACTGGAGAGCTCGTCGCACGTGAGGGTCTCATAGTTAGGTGATTCAATGATCGCCTGAACTTTGGAATCCCACACCGATCGATCAAGAGTATGCAGGAGCTTCAAAGCTCTCTCATGATCGTCGAAAGGCAACAGCTCCTTGTTAGCCCTCATCCTGTTGACAATCACCTGAAAGCGAGCGAATAAACTTTCTATGCTCTCGCTAGGCATATGTCAAAAGTTCTCATACTCTCGCTTGAACGACTCGTAGAGACGGGTTTTGACTTGAGTCATTCCCTCATGGAAACGCATGAGGGTAGCCCAAATCTCCCGAGCCGTAGCGAGGTGAGAAACGCGATCAAACTCGGACATGCTCAAACAAGAGAAGAGAGCATTACGAGCTCGGCTATTGGCATCGTGATCGTCAATCTGACGCTGAGTCACACGTGCAGCCAAGACCACGTAATCGGCAGAGTTGCAAATATCACTGATGGAACCACCCAAACTCTGCAGATAGGCCGACATGCGTATCTTCCAATACGCATAGTTTGTCCCAACGAAAAACGGCAGTTTGCCCATGCCACGATCCATGTCGCCTTCTGTGGATCTGGAACCGGCTAAGGTGAAAGATCCTTAACCTGCTCCGATACCAATTGAAGGACCGAGAAAGCACTAGCAAGGCGACCAGAGGGGGGGTGAATGGGAGCTCAAAAATTTCTCTCGAACCTTTGGCCAAATGTCCCAAAATCAACCCCGAGAAACGGCGACCGAAACCGTGATGCTCACGACCCCTGGAAGAGGGTGGATGATCCCTAGGATCATAGCGGAGCACCACAAGGAAGAAGCAAACCAAACACCAAAAGCTCCGGCTCGAACACGACCTCAAAAACCAAGTCCCTAACGTAGATGGACGGCTACGTAGAGAAATCCCCAAATACCGATGCTAACGAGTAGCAAAGATACCTAGAGAGGTTCCTTGGTCAACTACAAGGCCAAACGATAAGTCCGGAAACCAAGCGAGGAACCCGGGAGAGCAAATGCACAAGACTGGAGGCTTCAGCCAATCCGCGGACTGTCCGGCCCTAGGGTCCCGGACTGTCCGTCCCTACTGCGGACTGTCCGCGCTCTGGTGGCGGACTGTCCGCCGCTTAAACGAGCAAAAACACACTACTGCTGAAGTCCTCTGCCCAAGTCCCGGACTGTCCGCCAAAACCAACGGCGGACTATCCGCCGGTCACCCGAGGCAAAACCAGCCGAGCCACGCGACCACTGCTTCGGTCGAAGGCCCGACGCGTGGACTGTCCGCCGGTCTAAACCGCGGACTGTCCGCGAGTACCCAGGGAGGGCGATTTTAGTCGCCTTCTCCCCAAAACTCTCCAAAATCGAATCAACTCACAATCCCACATTTCCAAACTTGGAGAGGATGATCACGGAGTAGTTAGGAGACTATCCCCAAGAAATCATCCGCTAAAATTGAGTCAATCACCGGGAAATCGAAAGGGGAGGAGTATGAACGAAAAAGTGCTAGGAAAACGAAATCAACCCGATCTACTTGTTCGTAGGGAGATAGATGAATTCCTTTGGTGGAAATGTTCTCCTTTCAAATACGAACAAGATGATTCAAACGGATTTCGCAAAGACGCGCATGAGAGGGAGATCGAGTGACGGGAAAATCACGGAGAAACGAAGAACGCGAAGAACACGAACAAAACGCGAATCAAGTCATCGATCTGCAACCGTGTGGCTACCACACGCTACAATAGTGAGGTTACAGCCTCACTTCCTCAAAATCTCCAGTACACAGAGGTATTGTTCTCTGCGGATCTCAGCTAGCTACAGCAGGGGATTGGGAGAGCAGGAAACCCTAGAAGCAAAGAGCAAATGACTGAGATTAGAAGGGAGGAGGGTGTCTCCCTCTACTTATCCTAATTTCTAATTCCTACTCTACCCCTCAACTAATTACAGAGCGAACCAGCTAAACCCTAGGGTTATTCTGGACCAACTCGGTGGTAGGTGTATCCGACGGCCACGCCCGCACAACTCGTAGCGTTGCCTCGACGCAACCTCCCGATTGCTGCCACGTGCCGCCCTCGCTCTGCACCCCCGGTTTTGTGGCCCAAACCGGGAAACCAGCCTTTCCAGGCAACCCCCGGTTTTGAGGCCCAAACCAGGAAACCAGCCCAACAGCATCTGAGTTTTGAGGCCAAACTCAGCAAACCCTCAGCACCCAGGTTTTGAGGCCCAAACCTGGAAACCGTCCTCAGCCCGAGTTTTGAGGCCAAACTCGGAAACCCTCAGCCCGAGTTTTGAGGCCAAACTCGGAAACCATCCACGCCCAGGTTTTGAGGCCCAAACCTGGAAACCGTCCATCCGATGGTTTTTCCCTGGCTCTACCACCAAACCGACGTTGTAGATGGGATGCACCTCCTGTGCACCCCATCCACCGACACGTGTCCCCAAGTCCACGACTCAGGCAACACATGACCGCAAGTCTTCACTTGTTGTCGTCATAGGCTGCCAGCCACCACAGCTGATCCTCGGGCCTCTGGTCCCTCAGTCCAAGCCTCACGTCTGCCCTTCGCCACTCTCGGTCCATCGACACAGCACGTCTCTACTTGACCTTCACCTCGCCTTTGGTCACTGCATTCGTGCTCGACACCTGCACAACACAAGCCAAAGAACATGTGCATCATCCCAGTTGACAGTCACTCATCACTCAGAGACACGGCATACACCCATGTATCCGCACAAAATTGGAGAGATGAGTCACAAGGAGGATAGTGAGCTACTCCTAGGAGATCATGGCTCGATCCTAAATCCAAATCGATGAATCGGAGAAATTCGGGGGAAGGTAGAAAAACTTGACCCGAAACGAAAATCAACCGATCTACTAGCTCGTGAGGTTAGAGGTGAATTCCTTCGGTGGAAAGAAGTGCCTCACGACCTAGAATAGCTTGGTTCAAACGGATTCGCAAACAACGCACCAAGCAAAGAGATCGATCGACGGGAAAACATGGAGAAAAGCAATCCACAAAGAACAAGAACAAAACGCGAATCACAATCACGAATTTGCAACCGTGTGGCTACCACACGCTACAACAGTGAGGTTACGGCCTCACTTCCTCAAAATCTCAAGGACACAGAGGTATTGTTCTCTTCTCTGTGGATCTCAGTTCGCTACAGCAGGGGAGAGGGAGAGAAGGAAAACCTAGAAGGCAAAATAGCAAATGACTGAGATAAAATGGGAGGAGGGTGTCTCCCTCTACTTATACTAATTCTATTTCCTACTCTACCCCTCAACTAATTACAGAGCGAACCAGCTAAACCCTAAGGTTATTCTGGACCAACTCGATGGTAGGTGGATCCGACGGCCACGCCCGCACAACTCGTAGCGTTGCCTCAACGCAACCTCCCGATTGCCGCCACGTGCTGCCCTCGCTCTGCACCCCCGGTTTTGTGGCCCAAACTGGGAAACCGGCCTTTCCAGCCAACCACCAGTTTTGAGGCCCAAACCGGGAAACTAGCCCACCAGCGCCTGAGTTTTGAGGCCCAAACTCAGCAAACCCGCGGCGCCCAGGTTTTGAGGCCCAAACCTGGAAACCATCCTCAGCCCGAGCTTTGTGGCCAAACTCGGAAACCATCCGCACCCAGGTTTTGAGGCCCAAACCGGAAAACCGTCCACCCGATGGTTTTTCTCTGGCTCTACTACCAAACCGACGTCGTAGATGGGATGCACCGCCCATGCACCCCGTCCACCGACACGTGTCCCCAAGTCGTCGACTTAGGCAACACATGACCGCAAGTCTTCGCTCGTCGCTGTCCCAGGCTGTCAGCCGCCACAGCTGATCCTCGGGCCACCGGTCCCTCGGTCCAAGCCTCGCGTCTGCCCTTCGCCACTCTCGGTCCATCGGCACGACACGTCTCTACTTGACCTTCACCTTGCCTCTGATCACTGTATCCGTGCTCAACACCTGCACAACACAAGCCAAAGAACATGTGAATCATCCCAGTTGACAATCACTCATCACTCAGAGACTCGGCATACACCCATGTATCCGCACCATCCTTTATCGGACCACGCATTATTTAATTATTACCGCATTGCAATAGGATCGACAGCCCCGGAGACCGACCAGGAGCCAGAAGCAAACGACGAGCAGGAGATACCGGAGCTGCCCAGGACCGAGGAAGTTGACCCTGCACAGGAAGCTAACCTGCCTGAGTGCCCCGCTCACGAGGCCTCAGTCTTTTCCCAAGGCAAGCCCCGGAGCATTCTAAGTCTCCCAGTATTTACAATTAATCTATTTGAGTACCTTATATTGTGATGCATTAGGTATAGGTGTTGATTGAATCCTACTTGCTGCATTATCATTCCTTGATTATTGTTTACACCTGCCTTGTTATCCTGTTACCTATTCATAATCATAAGTAGAACTGCTTAGCCTGCTTAATAAAAGTAGTTGTTAAGGATGTATTCTGTAATACCCCTGATGGGTACTTACCGGATCACGGTTGGCTATATTTTTCTATCGTGGAAAAGAACCTGAGTAGTAATGAAATATGGTCAACTGGAAGGCACGGCACAAGTTTGGAAACTTAGGGCAGTCCGTCCGTTGGATCGTGTAGGTTTGTGTCGATGTTGGCCCTCGTTCATTTTTTGAACGCGCCCTTTTACATAGGGATATGTCGGTGCCGTAATCATCGACCCCAAAGTCGGTTAGACGCTGTTCGGGCCGGTCTCAACCCATGTCGCACCCTCTAGTCTGGAAACACGATCTGCCTAGGAATGGCCATCGTATAGTTCTAATTGGGTGGTTCGTGCTTGAACCGCGACGATTACCACCACGAACAAGCATCGAGCGGTTACCCAATGCATGGACCCGACGGGGAAAGTGTGGGTTGGTATTAAAGGTCCTTCATCAACTGGTTTGGAATTCGATTCGAGTCGCCGTCTCCCCCGGTTAGTGGGAAACTATGGCGAGCTTCACCATGATGCAACTCCATGTTATGTTAAAGGTTCAACTAAAATGTGGATAAGTCAACTGGATATGGTTATATTATTGATTGATTAGACTCAAGTGTATGTAATAGTTCAGGTGCAAATCTAGACTAAGAGGTAGGTCTAAAACTTGGCTGCACACTGATATCATTAAATATTTCTTCCCTCAATTTGTGCTTTTTCGCAACTAAATGAAACCAGCTCCACCAAAAGCCTTGCATACCCTTGGTGTCATTTATTTTCAGTTGGACGGGTAAGTCTAGCTGAGTACAATCCCGTACTCAGGGTTTATCCCGTTTGTTGAAGATGGCCAGGTGTACTATGGCTATTGTAAGCATTGCCTCTACCTGGTGGAGGGTGATGAGGAGTAGGCCAAGGGCAGGGTCGTCAAGAAGCTTCCTGTTGGCGTCTATTAACTATCATTATCTACCGTCAACAAGACTTGAATAAATGTCAAAGAGGATTGCCAATTTAGAAATAGGAGGTTTAAACTAACAAATTCCATGAGTTTTGGTGATTCTACATTTTCCAGGGATGAAACAGAAAAACTAACTAAATTGCTTCCCCAAGAAGGAACCCGACGCAGATAACTTCACCGCCACGTCGGGATATTTATAGAAGACTCCAGAGGACACCACCAGACACCACGAGGCAAGGCACCTAGGAGGCCGACCTGTGGGACCGACCGGTCCCACAGGGCCCATCGGTCGGTCGGCCACAGAGCCGCCACGCCTCCGTCTTCTGCAAGCTACTTCCACCGACCTTTAGGATGCATCTCGACTGTACCTCAAGTCGGTTTGATCCAACGATCACGATTCCTCGCCCAGGGCTATATAACCAGACCCCGGACCCCCCTCCCAGATCATCGAAGAGATCATCAGGCAGATCAAGATGAGAAGACAAGACAGAAATGTGGCGGAACCGTCCTGATTATAAGAGCTCAAGTACCGTCTTAGTCAAATACGTCTGATGTTGACTCATACTTGAACCCATATAACCCCGGTATTCCAGAAATCTCGCAGGATTTCTATCATCATACACATATAGGATCGCATCGTTCAAGAATTACATTCGCAAAGATACATCACAGATAACGAAACTGGATTTAAACATCAGAGTGCGAAATTACGATAGAGTTATTACAATTCCAAATTTAAAGTGCGGAAGCTGAAATAAGTTTTGAAATACGACCACCACTCATGTAGTCCAAATAAAACATTGTTTGATAAATCCAACTCAACACAACTCACTCATCCCTTTTTAAATAATGTGCCACCAGTAGTCTCAGACCAGCAAAAGAAAAGGGGGAGCTCCTGGACGACCCTGCCTTGGGCCTACTCCTCATCACCTTCCACTAGGTAGAGGCAGTGCTTATAATAGCCAAAGTAGACTTGGCCATCTGCAACAAACGGGATAAACCCTGAGTACGGGAATGTACTCAGCTAGACTTACCCGTCTATCTGAAAATAAAGACACCAAGGATATGCATGGCCTTTTTGGTGGAGCTGGGATCTTTTAATTTGCGGAAAGCTCAAACTTAAGGGAAAGAGTAATAATAATGTTGATGAGCCGTCAATTTTAGAGACCTATCTTTTACTCTAGGTTTGCACCTGAACTATACAAGCACTTGAGTCTAACAAGCAATAATATAACCATATCCAGTTGACTTATCCACATTTTAGTTGAACCTTTTAAACTATCACATGGAGTTGTATCGTGGTGAAGCTCGCCATAGTTTCCCACTAACCGGGGGAGACGGTGACTCGAATCGAATTCCAAACCAGCTGGTGAAAGACCTTTAATACCAGCCCACACTTTCCCCGTCGGGTCCATGCATTGGGCAACTGCTCGATGCTTGTTCGTGGTGGTAATCGTCGCGGCTCACAGCACGGACCGCCCAATTGGAACCTAGCGATGGCCTCACGCGGCAGATCGCATTTCCATACTAGAGGGCACGTCACGGGTTGAGACCGGCCCGAACAGCTTCTAACCGGCATTGGGTTCGATGATTACGGCACCGACATATCTTCAAGTAAAAGGGCGCGTTCAGAAATGAACGAGGGCCAACATCGATACAAACCTACACGATCCAATGGACGGACTGCCCCAAGTTTCCGAACTTGTGCGTTGCCTTCGAGTTGACCGTATTTCATTACTACTCAGGTTCTTTTCCACAATAGCAAATATATAGCCAACCGTGATCCGGTAACTGCCCATCAGGGTATTACGGAAACATCCTTAACTACTACTTTTATTTAGCAAACTAAGCAATTCTACATTGTAAATAAATAGCAGGATAACAAGGTAGATACTAATCAATAACCAAGGAATGGTAATGCAGCAAGTAGGATTCATTCCCACTCCTATACCTAATGCATCACAATATAAAAGGACTCAAGTAATTTATTTATAAAAAAACATGGGAGACTTAGAATGCTCCGGGGCTTGCCTTGAGAGAAGACTGAGGCCTCGTGGGAGGGGCACTCAGGCAGGTTAGTGTCTTGCGCGGGGTCGACTTCCTCGACTTGATGCAGTTCCGGCATCTCCTGCTCGGCGCTTGCCTCCTGCTCCTGGTCTTGATCCTGAACTGTCGATCCTATTGCAATGAGGTTGAAAATGACAAATAAATAATACGTGGTGCGAGATGTGGTGGTAAGAAAAGTAACATTTTCTTGCAAACCAACAAAACCAACTTGTTGAACCACTTTTGACATTGAGGTAAATACTTATTTTTTTCATAAAACAAAATCCATTAATTTACCTATTTCTTATTTAGAAATTCAAAAGAAATTCAGGTTTGAACTGCAAGTGCATTTTTCTTAACTCAGAAAAATCCACAAAAAATCCAGAAGGCAATTAACACCTGCTAGACTTCACTGAACAATTTTCAGCCAGAAATAAAATACAGAACTGCAGATATAAAAATAACAAATAAACTGCTCAAAAGGTGCTTTGAAGTAACTTTTCTCACAAAAGGTGTCAAACAGCAAATTTCATAATTTTTCTAGCTTCATCTACTCATAAACACTCTACTGTAGAAAACTTGTTGTCAGAACATAAACAAACATGCCTACACAAAATAAACAAATCTATTCTAAAATAAACCATTTGAACTACAACCCCACTGAAAAGGGTGCTAAACTCAGTTTTATATTTTTCCAGATTCTGCTTCACATTTCATAGTTATCAAGGAAGTTGCATGAACAGAAACATTATATTATTCCTTACATGAATTTCTAAAGGAAAACACAGAAAAGTACATTTACAAAGCAACTTCAGATTTTTCCATACAATAGCTCATGCTTAACATTTTTCTTAGCCTGAACAGGACATACAGAGACTGTACAAATTTTCCCACATTTTACTTTGACACCTAAAACACCTTAACACTATTTCCAAGAAATCAGCTAAACAAGACTTTAAACCACAATAGAAACTTTTTCCACATAAACAGTGCCTCATATATTTTTCACTGATACATAACATAATAAGAAACCTACACAATTTTTCCCATGAATTAACTCCACCAGAAAACAGTTATTTCCATTTATCTAAACAAAAGCACATAAACTGAATTAAATGAAAACAGTAAAATAAACTTACACCAAAAATACGTTTATATTTTTCCATGATAGATCTACTCCTAAACAAGCTATCAAAACTGAAAGTACTCCATTTGGACTTGTAAAACGAGCTACACCAAAATAACAAGCATCTCTGGAAAATAAAACCAAAAAGGAAAAACATTTGAAATCTCCCGGCCCAAACTACGTGGACTCGGTCCATAGACCCGGTGAGGCTGACGCACGGGGTCCATGGGTCAATGGGACCCACCTGTCAAAGAGGGTGAAGCAGGGGAATGTTTGACCGGCGATAGCTTGCCGACGGTGAGCTCGCCGACGGTGAGGCTAGGCTCGATGGATTTGTCTCGACGAGGCGAACCCATTGGTGGTGATAGTTTGGCCAGTGGGTGGCCGCAGCTCGCCGGCGACGAGCGGTGACGGACGGCGGCGGTGGCAACACACGGCTACGCCATTTCCGGCGGTCGCCGGTGAAATTGGTGGAGGCAAAGGCTTACACGAACCCTAAGGAGCAAGGCTAACGGGTTGGTTTGGCTCGAACGGCTTCAGAGGAGCTTGGCCTCGTGCATGGCCGCGGCGGCGCCCATGGCGCTCGGCCGCGGGAAAAGAGGGAGGTGGGGGTCGGTAGCGTTGAGGCTGGTCAGTGTTCTCACCTTGCCTTGGCTCGGTGAGGCTCGAGAACGAAGGAAGGAGGCGGTGGAGCTCGGGTCAGGGACGAACGGCTCCGGGCTCCGAGCGGCGCTGATGGCGTCCGCGGCGGCGCTCTTCGGACTCCGGCGTCGGTGGAGCTCGGCGGGTGGCGCGGAGGTGTGCACCGTGTGTCCGAGGTGAAGGTGTGATGGTGTGTGGAAGGAATCGGACGGCGAGGTTCCGGTGTGGCCGGAACGGCGAAGAGGGTTTGCGGTGGCGAACAGCGGCGAGCGGGGGAGCACTCGGCTCGCGTTCGTGCGCAGGTGAGAGGGGAGAGCTGGGGCGCGGTTGTGCGAATGGCGAGTGAGAGGGAGGAGAGTGCGGTGCGCGGGGTTTTGGTCGGCTTCGCCGGCCGGTGGTCGTGGCGGGGGCCACGGCGTGGCATGCGGCGGGCGATGGCGCGGCGAGCGAGGGTGGCGCGGCAGGCGAGGCGAGCACGGACTGGGCGAAGCCGATCGTGGCGTGATCGGCTGGAGAAGGATCGGAGAGGGAGTGGCCGCACGAGATTTTTCGCAGAGATCGCCGGCCACGCGGCGCTTGCGGCCGGCGTACGGCGCGGCGTGTCAGCGGCGGCAGCGCGCGGCGCGCGCGGCACGCGGGCGAGCGCTGGCGAGCGGGCGCGGGCTGAGCTGGGCCGAAAGGCCGGTTGGGCCGAAAAGGTGGGCGCGGGAAAAATTTCTTTTCCTTTTCCTTTTTCCGAAAATCCTTCAAACTTTGACCACTCAAAAACAGTTTCAAAAACTCCAAACTAGGCTTTGACCCAAAAATAGAAGTTGCTCAAAATATTTTTCTCTACAACTTTCATATAAGACACTTTTTCTGAAAACCATTTTTACAACCTCCACATAAACAAAGCAAGTTTTGAAACATAAAATATTTTGCTTGCCTCATTTTTATTTGATAAACTATTTTGAACTAGGTCAAAATACCAACATGAAAAGCACTCTACTCAATATTCTCTATTTTATAAAGCTATTTGCCAAAACAGAAATCCACTTTAACCATCAAGTCCAACAGAAATCCAAAATCCAGATAAATGAACAAAAGGCAAAAAGCATACTTATGCACATGAAATGATGCGATGCATTACTATGCGTTTTAGTAGCTAAATGCAGTTCCTAATGCAGTGCTTGACACTAGGGTGTCACAGCCCTTCCCCCCTTAAAGAAATCTCGTCCCGAGATTTGAGTTACGTACCAATCCTTATAAAAAGCGGGGTAGTTTACTCGTAAGTACTCCTCGGTTTCCCAAGTTGCATCATTGGGTCCGTGATTGCTCCAGAGAATCTTGTAGGTCTTCACTGTTCGGTTGCGAGTCTCTCGGGCCTTGGTGTCCAAAATCTCCTTGGACTGTTCGTAGTACTCCAGATCCGATCTGATAGTGACGTCTGGGGTCCGAACTTCTTCTTGTTCTGGAACTCGAAGACACTTCTTCAACTGTGATACATGGAACACTGGGAAAACTACGCTCATCTCTGGGGGTAACTGCACTTCATATGCCACTTCTCCCTTTTTAGGTACGATCTGATACGGTCCCACATATCGAGGTGCTAGCTTTTTCTTAATTCCAAAACGTTGGACCTTTCTCATGGGTGAGACTTTGAGGTAAACATAATCTCCTACTTGAAATTCCAGAGGTCTCCTTCGTGTGTCTGCATAGCTCTTTTGTCTAGATTGTGCTGCCTTGATATGTTGATGTACTGTTTGCACAATCTCTTCAGCATCCTTTACATAATCTGACCCATAAAATCCTCGATCTCCTGATTCAACCCAATTTACCGGGGTTCTGCACCTTCGTCCATATAATACTGCAAACGGTGCCATCTTTATACTCTCCTGGTAGCTATTGTTATAAGAGAACTCAGCGAGGGTTAACCATTTCTCCCATGATTCTCCTGAGGATAGAACACAAGCTCGGAGGATATCTTCCAAGATTTGATTCACCCTTTCTGTTTGTCCTGCGGTTTAGGGGTGATAAGCGGAACTTCTTACCAACTTAGTTCCTAGTTCCTTGTGCAACTATTCCCAAAAATGTGCTATGAACTGGGGTCCTCTATCCGAAACAATCCTTTTTGGAACTCCGTGTAACCTCAAGATATTCTGAACGTACAAGTCTGCATACTGATGCGGTCGGTCGATAGTCTTAACTGGTACGAAGTGAGCCACTTTTGTTAACCGATCCACGATAACCCAGATAGAATCATTTCCCTTTTGAGTAGTGGGAAGACCTGTGATGAAATCCATACTTATTTCTTCCCATTTCCACTCTAGGATTGATAACGGTTGTAACAGTCCGGCGGGTCTCAGGTGTATCGCTTTTATCCTACAGCAAGTATCACACCTTGCGACATAAGCCGCGACTTCCTTCTTCATCCTAGACCACCAATACCTTTTTCTGAGATCTTGGTACATCTTACTGCTTCCCGGATGGATAGATAACTTTGAATTGTGAGCTTCATTCAGAATTCTTTCTTTCAACTCTGTGTCCTTAGGAACAACCAACCTTTGTTTATACCACAGAATTCCCTGTTCATCTGTTCTGAAGTTCAAAGAACTACTGGTTTCCAACCTCTTCTTGATCTAACAGATTTCTTCATCGGTCTTTTGTCCTTCGATGATGTCACTTTCTAGGGTGCACTGTATGGTGATATTGTTTAACATAACGGGGTGCATAAGGATAAATCCATCTTCCAACAGTGGTTGTAGGGAGTTGCAATGAGTCTTGCGACTCAAGGCATCGGCTACAACGTTTGCTTTTCCGGGGTGGTAATGCACTTCAAGGTTGTAATCCTTAATCAACTCTAACCATCTTCTCTGCCTCATATTCAACTCTGGCTGAGTGAAGATATATTTCAAACTTTTGTGATCGGTGTATATATGACATAGGTTACCCATAAGATAATGTCTCCATATCTTGAGTGCATGTACGACGGCTGCCAATTCCAAATCATGAGTGGGGTAATTCTCTTCATGCGGCCTTAACTGGCGGGAAGCATAGGCGATAACTCTCCCGTTCTGCATGAGTACACATCCGAGTCCGATCTTGGATGCGTCACAAAACACATCAAAAGGTTCCTCTAAATCTGGTTGAGCCAAGACTGGTGCCGAAGTCAACAAGGTTCGCAGAGTGCGAAAAGCTGCCTCACACTCTGGCGTCCATTCAAACTTTTATTTTTCTGAGTCAAACGAGTCATAGGCTTTGCGATCTTTGAGAAATCTGGAATGAACCGACGGTAGTATCCGGCCAATCCTAGAAAGCTGCGTATCTCATGTACGTTAGTGGGTGCTTGCCAATCCATAAGTTCCTGTACCTTCGTGGGATCCACGGAAATTCCTTCCTCTGAAAGAACGTGTCCAAGAAAGGGTACCTTCTTTAACCAAAACTCACACTTGCTAAACTTAGCATACAACTTATGCTCTCGAAGTCGAGCTAAAACGACTCGAAGATGTTCGGCATGATCCTCTTCGTTCTTAGAGTAGACCAAGATATCATCGATGAACACCACAACAAACTTATCTAACTCAGGCATGAAGACTGAATTCATCAGGTACAGGAAATGTGCCGGTGCATTGGTTAACCCGAAGGACATGACTAGATACTCATAGAGTCCATATCTGGTAGAGAAAGCTGTTTTTGGTATATCCTCTCTTTTGATCTTAATCTGGTGGTATCCTGACCTTAGATCGATCTTGGAGAACACTCTTGCCTTTGATAGCTGATCAAACAAGATGTCGATTCGAGGTAAGGGGTACTTGTTCTTTATAGTTACTGCATTCAACGGCCTGTAATCCACACACATCCTTATAGTTTTATCCTTCTTCTTCACAAAGATGGCGGGACATCCCCAAGGTGACGAACTAGGACGAATTAAACCCTTATCCAAAAGTTCTTGTAACTGGACCTTGAGCTCTGCTAACTCTTTAGCGTGCATCCTATACGGCCTCTGAGATATGGGTGCCGTTCCAAGGATTAACTCTATAGCAAACTCCACATCCCTATCCGGCGGTAGTCCAGGCAACTCATCAGGAAAAACATCTAGAAACTCACACACTATAGGGATCTCGGCTATCTATTTTGCCATGATATTGAACAACACTCCAATCTCGTGGGGGTTTCGGGGTAACTTAAATCAAAAGGTAGACCCGCTGCGAGGGCTAACCATAGAAACTAATCGCTCTGCGACGTCAAGATTGACCTTCCAGAGTTTTATCCAACCCATACCCAAGATCACATCCAAACCTAGACCAGGGATCACGATGGGATCCACTATGGCCTTCTTATTCCCAAAAGTCATTTCCACTCCCTTAGCCATTTTACGCGCGGAGAGAACAGCTCCGACGGAACTTATCTGATATCCCCGATCTAACTCTACCAACTCAAGATTACTTCTCAAAACAAAGTTCTCACTTATGAAAGAATGCGATGCTCCAGAATCAAACAGCACAACTGCGGGGCATTGATTAACAAGAAACGTACCAGCGGTGACAGGCTCTCCTTCAGGTACTTCTTCCACGGTGGTGTGATGCACATGACCTGCGCGAGGTGGAGGCTGGGTGTACTGCTTCTTTGGGCGAGGGCACTGACGTGACAGATGTCCAGTCTGACCACAGTTGTAACATGGCCCAATCACATATGGGGTCTTGGGGGATGAAACCTTGCTCCAGCCACTGGCGGGCGATACGGGGCGCGTGCTCCGAAAGGGGTTCTCTGCTGAGATGAACCTCCTTCGTTCGCACGACGGCACGTCTCTGTTGCCAGCCTACTGTCATTGGCCTCTTGATTTAGGCAGTCACTGACGAAATCACTGAAAGTGGTGCGGTGACTGTTGCCCATCTTGGTAAGCATGCTGGCACTCATGCCACGCTTGAAGCTTGCGATCTTCTTGGCCTCAGTGTTGACAAAGTCTGGGGCGTAGCGAGCTAGGTTGTTAAAGCTGTGGAGATACTCGGACATAGATCTCGTTCCCTGAGACAGGCTCATGAATTCTGTAGTCTTCATCTCCATCAAACCACTAGGGATGTAGTGGTTGCGCATAGCAGTCGAGAACTGATCCCAAGTGACACGCGCATTAGCGGGAAGGGATGCACGGTACTGGGCCCACCACAAACCTGCGGGTCCTTCCAACATGTGGGCGGCGTACTCTGCCTTGAGCTCTTCCGTCAGGCGAAGCAGACGGAACTTCGGAGTGATGGAGTTGAGCCACTCATCAGCCTCAAGCGGTTCACTGGCTTCCTTGAACACAAGGGGACGAGTGTCCAAGAAGTCACGGTAGGAGCTGTACTGGTTGGGCTCCGGGCCTTGGCGCTGCTGATGCTGCTGCGCGGTGTTCTTAGCGATGTTGCGGAGGGTGGCCTCCATGTGCCTCTGCATTTCTTCCATGTTCCTTTGGCTTCCCAAGAACTGGCCGAAAAACGCTTCCGGCGTCATCGGTGCCTGTGGGGGTGGTGGCAGTTCCTCCTCCTGTCCAGATCCTTGTCCACGCTGGCTGCGGGTGTGTGCCGGCATCTGCATATCCCGTTAATAAGCAACCATTAGGTGATGATACATTGATCATGAATAAATACTGCGCTACACATAATTTGGAAATTTAGGACACGACCAAGTATAATTACTCATTTCCATACAACATCACAGAATAATCGCTCGGAATTAGACATGCAAACGACGGATTTCCATAAAAAAAGATGCCAGATCGAAGTCCGGACTTTGTCCAAAAGACATACATGCCATCATACATCTTAAACATAAAACCAACACATGTTTGGGGTGTTACATCATCAGCGAGCGTGCTCAAGCTATACAAAAGAAAACGGCTCCTAGCGAATGTAACGCTCAGGCGTCTCCAGCGGCGGATGCGGCGTCCTCTACGTCGGCGTCGATCATCGGCTCGTCAACATGAGCCTCCTCTGATGGAGCATCGGGACCAAGGACTTCTCCGTCCTGGGGATCCTGGGCCTCGGCGGCGGCGACCTCGGCAGCTGCTGGGGCGGCGGCCTCCTGTGCGGCGTGATGCATCTGATGTACTGCCTCGTGGAGCTGGTCGATGTAGGCCTGTTGTCCATGGATCTGCTGTATCAAGAGGTGGGCTCCCTCTCTGAGCTGGTCGAGCGCGGTGCGGGCCTCATCTCTCTGAAGAGCGGTACTCAGGTACATCTGCTCTGCAACGGTCCTTCCAGTGGCCTGTGCTGCTGCTGTAGTACGGGCGTCGTCACGCTCAAGAGTGACCTGCTGAATCTTCTCCTGAAGACGAGCTACCTCGGCATCAAACTCTTCCTGTAGCTTCCTCTTGCACTGGTAGGTGGCTGTGAGGGTGAAGGACACGCTCTCGAGAGTGTGCTCCAAACTCTCACATACACCCAACAAAGCTCCAGTGGCGCTCATCGCAGGTGTCTCGCAGTAGAACCTCTCCTCTGGGCTCCCTGTCAAGACTGACTCCAAGGTCTGCTTCCAGCGCAATGGAAAAAGTGATCCATGAGGGAACACTCCTGCCATAGCACTAGCTAGGTCGGCGGGAAAACGGGCGATGATATCCTTCAGTACAAGATACGCTGCCCTGTTGGCTCCATCCTTGGCACATGTGCCTCTGGTGACCTCCGTCCATCCTGTCCATTGGGGCTTAGCAGACAAAGCTTTGACTTTGATCTCCACCATGACCAACGAATCCTGTCCGTAGATTTCCTTCTTCCAGGAGTACCTGGGCTCCTGTCCTTCCTCATAGCCCATGGCTTGCAGAATCCTCCAAAGGATAGTCGGCAACCCGAAGTAGGTCAAGAACGTCTTCCGGGTCAGCTTGGTGGCCAAGCGGTGACGCGGAACTCCTCTTCCTCCGGTGGCCTTGTGAGCAGTCAGCTTAGTCCGGGCCATCTGTAGAAACAAAAGGGTTTCGAACTCTCGTGAGACGGATATTAAGTTGGCAAATTTTTATATAAAGGAGACAACTTTTAATTAAGGGGAGGTAATGTAAATGCAAGAATATAAACATGATGCATGATCATACTTACGTTCTCACTCACTAACATGACTCGTAAGTCCTAACGTTCTAGTCGGTGGCAAGAACGATCTCTCATGCGTTATCTACACGTTCTACTCGATCGCATAGTCAGTGTACCTGCAGAAGATTTATTTCAGCCCAAAGCAATTCTCGATGATAAAAACAACTGAGTATTGGCTAATATGTGCAAATACATAGAAGCCAACACTAAACACCATGCACCAATATAGAAAACACCCTCAAAACATTGATACCCTCGTATGTGTCTGCGTGGAGCTCGCACATACTTGGTATAAGAACTCTCACCTAGACCGACGGTTGGACGGTCATGCTCTCATATCTCACAAAATCATTTTATGCAAGTTTTCGCGATCGACGCATTCTCTTTTTCCCGAGAATGGACCAGCAAATAAAGATCCAGCATGAAGCAAAACCCTGGACCCTGTTAGCAGTTAAACCACCTGATTCCTAGTATAGGCTTAAGGACGAGACTGGGCACACTTAGTAATAAAAATAGTTTTGAAAATAGTTTTAAAATACCCATTTTAGTTCGAAATTAGCTCTTTACGGACGCAATAACTTGAACCATGCTCCGATACCAGCTGTGGCGGAACCGTCCTGATTATAAGAGCTCAAGTACCGTCTTAGTCAAATACGTCTGACGTCGACTCATACTTGAACCCATATAACCCCAGTAGTCCGGAAATCTCGAAGGATTTCTATCATCATACACATACAGGATCGCATCGTTCAAGAATTACATTCGCAAAGATACATCACAGATAACGAAACTGGATTTAAACATCAGAGTGCGAAATTACGATAGAGTTATTACAATTCCAAATTTAAAGTGCGGAAGCTGAAATAAGTTTTGAAATACGACCACCACTCATGTGGTCCAAATAAAACATTGTTTGATAAATCCAACTCAACACAACTCACTCATCCCTTTTTAAATAAGGTGCCACCAGTAGTCTCAGACCAGCAAAAGAAAAGGGGGAGCTCCTGGACGACCCTGCCTTGGGCCTACTCCTCATCACCTTCCACTGGGTAGAGGCAGTGCTTACAATAGCCAAAGTAGACTTGGCCATCTGCAACAAACGGGATAAACCATGAGTACGGGAATGTACTCAGCTAGACTTACCCGTCTATCTGAAAATAAAGACACCAAGGATATGCATGGCCTTTTTGGTGGAGCTGGGATCTTTTAATTTGCGGAAAGCTTAAACTTAAGGGAAAGAGTAATAATAATGTTGATGAGCTCTTAATTTTAGAGACCTATCCTTTACTATAGGTTTGCACCTGAACTATACAAGCACTTGAGTCTAACAAGCAATAATATAACCATATCCAGTTGACTTATCCACATTTTAGTTGAACCTTTTAAAATATCACATGGAGTTGTATCGTGGTGAAGCTCGCCATAGTTTCCCACTAACCGGGGGAGACGGCGACTCGAATCGAATTCCAAACTAGCTGGTGAAAGACCTTTAATACCAGCCCACACTTTCCCCGTCGGGTCCATGCATTGGGCAACCGCTCGATGCTTGTTCGTGGTGGCAATCGTCGCGGCTCACAGCACGGACCGCCCAATTGGAACCTGGCGATGGCCTCACGCGGCAGATCGCATTTCCATACTAGAGGGCACGACACGGGTTGAGACCGGCCCGAACAGCTTCTAACCGGCTTTGGGGTCGATGATTACGACACCGACATATCCCTAAGTGAAAGGGCACGTTCAAAAATGAACGAGGGCCAACATAGATACAAACCTACACGATCCAACGGACAGATTGCCCCAAGTTTCCGAACTTGTGCGTTGCCTTCCAGTTGACCGTATTTCAATACTACTCAGGTTCTTTTCCACGATAGCAAATATATAGCCAACTGTGATACGGTAACTACCCATCAGGGTATTAGGGAAACATCTTTAACTACTACTTTTATTTAGCAGACTAAGCAATTCTACATTGTAAATAAATAACAGGATAACATGGTAGATACTAATCAATAACCAAGGAATGGTAATGCAGTAAGGGGTCGGCGACGAGCGGTGGCGGACGGCGGCGGCGGCGACACACGGCTACGCCGTTTCCGGCGGTCGCCGGTAAAATTGGTGGAGGCAAAGGCTTACACGAACCCTAAGGAGCAAGGCTAAGGGGTTGGTTTGGCTCGAACGGCTTCAGAGGAGCTTGGCCTCGTGCATGGCCGTGGCGGCGCCCATGGCGCTCGACCAGGGGAAAAGAGGGAGGTGGGGGTCGGTAGCGTTGAGGCTGGTCAGTGTTCTCACCTTGCCTTGACTCGGTGAGGCTCGAGAACGAAGGAAGGAGGCGGTGGAGCTCGGGTCAGGGACGAATGGCTCCGGGCTCCGAGCGGCGCTGATGGCGTCCGCGGTGGCGCTCTTCGGACTCCGGCGTCGGTGGAGCTCGACGGGTGGCGCGGAGGTGCGCACCGTGTGTCCGAGGTGGAGGTGTGATCGTGTGTGGAAGGAATCGGACGGCGAGGCTCTGGTGTGGCCGGAACGGCGAAGAGGGTTTGCGGTGGCGAACAGCGGCGAGCGGGGGAGCGCTCGGCTCGCGTTCGTGCGCAGGTGAGAGGGGAGAGCTGGGGCGTGGTTGTGCGAATGGCGAGTGAGAGGGAGGAGAGTGCGGTGCGCGGGGTTTTGGTCGCCTTGGCCGGCCGGTGGTCGTGGCGGGGGCCACGGCGTGGCGTGCGGCGGGCGATGGCGCGGTGAGCGAGGGTGGCGCGGCAGGCGAGGCGAGCGCGGAGTGGGCGAAGCCGATCGTGGCGTGATCGGGTGGAGAAGGATCGGAGAGGGACTGGCCGCGAGAGATTTTTCGCAGAGATCGCCGGCCACGCGGCGCTTGCGGCCGGCGTACGGCGCGGCGTGTCAGCGGCGGTAGCGCGTGGCGCGCGCAGCGCGCGGGCGAGCGCTGGCGAGCAGGCGCGGGCTGAGCTGGGCCGAATGGCCGGTTGGGCCGAAAAGGTGGGCGCGGGAATTTTTTTTCCTTTTCCTTTTTCCGAAAATCCTTCAAACTTTGACCACACAAAAACAGTTTCAAAAACTCCAAACTAGGCTTTGACCCAAAAATAAAAGTTGCTCAAAATAATTTTCTCTACATCTTTCATATAAAACACTTTTTCTGAAAACCATTTTTACAACCTCCACATAAACAAAGCCAGTTTTGAAACATAAAATATTTTGCTTGCCTCATTTTTATTTGATAAACTATTTTGAACTAGGTCAAAATACCAACATGAAAAGCACTCTACTCAATATTCTCTATTTTATAAAGCTATTTGCCAAAACGGAAATCCACTTTAACCATCAAGTCCAACAGAAATCCAAAATCCAGATAAATAAACAAAAGGCAAAAAGCATACTTATGCACATGAAATGATGCGATGCATTACTATGTGTTTTAGTTGCTAAATGCAGTTCCTAATGCAGTTCTTGACACTAGGGTGTCATAAGAAAATTAGGGTCTCTAGAGAGAAAGAGTTAGAGCTCTACATCAAGATTAGAGTTTAGGCTAGTTAGATTCAAGTAGAGGCAGGCCACTTCGTCGGCATATCCGGCTAGAAGCTTCGTCTGAGTATCGTGATCATTGTCGAAGACTCGGTAATTTGTATCTTTATTCGACTTTATGCTACTATAATATATTTCAGTTTATTCAGTTTTGGAGTTTAATCTAGTTGTATATTTAATATAGATCTGATTATGATAGAGTTTATGATCATGTTTGTAATGTACTTAGCTTTATTCCGGATAGAGTTAAGTGGTCAAACTGGTGTAAACATGGTGTTTACACTAAGTTTACCTGCGAATACATCCTATGCTCCGGGTCGAGAGGTAGATCGCAGGAGTGACAGTCCTTTTGAGTCCT
Organism: Coix lacryma-jobi var. lacryma-jobi; assembly: GCA_009763385.1. NCBI lineage: Eukaryota > Viridiplantae > Streptophyta > Magnoliopsida > Poales > Poaceae > Coix > Coix lacryma-jobi. Next base: position 70,805,303 of record CM019828.1, read on the forward strand.
TTGTAGTCCTCCCTCCGAGTGTAGATCTTAGTAGGAAGCGGTTGCATGTTAGGATTCATTACTTTGTTCTTGATTCTAATTTAGTAATGTCCCTTGATCATGGATGATAGATTAATTAGCTATAAATGATTGTATATTAACTAGAGTAATCACTAGGCTTGGTAAATGTGAAGTAACTTAGGATTCGAATCTCTTAATTAATCACCTGACTCTCTGCTTGATCTATGTAGTTCGCTCTATCTCTAGAATTCCCGCTGTTATCATTATCATTATCATTTACTTTTACCTTGTCTTACCCCTGTTTAGACATGTGAGTAGTGAATGAATGAATGAATAAGAATCTCTGCTACCCTTGAATCATATTTAATTACTAGTTCCCAGCTTCGTTACTATCTTCAGTAAAATATAAATAACGATACCTAGATAACCTGGGTGAAATGCTGCTACAACACGTATATTTATCTGTGCGCTTGTGGATAAATATTTGTTTATGTCTTTTGAGCTAGTCTCACATATGAATTACATTTCTAGTATCATGTTGGGGATGACAACTTGACATTAAGTGATGCTAGGAGTGTCCTGTACATTTCTGAAGGCTTTTGCTAGAATCAGTTCATTAAAGTTTAATATGGGCAATTGCATTAAGAAGTGTCAACAAGAATTTCTGGCGTCGTTGCCGGGGATATATCTAAGTAACGGAAGCCACCGGGAACTAAACAAAACTCATTTAACAAAGGAGATTATTTATTCATTCATTCACTTGTACCTCTGTCTTGGCAGGCTTACCCTTGTCTTTCTTTGTTTATATCATATATAGGGTAACACAGGTTCAGTTGTAATCTATCACTTGCAAATCAGAAATCAACTTGATCGTGTGAAAGATCTACATCAATAGTCAAGCCATGGCCAACAAGACTCTGCTGGAGTTCTCTACTCCAAGTGTCAGGAACATTCGCACCGGACCTACACTCCAGACGAACAACCTTGAGTTCGAACTCAAGCCAAGTCTTATCAACATGGTGCAAGCTACTACATTTGGTGGAAAGGAAGAAGAAGATGCAACATTAAGACATGGGAGAAGTGTTCAGAGACCTTTCTATCAAGATTATTCCCAATTAGCAAAGTCTATCTTAGGGGGGAAAATATACAACTTTCAGCAACAAAAAGGAGAAACCATTCCAGAAACTTGGGAGCATTTTCAGGAACAAATCTTAAGATACCCACATCATGGAATAAGGAATGAATTGCTCATGCAACTATTTTATCACGGATTATTACCAAGAGCAAAAGAGCAACATGATGCCACTGCTGAAGGATCATTTATGTCACTCACTTTCGGAAAAGCAGAATGTCTGATGGACAAGATAGCTGAGAATCAAAGCAGGAAACAAGCTACTACTCAATGTTTTCACCAAGTTGAAGAATTTCCAGAAGAAGTGTGTGCACTGTCAACTAAGATGGATGTACTTATGGATCGACTCATTTCAGAGAGCCAACTACAAGGAAGAACGTCAAGCTATTCAAGACGCATTAGATGCTCAAACTAGAAGTGGAGAGTATTTGGGAATAGAATTTCCCCAAGATCAAGAAGAAGCTAACATCATCAACAACCCCACCACTCTACACAAGCAAGGATTGCGTCAACAACAGGTTTCCAAACCAGATAAGTACACCAGTAATTTCAGTTCTTCCGATTCTAAGCAACCTACTCTAAGAGATTTAATTTTAGAACAAGCCAGGATAAATGATAACATTACTAAAAGACTTGCTTTAAATGATAAGACTCTTGAAAACATAAATGCTAAGATGGATGAATTCTCTTCTGCCATTAAAGATCAACTCAATTATAATAAAAGAATAGAAACCCAAATATCACCATTAGTTGCTGTTTTGCCAGTTACCACTAACCATGAGCAGATTAAGGGGACCACCACTAGACATGCGAGGACCACTCGAGATCCGGCATACCCAGAAGGAGCACAAAGAAGACAGACAACACCAGTAACACCTCCAAGGGCAGAAGAAAGAGATGACGAACTTCAAGAAACTCAAGTACAAAATGAAGAAAGACCGATAGATTTTCAAGACACCAACGTTCCACCATTCCCACATAGAAATCGAAACACAAAGCTAGATGCGCAGTTCAGTAAGTTTGTTGAAGTAATTCAGAAACTATATATCAGTATTCCTCTGCTAGATGCATTACAGGTACCCACCTATGCCAAGTATGTGAGGGATATACTTAACAACAAACGACCACTGCCAACTACTGAAGTAATCGAGCTGATAGAAGAATGTAGTGCGGCTATCCTCAATCAAATACCAGAAAAGAAGAAGGACCCAGGATGCCCCACTATTGAATGCTCAATTGGATATCAACGGTTTAGCAATGCACTGTGCGATCTTGGAGCTAGTGCTAGTGTGATGCCCGCATCAGTCTACTATAAGCTCAACCATTCAGCACTTATGTCAACACCAATGTGTCTTCAGCTAGCTGATCAATCACTCAGATACCCTATAGGAATTGCTGAGAACATCCCAGTCAAGATTAGAGAGGTCTTCGTACCAGTAGACTTCGTGGTACTAGAAATGCATCCGGATTCAAATGTATCACTCATTTTCGGAAGACCATTTTTGAGCACCGCCAAGGCCCATATTGATGTCGGAGCTGGAGAAATTAAATTCACCATAAATGGAAAGGAAGAAAAGTTCTCATTCAAACCACGGCCCGAACAATGCTCAACTCTAGCAGACCATAAAGCTCAAGAAACAAAACTGCTTTCTCCGGTAGTGGAGACCCATCAAGAAGAATGAAGAAGACTGGAGAGTCCAATTCAGTGGACTTTAAACCCCGAACCTTCGCCGGAGCAAAGATGAGCAACTTCTTGAGAAAGGCAAAGAACACGCTCACTTTCCGATCAACGAGAAGCCATTCACGAGCTGGCTCATCACAAGGAGGTTCGGACATGGATACTTCATCCCTGCCTCGATCCTCCACCGCAAGCCGGTCCGAGCCACATGATCTTCTTCACGAAAGGCACATCAAGCTCCAAATTGCCTACAAGAAGGACCTATTCAGGCATTACCGTGATAAAGAGCACACTCACACTCCCATCTTCGATTCACAATTTCTCCGAGACACAGGTATGGACTCTGAGTTCGATCTAGTCTTCCATAACATTGGATGGGAGAATACTTGGGAGCTCTCCGAAGAAGGTTGTAGATTGCTCACTCTAGAATTTCTTTGCACTCTTTCTTCGGATGACACGTATGTCTATTTTAGGCTGTACAATGAACCTTTCACTCTCACTTGGAAACAGTTCAGTCTAAATCTAGGTTTTCCTGAAACCTGCACTATAGATTTAGATGTAGCCTTAAGAAACTTTGACAGAAATAGCTTTTGGGAGGACATCACTGGCAAGAGAACAGATCATCACCCTTGCACCAATGATATACACAACCCCACATTAAGGGTGATGCACAAGTGGCTAGGCTTTACTCTCTTTCCTAGGCAAGAATGTCGTATTGTTAGAACTGAGGAGTTAAAGATTATGTATGCTATGGTTATGAAAACTAAAATTTCACCTGTAAAACTCCTGGTAGAATACTGGCCTTATATTCACACTCTACAAGGCCCTATATCCATCACTTCTTGGGTTACTCGTCTTGCTGAAAATCTAAACTTGAATGGAAATATCATGTACATCTCCACTCCACGACCAGTCATAGGTTTCTACTTTTTTAGCCAAGCACATCTTATTAAGAAGAGAAATAACAAACTCTATATGCAATATAAAGGATATACAAATGAATATGAGTTGCCGAACAGATCACTTGGTATGTATGTCATGGAAATCTTTTTGCTTAACCTGCAGAGACCTGGCGCGGGAGTAGGAAGAAGCCCCTCCACAAGATTCACTAGAAACGCTGCCTCGAGATATCAAGGAGAAGACGCTGCACCAACCGGACCAGCTTACACTCACTATCAAGGATTCGAACGAGCTGGACCATCTTCATCACACCATCAAGCCTGGGAAGATACTGCTGCCTATGAGCCACATACACCACAAGATTCATGGGGGCAAGGAAATTTTCGCAACTACACTCCACCTCATCATGAAGAGGATACGATGTATGACTTTCAGGGAGGACGAATGTCTTTCTCTGGGAGAGGTGTTCATGACGCCACTCATCATCCATACTCTTACCATGCCACCCATGGTTACCCAGAATACCAGCCACACCACCAATTCCCGTACCACAGAGACCCCTACTTACAGGGCTTTGATACTCGTCTTACTCATCTTGAGACGGGTCAAGAAGATATGCGCCACACTCTTGAAGAGATACATCATCAAGGCGTTCAGACAAACGAGAATTTCTACTACCTCTTCGGGCAGATGGGAATCAATCCACCTCAGCCACCGCCACCGTATGAATAAAACTAGCTTGGGGGAGGACCCCCTATTCCCGAGGTAAGTATGCTGTACCCCTTTGCTTGCTTATATTTAGTACTACTAGTTAGTTCAGTATTTTAAATAAAATAATCTTGATGTAGGACATACTTAAAAGAAAAAAAAAGAGAGCTACTTTTCATAGCTTCAAATGTAGAATAATACCTTTCAAATTTCCAGAAAATCTCAAAACAATGATCTTAACCAAAGTTGGGATAGTTGAGAATTAGAAATGAAAAAGTCTAAGCTACTATTTATCTTGTTCTTAGTTTCAATGAATCTCCGGAATTTTAATTTTGAAAACTTCAAACATATGATGACAACCTATATGGCATAAGCCTGATAATAAATGATTTATACTTTGAGGCTGCCTACTCTGTTCTAAGTTTTTAGCTATGGTAGAGAGGTTTATCATGCTCTAAAGAACAAGCTTCTATAAATGTAAAAGATTCATTCTTCCAAAGTAGTTTTGTGTTAGAGGCATGGGCTATGCAAAAAACATGATAAGGAGGAAAGAAAAAGGGACAAGTCTCCGACTACCTCAGAAAAAGAAAAGAAAACTATGTGACAAAAATATGAAAAGAAAATGAATGATAGCGCATGGTCCCTCTAATTACAATATGCCAGTAAGAGTTGACAAATTTTAAAAAAAAGGTTTCAAATGCTTGATCTAAAAGTATGATATTTCTCTCCCTAGGCTCTGAACTTTGACTGAGTAAAGTGTGCTTTTTAATCTTAAAATATATATATAAAAAAAATGTCATACAGAAGTTCTCTGAGCTTTTATTATGAAATCTTGCAAAACTCCGGAGCAAAGTTGGAATAAGGAATTTGAGACATAGTGCTTGACTTGATAGCTTCCAACTTTCAATTATTCTGAACTAAGGTAAAAGATTGGAGAAAGGAACATGTGAAAATTCTTCCAAACTCTTTTCAAGAAAGTTTTCAGTTGATGGCTTGTGTATTAAAGCAGTTTACAGTTTTACTCTCAGAACCCTATGTTTGCTAAGGGACTAGCAAAAGTTTAGCTTGGGGGAGTTTGTTGACGTCTATTAACTATCATTATCTACCGTCAACATGACTTGCATAAATGTCAAAGAGGATTGCCAATTTAGAAATAGGAGGTTTAAACTAACAAATTCCACGAGTTTTGGTGATTCTACATTTTCCAGGGATTTAACAGAAAAACTAACTACATTGTTTCCCCAAGAAGGAACCCAACGCAGATAACTTCACCGCCACTTCGGGATATTTCTAGAAGACTCCAGAGGACACCACCAGACACCACGAGGCAGGGCACCACAGGAGGCCGACCTATGGGACCGACCGGTCCCATAGGGCCCACCGGTCGGTCGGCCATAGAGCCGCCACGCCTCCGTCTTCTGCAAGCTACTTCCACTGACCTTTAGGATGCATCTCGACCGTACCTCAAGTCGGTTTGATCCAACGATCACGATTCCTCGCCCAGCGCTATATAACCAGACCCCTGACCCCCCTCCCAGATCATCAGAGAGATCATCAGGCAGATCAAGATCAGAAGACAAGACAAAAAATTAGGGTTTCTAGAGAGAAAGAGTTAGAGCTCTACATCAAGATTAGAGTTTAGTCTAGTTAGATTCAAGTAGAGGCAGGCGACTTCGTCGGCATATCCGGCTAAAAGCTTCATCTGAGTCTTCTAATCATTGTCGAAGACTCGGTAATTTGTATCTTTATTCGACTTTATGCTACTATAATATATTTCAGTTTATTCAGTTTTGGAGTTTAATCTAGTTGTATATTTAATATAGATCTGATTATGATAGAGTTTATGATCATGTTTGTAAATTACTTAGCTTTATTCCGGATAAAGTTAAGTGGTCAAACTGGTGTAAACATGGTGTTTAGACTAAGTTTATCTGCGAATACATCCTATACTCCGGGTCGAGAGGTAGATCGCAGGAGTGACAGTCCTTTTGAGTCCTTTGTAGTCCTCCCTCCGAGTGTAGATCTTAGTAGGACGCGGTTGTAAGTTAGAATTCATTACTTTGTTCTTGATTCTAATTTAGTAATGTCCCTTGATCATGGATGATAGATTAATTAGCTATAAATGTCTGTATATTAACTAGAGTAATCAATAGGCTTAGTAAATGTGAAGTAACTTAGGATTCGAATCTCTTAATTACTCACCTGACTCTCTGCTTGATCTATGTAGTTCGCTTTATCTCTAGAATTTCCGCTGTTATCATTATCATTTACTTTTACCTTGTCTTACCACTGTTTAGACATGTGAGTAGTGAATGAATGAATGAATAATAATCTCTATTACCCTTGAATCATATTTAATTACTAGTTCCCAGCTTCGTTACTATCTTCGGTAAAATATAAATGACGATACCTAGATAACCTGGGTGAAATGCTGCTACAACAGGTATATTTATCGGTGTGCTTGCGGATAAATATTTGTTTATATCTTTTGAGCTAGTGTCACATATGAATTACATTTCTAGTATCATGTTGGGGATGACAACTTGACATTAAGTGATGCTAGGAGTGTCCCGTACATTTCTGAAGGCTTTTGCTAGAATCAGTTCATTAAAGTTTAATATGGGCAATTGCATTAAGAAGTGTCAACACTTCCCCTTTTCTTTTGTTGGAATAAGACTGTTGGTGGCACATTATCGGAAAAAGGAGGAGTGAGTTGAGTTGAGTTGAGTTATTAAACAATGTTTTATTCGGACCACATGTGTGGTGTTCGTGTTTCAAAACTTATTTCAGCTTCCGCATTTTAAAACTCAGTATTGTAATAACTCTTTATTTCCGCACTCTGATGTTTAAATTCGGTTTCGTTATCTGTGATGTATCCATAAGAATGTAATACTTGAACGATGCGATCCTGTATGTTGTACGATGTTTGAAATCCTTTGAGATTTCCCGGACTATCGGGGTTATATTGATTCAAGTATGGGTCGATGTCAGATGAATTTGACTAAGATGGTACTTGAGTTCTTATAATCAGGGCGGTTCTGCGACACTCGACACCTGCACAACACAAGCCAAAGAACATGCGCATTATCCCAGTTAATAATCACTCATCACTCGAGACTCGGCATACACCCATGTATCCGCAATCTCCCCCTTGATGAGTGCATTGTCAACTACCAACACAAATCATAATGGAATAGAGGAAGGAAGAAGAAGGAGAGATAACTCGACCAAATGACCCAAAAGCATAACAAAGCCGAAGAAGGTCAAGTGGAAACAGCAAGACAACTTGGTCCCCAAAGACATGGGCAACGGCTCGACGCAACCAGGCAAACCAAAGCTAGCCCTCAAGAAGAGGTAGAACAGGCTCAACACCGCTAGCGAGAAAGCTCGATACCAATTGAAGGATCAACTGAAATTCAAGCAAAACAGAGGTAGCCCTCAAGAAGAGGTAGAACAGGCTCAACACCGCTAGCGACAAAGCTCGATACCAACTGAGGAAATCTTGATACCAACTGAAGAGCATAACGACAAAGTTGCTAGTCCCTCAAGAAAGAGGCAAAGGCTCAACACAACTAGCTATCAAGAACACTCCGTAGCAACTGTTACCAGCTCAAAAACTCAGCAGCGAGCAAACTGCCCCTCAAATAGTGCACACAACCAGGAAATTTCCCCGTAGTTGATCTAATCTCTCCCCCTTTGTTCAACTCGGAAAGCACATGATTTGATTTGCAATATTTTCTCCCCCTTAGTTGCAAATGCACCATCAAGCAAGTTTCTCCCTCTTGGCATAATTTCTCCCACTTCCAAAATGCATATGAGTGAGAAATGCAAGTTAGCAGCTCAGGAATATAGTCAATAGAATGAAAAAATACTCCACCAAGTATGACTCCAATGACTCAACTACATCCATAAAATTCTAGCAAAAGCTCAAACTGATCATGAGATATGAAATATGAACATATGAGCAAAGTGAGCAGTTTTAGTCAAAAGGTATTCACTGTCAAAATAGCACTTAACAATTATAGACAGGAAGTCAAACAAGTGCTAAGCATGTATACAAGGTGAACTACCCCTAGCAAAGTTTAATCATCATGCTATAGAATGAAACATAGACTTGTGATTTCAGATTTTAATCAGAGTTACAATGGTGAAATAACACAAGTTCAGATTTTAGCATATGATTGCGAAAGGTTGAAAGCTTGTCATTGCCTAACTTTTCAACTGCGCGAAGCCTATGCAGAAGCAATCAGAAGCTTAAAGCAACAGTTTCGGTCATACACTACACAGTTCAAGTTTAACTCAAAGTGCAATGTGAAGGACCGAATCGGCGACCAGAGGGGGGTGAATAGGAGCCTCAAAATTCTTTTCAGAATGTTAGGCCTCTGTCCCAGAAAATCAACCCCAAAAGCAAAGATCACAAACCGTGATGTCCACGACCCAAAAGATTGGGTGGATGTTCCCTAGGAACACAGCGGGACAGCACACACGCGATCGACCAAGCACACCACCAAAACTGGAGCTCCAAACGGGAAGCACTACACTCCTATGGAGAAGAAGTAAATGCCCAACCAAAAATACTTGAGTCAACTGGTGACAAAAGTACTTTAGAATGTTCCCCACAAAGTTAGAAAACCAATGCAACAAACGGAACTCAAATCGGAGCTCGAACGCAAAAACTACGGATGAAACAGTGAGAAAACAACACTAACCGAACGGTGGCACTGTAGCAGCACTGTAGCGTCCGGTCACTGTACTGTAGCAGATTACTGTAGTACCGGACGCATGAGCAGTAACAGTGCAGAGTCTGGTTGAAAATAAACACCGAGTCCAGCCGTTACTGTAGCAGTTACTGTAGCGACTTACTGTAGCAGCGTCCGGTTGTAGTGTAGCAGCGTCTGGTCAGCCCGAAAACAACACTGTTCAAACACCAAATTGACCCAAAACTCAATCAAATCAACTCCAAACTTCACCAAATTTTGCACAGATGATCACAACTATGTTGGTGAGCTATCTCTAGGAGATCATGGCCCGAATCCAAATAGAAATTCATGAATTGCAGATCTGGTGCAAAAGGGAAAAGTTTAGAACCGAAAAGAAAATCCATCCGATCTATGTGCTCGTGAGGAATTAGATAAATTCCTTTGGTGGAAAGGTGTCTCTCACGATGCTACATAAGATGGTTCAAATGGATTTTCAATCCATCACTTCAAACGGAAAATCTCATGAAAGAATCGAAGGGAGGAAACGAAGAACGCGAAGAACAAAACGCGAATCGATCAATTCCAGCCGTGTGGCAACCACACGGGACAATCGTGAGATTACGGTCTCACTTCCTGAACTTCCCAAAACACAGAGACATGATTGAGTCTTCCCTGCGGATCGCTAGCAGCTAGGTATGATTGGAACCTAAGCGGGGGCTAAGAAGAGAGAGAGCTCAGGAACAAATGACTGCTAGGATAGAGAGAGAGAGGAGGGGTGCCTCCCTTATTTATAGCCTAAACAATAATCCCCTTCTACTCCTAGATACAAGAGCGAAGCGGCCAACCCTAGGGGTATCCCGGTCCAACTCTGCTTGATGACGATCCGACGGCCACGCGCCTTCCTCACCCTTAGCTTCGCCTCGACGCAAGCCTCAGTATGCCGCCACGTTTCGCCCTGTCGACCGCCGCGCCTTCCTCGCGGATAGCTGCGCCGCCGCGCCAGCCTCTCCACGCCACCACGCATCGACCGTCCTTTTTGCGGACCTCCCCCGGTTTTGAGGCCGAAACCAGGAAACCTGGGCCTTCCCCCGGTTTTGAGGCTGAAACCGGGAAACCTGTCCTCCGGCTGAGTTTTGTGGCCCAAACTCAGAAACCCGCGCGCCCAGGTTTTGAGGCCTAAACCTGGAAACCGTCCATGCCGAGTTTTGAGGCCCAAACTCGGAAACTGGCCACCCCGAGTTTTGAGGCCCAAACTCAGAAACCGTCAAGGGTAGCTTTTCGAGGCTCAGCTACTGAACCCGTGCCGTAGGCGGGATGTGGTTCGCACACCCCGAGTTCTAGCACCGATGCCGGAGCTTGTCCAGCCTCCACGCCGGGCACAGTGCATTCGCCTTCCTTCTCGGCCTCCCGCCAAGTGTCACGACGCCATCACCTTCCTCCCGACTCGGCCGATGCACCACACATCCCCATGTCCTCTTGCTTGTCGACGCCACGTGCCAGCTACCACAGCTGGTCCTCAGGTCTCACAGTCCGTCTGTCCAAGCTCCACGTCTGCCCTTCACCGCTCCCAGTCCGTCGGCACGGCACGTCCCTACTTGACCTTCACCTCACCTTCGACCACTGCCCGAGCTCCGCACCTGCACATCAACACAGCCAAGAGACATGTTGCCCATTGATCGATCACTCATCACTCAGGAAGGTAACCACAAGGGCACATATCAACCTTGGGTTCGCACAATGAGAAACAGTCTCGATACTGTGGTGTGCTGACAAGCAATCCCATCTCGATCTTTCGAATTCACTTAAAACTTGGTTCAAATTTTACCTCAGAATATGTACATACCAAGCAAGTGAATGAATCAGGAACTAGAGACATAGCAACCTAGCATATATGAAAATCACGAGTAAATTCAACACATCCTACACATGCTAGTTGCATATCTCAATGGTGAACAATGTCAAGTTTTATGATCATTAAGCAGGTTCACCATTCAAAAGTAGCTCAGCTCACAATATTGGTGATCAGAAAGAGCTTAAGCTACAAGCATCATCATAAAGCACCGAAGCATACACTAAATAGATCATACTCACATTCTAAAGATTATATACATGAAGCTCTGAATGTAAATATGCAAGATGAAATGCAAGAATGCATAATGAAACCAAAAGAAAGAAAAAGAGTCAGTCTATAATACAAGAACCAACATGTTTCCCCCATCTAAAAGGGGAAACACACACCAAGCTCACCTCTCAACCTAGCAAAAGTTGATTGGTCCAAAGGCTAGATGAAAATATCTACCAACTGATGATAAGTATCGACATGGCGAAGGTCGATATCACCCTTGTCATAGTGGTCTCGCAGAAAATGAAAGCGCACATCAATGTGTTTGGTCTTAGAGTGCAACATGGGGTTCTTAGCAAAGCTAATAGCACTCGTGCTGTCACAAAGCAAAGGAACACGAGAAAAGCTCAGACCAAAATCACGCAAAGTCGCCATCATCCAAAGCAACTAGGAACAGCAGCTAGCCGCAACAACATACTCAGCCTCTGTGGTAGACTGGGTGACACTAGACTGCTTGCGAGAAGACCATGATACAAGAGAAGAACCAATAAACTGACAAGTCCCAGAAGTGGACTTCCGCTCAATCCGGCAACCAGCAAAGTCGGCATCAGAATAACCGTAAAGAGAGAGACTGGAGGAAGCAGAATACTGTGACACCCCAATTTTAAGAATAAACTTGGAGCACAATATATGTATGCTAGGATCAATTTTCATACATATATCCACATCATAGTAAATATCAAAACAATGCTTTATTAATTTATCGAACATTATTACAAAAATGACCCTCGGGTTCAAAAGAAAAGTACAGACTCTCAACAGACTCTGATGTAGACTTCGCGGAAACTGGACGCCACTCCAGAGGAAGGTCGACCAGGGGCTGCGCCATCCTAGTACAAGTCGTCTGGGTCGTATCCACCATCTTTTGGGTACTCCTGCACCGCGTCGTAGACTCCAACGTCTGGGTGGGGTAGCAGGGGGTTCAAAGAGAAAGGGTGAGTACATCGAAATATACTCCGTAAGTGTAGGAAATAAATGCTTATGAGGCTATTAACAAAGGTAGGCTGACTCAGTTTGAGTCAAGCGCCTAAAGCGACACATCCTATTAATCCAATGCACCTATTTACTAGTTTATAACCACAGTCTCCAATAGTTACAGTAACCACACTCGGAGTCGCACCGAGCAAACCACACTTGGAGTCACACCGAGCAACCAACACTTGGAGTCTCACCAAGCAACCACACTTGGAGTCACACCAAGCGAACCCACACCTGAAGTCCATCAGGCAAACCATACCTGAAGTCCATCGGATGACCCGAACCAGTAACCAACTAATCTCGAAGAAGTCCAAGCCGCTCGTGACCGTGAGCACGGCTGATATATCAGTTTATTACTCTGCAGAGGTTGCACATTGTTACCCATGAGTCATGCATTTCCCGTCACGCTAAACACTGCCAAGGTGCATAGCGGGTTGCACTGCAAGGCCTTTACAAAGCCCCATCTAAGCCCGTTCCACATGTAGCTCTAAGGTTTCACCCCGTACAATGGTCTACGACCCCCAGGGCCCCCTCGTGAGCCACTACAACAAACCCCGTGTGGACCCTCAACTTGGAGGTAACTAATTAATTAGCTAGGTCCAGCCCATCCAGATCTCATCGTTGCGCTGTTAAGCCGGGTTACAGGCTTCGAGAACCGGGTCCTAGGGATCCAGGCAGGATAAATCTAGCACGAGCCCAGAACCAAAAACCAAATACAGCTGCCGAGTCCCACGACACAAAACCACCAGTACGGTCCATCCTGCCGGATTTACCTAGTCATCGTACTACTCATTACCAGTCCATGTTCCATAGATCATTAATCAGAATTAATTATAAACCAACCCATCCCAAGACAGCAGGGCTAAGCATGACTTCTACCCAATCCATCCCAAACCAGGTGTCAAGGAAAATATAATCAGATGCTAGTAAACCATATCATAGGATTCAATTTAAGACTGCATGCAACAACTGGATCTAACTACTCTAATACCAAAAGTAAAATAAATACGAGTGCGAGATATTCAAGGACACATGCCTTTGGGCTGGGTCGAATCAACGAAGGCACAAGGTTGATCCTGGGGTTCCGCGTAGCTCGCACTCGCTGGATCACACATCAATACATGGCCCAAACAAACATAATAAATAACAGTATATCAACAGTAATAAAACAGAATATAAATAGATCTAACGCGTAGAGCTCGACGAGATGAATCTAACGCGACTTGAACAGGTCAAATCGGACTTAAAACACAAAAGATATGAGCGTTTGAATTGATAAATAAACAAAATTCATTTTTACGTACTTTTTGAAATCAGTGACTAAAACTTAAAAGGTTTGGACCCTAATTTATTTATTAAGAACTAACAGATTTATTTATAAACAAAAACATCTTAGAATTAATTTTATAAGCAAGACACATTTTAAACACTAAAAACCATCTCCCCATCAGATTCGGATCAGAACGGAATTAAAGGTTGATGGCAGGGGCCATTAAGGAAGGTTGTATAGACTCAGCGAGTAGTGAACCAATTACATGAAACGACAGGGGCTAGATTGAAAAATGGGTGCTGACCGGTCTTTACCTTGCCGACGTGGACGCTGACCGCCACATGGCGCGATCTGATTGGTTGGAGGTAGGTGAGGTGGCAGGGACGTTGACCACGTCAACCTGCAGTCAACATTCAATTCGGGCCATCCATCTGCGATCGGACTGCGCTTGGAGGTCTTCCTCCTCTCTGGTCTGTGCGTGACCGAGGAGACGAAGATGGAAGAGAGCGCCGCCGGTGGTGGCCTCGCCGGCGACTAGCGGAGGTGGCGCTCCGGTGGCCGGAGGCCGACGACGAGCGGAGGAACGGGACGAGTGGATCCCGGTGCACTGTCTGGTGCGTGCGCTGACGGCGGGGAGGAGCCAGGGGCGGTGGGCGGCGATGGCAGAAGAGCTGGCGCCAGCGGAGCTCTGGGGAGTGGCGCGCTCGGGCATGAACTCCAGGCGAGTAGCTGCGGATTGGATGCGCGGTTGTTCTGCGAGGCGAGGAGAGGTAACGGTGAAGGTGGAGCCGGTTTAGACAGGGAGTTCGGGAGCTCGATCGCGAGGTCGGCCACGGCGGCCATGGTGGAGGTGGACAGCCAGTTGCAAGGGGGAAAGCACAAGGGTAGGCGTGGCGTTTGCGGCGGGTTCTCAGCGGTGTTGGTGCTTTTATGGCATGGAGAGGTGGTGGGGCGGGCGGCAAGCACCAAGGTCCGACAATGGTGAGATTCTGGCGAACTTGGGAGAGGATGCATCTGGCTTGATTAGACTAAGAGGAACGGTGGGGCGGACTCAGCGTCCTCTTGCGGTGCCGTAGTAGGAGTCGGGGAGTAGTTTTGGGGCCATTGGTGTGGAGATTGATGAGCTCTGGCTGGGCCGTTCATTGCGGCGGCTCGGATCAGAGTTGAGGTGGTGGCAGCAGGGGGTTTGGGCTAGGGATGGTGCTGAATACCTGGGTGGATGCGGTGCTCTGGGACGCGCTTTATGACGGGAGGAGGAAACCCTAGGGCGAGGGAGAGGCAGGGGAGCGGACGGCCGCAGGGTACGGCGCCGGCCGCGCGCATTGCTCGCGCTGGAGGTTGGGGATGAGCTGACGATGCGGGTCCACCTGGCGGTGATAGTGAGAGGATGGTATGTGGGGCCCGACTGTCGGTCACTGGGAAGGGAGGGGCGATGCGGGCTACAGGCCCGCGAGCAGGCCAATGACGGGCCGTCAGCCCAAGGATGGAGGGGGGAAGTCGGATGCCTGCTGCTGCTTGTGGCCGGAAAGGAAATGGGCCAAGGGAGGAGCCCGAGTGAGAGAGAGGTTTTGTTTCTTTTTAAAAAAAAACAAAACAAACTTTGCAAACTTGTTTGAATCAAATTCAAAAACCAATTTGAAACCAAATAAATTTGTAAAGTTTTGAAAATATTTCCGTAGGTTTTGGCAAACAAAAT
Organism: Coix lacryma-jobi var. lacryma-jobi; assembly: GCA_009763385.1. Taxonomy (NCBI): domain Eukaryota; kingdom Viridiplantae; phylum Streptophyta; class Magnoliopsida; order Poales; family Poaceae; genus Coix; species Coix lacryma-jobi. Next base: position 70,820,487 of record CM019828.1, read on the forward strand.
TTGAGTTTAAAATTTTATAACATTTTACAAATCTTTTGTTTATTTTCTAAATAGAGAAAGATTCGGTTCGTCCTAACTCGGGTTTAATAAAAAAATTTTCACCCAATAAAAACTATGCAACAACATGAATGCAGCAAACATCTTACTAGAATTTTTCCTCCATTTTGGCCATTTTCTTATTAAATTCTAATTTATTTTAATTAATTAAACACCGGGGTGTTACAAACTTACCCCCTTAACTTGAATGTCGTCCCGAGATTCAGGGAGGCTACAGTCAATACAAAGAAGCAAATCAAACAAGAGCACAAGCACATATCAAACAACGTTCTACGAGTTCAAAAATTTATGGTGGGCATCCTACTATTGAAGGACCTACTTTGAAACAAAGTTTGAATTTTTCAGCAGAGAAAGACTACAGAAGTGGGAAAACAGGTGGGGCTTTTAAAAAAATAGTTTTGTAAACTCGACGGCTGACTAGGGTAGCGTCCTACGGTCAACACGGCTTTCCTACGGTCAACACGGCTTTGATACCACTCTGTGACACCCCAATTTTAAGAACAAAATTGGAGCACAATATATGTATGTCATGATCAATTTTCATACATATATCCACATCATAGTAAATATCAAAACAATGCTTTATTAATTTATCGAACATTATTACAAAAATGACAATCGGGTCCAAAAGAAAAGTACATACTCTCAACAGACTCTGATGTAGACTTCGCGGAAACTGGACGCCACTCCACAGGAAGGTCGACCGGGGGCTGCGCCATCCTAGTACAAGACGTCTGGGTCGTATCCACCATTTTTTGGGTACTCTTGCTCCGCGTCGTAGACTCCAACGTCTGGGTGGGATAGCACGGGGTTCAAAGAGGAAGGGTGAGTACATCGAAATGTACTCCGTAAGTGTAGGAAATAAATGCTTATGAGGCTATTAACAAAGGTAGGCTGACTCAGTTTGAGTCAAGCGCCTAAAGCGACACATCCTATTCATCCTATTAATCTTATGCACCTATTTACTAGTTTATAACCACAATCTCCAATAGTTACAGTAACCACACTCGGAGTCGCACCGAGCAAACCACACTTGGTATAACACCGAGCAACCAACACTTGGAGTCTCACCAAGCAACCACACTTGGAGTCACACCAAGCGAACCCACACCTGAAGTCCATCAGGCAAACCACACCTGAAGTCCATCAGGCAAACCACACCTGAAGTCCATCAGATGACCCGAACTAGTAACCAACTAATGTCGAAGAAGTCCAAGCCGCTCGTGACCGTGAGCACGGTTGATATATCAGTTTATTACTCTGCAGAGGTTGCACATCGTTACCCATGAGTCATGCATTTCCCGTCACGCTAAACACTGCCAAGGTGCATAGCGGGTTGCACTACAAGGCCTTTACAATGCCCCCTCCAAGCCCGTTCCACATGTAGCTCTAAGGTTTCACCCCGTACAAAGGTCTACGACCCCTAGGGCCCCCTCGTGAGCCACTACAACAAACCACGTGTGGACCCTGAACTTGGAGGTAACTAATTAATTAGCCAGGTCCAGCCCGTCCAGATCTCATGGTTGTGCTGTTAAACCGGGTTACAGGCTTCAAGAACCGGGTCCTAGGGATCCAGGCAGGATAAATCTAGCACGAGCCTAGAACTAAAAACCAAATACAGCTGCCGAGTCCCACGGCACAAAACCACCAGTACGGTCCATCCTATCGGATTTACCTACTCATCATACTACTCATTATCAGTCCATGTTCCATAGATCATTAATCAAAATTAATTATATACCATCCCATCTCAAGACAGCAGGGCTAAGCATGACTTCTACCCAATCCATCTCAAACGAGGTGTCAAGGAAAATATAATCAATTGCTAGTAAACCATATCATGGGATTCAATTTAAGACTGCATGCAACTGCTGGATCTAACTACTCTAATACCAAAAGTAAAATAAATACGGGTGGAAGATGTTCAAGGACACTTGCCTTCAGGCTGTGTCGAATCAACGAAGGCACAAGGTTGATCCTGGGGTTCCGCGTAGCTCGCACTCGCTGGATCACACATCAATACATGGCCTAAACAAACATAATAAATAACAGTATATCAATAGTAATAAAACAGAATATAAATAGATCTAACGCGTAGAGCTCGACGAGATGAATCTAACGTGACTTGAACAGGTCAAATCGGACTTAAAACACAAAAGATATGAGCGTTTGAATCTGAGTGGCAATTTAGTAAATAAACAAAATTTGTTTTTACGTACTTTTCGAAATCAATGACTAAAACATAAAAGGTTTGGACCCAAATTTATTTATTAAGAACTAACAGATTTATTTATAAACAAAAACATCTTAGAATTAATTTTATAAGCAAGACACATTTTAAAACACTAAAAACCATCTCCCCCTCAGATTCGGATCGGAACGGAATTAAAAGTAGATGGCAGGGGCTAGTAAGGAAGGTTGTATAGACTCAGCGAGTAGTGAACCAATTACATGAAACGACAGGGGCTAGATTGAAAAATGGGTGCTGACCGGTCTTTACCTTGCCGATGTGGACGCTGACCGCCACATGGCGTGATCTGATTGGTTGGAGGTAGGTGAGGTGGCAGGGACGTTGACTACGTCGACCTGCAGTCAACATTCAATCCGGGCCGTCCATCTGCGATCGGACTGCGCTGGGAGGTCTTCCTCCTCTCTGGTCTGTGCGTGACCGAGGAGACGAGGATGGAAGAGAGCGCCGCCAGTGGTGGCCTCGCCGGCGACTAGCGGAGGTGGAGCTCCGGTGGCCGGAGGCCGACGACGACCGGAGGAAGGGCACGAGTGGATCCCGGTGCACTGTCTGGTGCGTGCGCTGACGGCGGGGAGGAGCCAGAGGCGGTGGGCTGCGATGGCAGAAGAGCTGGCGCCGGCGGAGCTCTGGGGAATGGCGCGCTCGGGCACGAACTCCAGGCGAGTAGCTGCGGATTGGATGCGCGGTTGTTCTGCGAGGCCGGGAGAGGTAACGGTGAAGGTGGAGCCGGTTTAGACAGGGAGTTCGGGAGCTCGATCCCGAGGTCGGCCATGGCGGCCATGGTGGAGGTGGACAGCGCAGTTGCAAGGGGGAATGCACAAGGGTAGGCGTGGCGTTTGCGGCGGGTTCTCAGCGGTGCTGGTGCTTTTATGGCACAGAGAGGTGGTGGGGCGGGCGGCAAGCACCAAGGTCCGACAATGGTCAGATTCTGGTGAACTTGGGAGAGGATGCATCTGGATTGATTAGACTAAGAGGAACGGTGGGGCGGACTCGGCGTCATCTTGCGGTGCCGTAGGAGGAGTCGGGGAGTAGTTTTGGGGCCATTGGTGTGGAGATTGGAAGGACCGAGAATGCAATAGCAAGGCGACCAGAGGGGGGTGAATGGGAGCCAACAAAAATTCTTCCGAATCTTTGGCCAAATGTCCCAAAATCAGCCCCCAAAAGCTACAACGGAAACCGTGATGCCCGCGACCCTTGGAAGAGGTTGGATGATCCCTAAGCTCACAGCGAGGCACCACAAAGCGATAGCGAACCAAATGCCAAGAACACTGGAGCAAGTTCGACCCCCAAAAACCAAGTCCCGAACGTAGATAGACGGCTACGTCGAGAACTCCCTAAATACCTATGCTAACAAGTAGCAAAGATAGTTAGAGAGGTTCCTTGGATAACTCTAGGGCCAAACGAAAAGTCCGGAAACCAAGCGAACAAGTCGGGACAGCAAACGCACTAAACTGAAAGCTTCAGCCAAATCCCGGACTGTCCGGACCTGGAGTCCCGGACTGTCCGCCTAAGGCCGGACTGTCCGCGGTTCACTGGCGGACTGTCCGCCGGCAGAATACGCAAAACAGCGGTGCTGCTGAAGTCTGGCTGGACGTCTCCCGGACTGCACGCATACTTCAACGGCGGACTGTCCGCCGGTCAATCAAAAACCAAACGGCTGGTCAATCAAAAACCAAACTTCACTGGTCCGGCTCGTCCCTGACGCGCGGATTGTCCGCGGTGGCACTGGCGGACTGTCCGCGAGTGCCCAGAAGGAGATTTGGTCGCCCTCTACTCAAATCTTCTCCAAATCAATTCAAACCAAAATCCTTGATCCTAACTGAGAGAGGATGATCATGAGGTAGTTAGGAGACTATCCCAAGAAATCATCCGCTCAAATCGATTCAATCACCAGGAAAATCGAAGGGGAGGAGTATGAACAAAAGACACTACGAAAAACGAATCAACCCGATCTACTGCTCGTGAGGAGTTAGCATGAATTCCTTCAGTGGAAATGATCTCCTTTCAAAAACGAACAAGTTGATTCCAACGGATTTTGCAAAGACGCAGTAGGGAGAGAGATCGAGTGACGGGAAAATCATGGAGAAACGAAGAACGCGAGAACACAAACAAAACGCGAATCAACACATCGATCTGCAACGTGTGGCTACCACACGCTACAACTGTGAGGTTACGGCCTCACTTCATCAAAATCTCCAGTACATAGAGGTTGGTTCTTTGCGAATCTCAGCTAGCTACAGCAGGGGATTGGGAGAGCAGGAAACCCTAGAAGCAAAGAGCAAATGACTGAGATAGATGGGGAGGTGGGTGTCTCCCGCTACTTATCCTAATTCTAACTATTCCTAATTCCCACTCTACCCTAACTCTTACAGAGCGAACCAGCTAAACCCTAAGGTTATTCTGGACCAACTCAGTGGTAGGTGAATCCGACGGCCACGCCCGCACAACTCGTAGCGTTGCCTCGGCGCAACCTCCCGATTGCAGCCACGTGCCACCACCGCTCTGCGTCCTTTTCGTGGACGTCGCACCCCCGATTTTGTGGCCCAAACGGGGAAACCAGCCTTCACAGCCAACCCCGGTTTTGAGGCCCAAACCGGGAAAACAGCCGCCCATCGCCTGAGTTTTGTGGCCCAAACTCAAAAACCCACAGCACCCAGGTTTTGAGGCCCAAACCTAGAAACCGTCCTTAGCCCGAGTTTTGTGGCCCAAACTCGGAAACCATCAGCACCCAGGTTTTGAGGCCCAAACCTGGAAACCGTCCACCCGATGGTTTTTCTCTGGCTCTACCTGAAGGACCGAGAATCAACCAGAAAGCGACCAGAGGGGGGGGTGAATGGGAGCTTCAAAATTTCCTTTCGGAAACTAGTAGCCCACTGTCCCGAGAGTCACCCAAAAGGACAAACCCTAGAGCTTGCTAATGTCCACGACCCTAGAGTAGGGTGGATGCTTCAAGAAGCATAGCGGGACACTACACAACTCTAGAAAGCCAACATAAAAGACGGAAATCAATTCCGACAGCGGACGAACAAACCGCGAACGAAACAGCGCAAAACAGTCACGACCGGACTCTGGTCAGCGTCCGGTCAGCAGGAACGGACGCGTCCGGACACACAAAAACCGATCTGGAACCTTACTGTTCCTGACCGGACTCACGAGCAGGGAGCGTCCGGTCAACAACAGTGCGTCGGTCAAAAGACAACAAGCTCAATGAACAGTAGAACCTATGCGTCCGGTCAGTGTTCATACCGAGCATCCGGTCAAGTCACGAGATCAACACACCGAGCGTTAACGACGGACTCTCTGCCCGTGCGTCCGGTCATCTCGACCAAGCGTCCGGTCACCCGATACAGTGCTGTTCGTCCACCGATTCAACTCGATCTCACCAAAAACAAATGCCTAGGGATCAAACTTGGTGAGAGGAGTCAAAAGGAGTATAGTGAGCTATCCCTAAGAGATCATGGCTCGAACCTATCTCCAAATCGATGAATCAAAGAATTTCGGGGGAAAGGAGAAAACTTGATCCGAAACGAAAATCGATCGATCTCCTAGACCGTGAGGTTAGAGTTTAATTCCTTCGGTGGAAAGAAGTGCCTCATGATCTAGAACAATTTGGTTCAAACGGATTTGCAAAAGATGAACAGAGCAAAGAGCAAGCGACGTGAAAATCATGGAGAAAAAGGATTCCACGAAGAACACGAACAAAATGCGAATCACAACCACGAACTGCACAATAGTGAGATTACGGTCTCACTTCCTCACAATCAATAGTACACAGAGGCAAGTCTCTCTGCGGATCTCAGCTAGCTACAGCAGGGGATGGGAGAGCAGGAAACCCTAAGTGCGAAAGAGCAAATGACTGAGATAGGAAGGGAGGAGGGTGTCTCCCTCTACTTATCCTAATTCTAACCTAAGTCTAATTCCTACAATACCCCTCACTATTCTAATTATAGAGCGAACCAGCTAAACCCTAGGGTTATTCTGGACCAACTCGGTGGTAGGTGTATCCGACGGCCACGCCCGCACAATACGAAGTGTTGCCTCGACGCAACCTCCAGATCGCCGCCACTTGCCGCCCTCGCTCTGCACCCCCGGTTTTGTGGCCCAAACCGGGAATCCAGCCTTTTCCAGCCAACCCCCGGTTTTGAGGCCCAAACCGGGAAACCAGCCCACAGCTTCTGAGTTTTGAGGCCAAACTGCAAACCCTCAGCGCCCAGGTTTTGAGGCCCAAACCTGGAAACCGTCCTCAGCCCGAGTTTTATGGCCAAACTCGGAAACCATCGCACCAGGTTTGAGGCCCAAACCTGAAAACCGTCCATCCGATGGTTTTCCCTGGCTCTACCCAAACTGACGTCGTAGAGGGAATGCACAGCGCGTGCACCCCGTCCACCGACACGTGTCCCTGAGTCCATGACTCAGGCAACACATGACCGCACTTCTTCACTTGTCGTCGTCAGGCTGCCAGCCACCACAGCTGATCCTGGCCTCTGGTCCCTCGGTCCAAGCCTCACGTCCGCCCTTCACCGCTCGGTATCTCGGCATGGCACGTCCGTCGCACGGCACGCCCATCCTTCACCGCACCGGTCCATCGGCACGGCATGTCTCAACTTGACCTTCACCTCGCCGTCGATCACTGTATCCGTGCTCGACACCTGCACAACACAAGCCAAAGAACATGCGCATCATCCCAGTTGACAATCACTCAACACTGAGAGACCGACATACACCCATGTATCCGCAATCTCCCCCTTGATGAGTGCATTGTCAACTACTCACACAAATCATAATGAAAAGAAGAATAGGAAGAAGGAGGAAGGAGAAGGAGAAACTCAACCAAATGACCCAAAAGCATAGCAAAGCCGAAGAAGGTCAAGTGGAAAGAGCGAAAGAACTTGGTCCCCAAAGACATGGGCAACGGCTCGACGCAACCAAGCAAAGCAAAGCTAGCCCTCAAGAAGAGGTAGAACAGGCTCAACACCGCTAGCAAATACCAATTGGAAAATCGAAGCAAAATGCTAGTCCCTCAAGATAGAGGCACAGAGGCTCAACACAACTAGCAAAAAAGCTCGATACCAATGCCTTTCGGCCAGCAAGAGACAGCAAAACTCCCCCTTAGTTGAACATCCAGGAGACATGCAAACTCTCCTCCGGGGAACTCCCCCTCAAATGGACACTCGGGAAGCACAAATGATTTGCAAATTCTCCCCCTTAGTTGAAAATGCACTAATCAAGTAAAGGGCTCTCACCATCAGAAAAGGCACCAACAAAAAGTGCGAACATGGGAGATTCTCCCCTTCCAACATGCATATGAGTCAAAATGCAAGTTAGCAGCTTCAGGCATATATTCAGGAGAATGCAAAGATGCTCTAAACAGTATAACTCTAATGACTCAACAACGGTATACAAGCTCAGCAAAGGCTCAAACTGATCACCAGATATGAAATATGAACATATGAGCAGAAAGAGCAGTTTTGAGTCAAAAGGGATTCACCATCAAAATAGCACTAGTAATGTATAGACAGGAGTCTGAACAGGTGCTAAACATGTATGCAAGTGAACTACCCCTAGCAAAGTTCAAACATCATGCTTAAGAATGAAACATACACTTGTGAATTCAACTTTAGATCGGAGTTGCAGCGGTGAAATTACACAAGTTCAATTATTAGCATGTGATTGCGAGAGGTTGAAAGCTTGTCATTGCCTAACTTTTCAACCGAGCGAAGCCTATGCCGAAGCAATCAGAAGCTTAAAGCTACGGTTTTGGTCATACACTACACTGCTCAAGTTTAGCTCAAAGTGCAATGAGAAACCGTCTCGATACCGTGATGTGTTGACAAGCAATCCCATCTCGATCTTTCAATTCACTAAAACTTGGTTCAAATTTTATACATGATATGAACAGACCAAGCAAGTGAATGACTCAGAACTAGAGAAATAGCAACCTAGCATATATGAAAAGCACGAGTGCACTCAACATATCCTACACATGCTAGTTGCATATCTCAATGGTGAACATTTTCAGATTGTAAGTTATTAAGTAAATTCACCATTTCAAAATAGCTCAGCTCACAGCATGTAGTTATCAGAAGGAGCATAAGCTACAAGCATCAAAATAAGCATCAGAGCATACTACATAGAGCATAGTTATAAATGAAACTTAGAATGTAAATGCGTATGCTGAAATGCAAAAGAAAAGAAGACAAAAGAGTCAGTCAAATATACAAGATCCAAAATGTTTCCCCCATCTAAAAAGGGAAACATACACCAAGCTCACCCCTCAACTGATTAAAGGTTGATTCGTCTAAAGGCTTGGTGAAAATATCAGCCAGTTGATGATGAGTATCGACATGGCGAAGGTCGATATCACCCTTCTCCTGGTGGTCTCGTAGAAAATGAAAGCGCACATCAATGTGTTTGGTCTTCGAGTGAAGCACGGGGTTCTTAGCAACGCTAATGGCACTCGTGCTGTCACAAAGCAAAGGCACGCGAGAAAAGCTCAGACTAAAATCACGCAAAGTGGCCATCATCCAGAGCAACTGAGAACAGCAGCTAGCCGCAGCAACATATTCAGCCTCTGTGGTGGACTGAGCGACACTAGACTGCTTGCGAGAAGACCACGAAACAAGAGAAGAACCAATAAACGGGCAAGTCCCAGAAGTGGACTTGCGCTCAATACGGCAACCAGCAAAATCGGCATCCGATAACCGCAAAGAGAGAGGGTGGAGGAAGCAGAATACCAAATCCCGAACTCAGGCGTGAAACGAAGGTACCTGAAAATCCGCTTCACCGCCTGACGGTGAGAGGTGCGCGACGACGCCTGAAAGCGCGCACACAGACACACCGCGAACTGGATGTCCGGGCGTGTCGCCGTCAGGTAGAGGAGCGACCCGATCATGCTGCGGTACTCCTTCTGGTCCACTGCTTCTCCATCCACATCCGCATCCAGTGCAGTCATCGTCAACATGGGTGTTGGAAAAGGCTTGGCCTCACCCATATCGAACCGCTTCAGCAAGTCCTTGGTGTACTTGCCCTGGTGCACAAACGTCCCCTCTCGAGATTGCTTAATTTGCAACCCGAGAAAGAAGTCAGCTCGCCCATCATGCTCATCTCCAACTCCCTGCTCATAGTATCTGCAAACTTGGCAAACAAAGCGTGAGAAGAACCACCGAAAATGATATCATCCACGTAAATCTGGACCAAGAGAGTGTCTTTGCCTTGCCTGAGGAGAAAGAGCGTTTTCTTACACATCCCATTTTAAAACCTTAGCAAGCAAAAAGGTTTTCAACCTATCATACCAGGCTCTTGGGGCTTGTTTCAAACCATATAAAGCTTTGTGGAGTTTAAAAACATGGTTTGGAAACTTAGGATTTTCAAAACGGGGGGTTGCTCACATAAACTTCTTCTTCTATGTAGCCATTTAAGAAGGCACTCTTGAATCCATTTGAAAAAGTTTGAAACCGTTGGATGCAGCAAAAGCCAAGAGTATCCTAATTGCCTCCAAACGAGCTACAGGAGCAAACGTCTCCTCATAGTCTATCCCCTCCTTCTGACTATAACCCTTGGCCACAAGACGCGCTTTGTTCCTCACAATGTGGCCATCCTCTCCTTGTTTGTTTTTGAAAACCCATTTTGTCCCAATAGACTTACAGTTAGGAGGAGGAGGAAGTAGAACCCAAACCCGATTTCTCTCAAAATTTTCTAACTCCTCATGCATGGCATTGACCCAGTCCGGATCCGTCAAAGCGTGTCCAACATCTCGGGGCTCAAAATTAGCAACAAAGCAGAATGAGCGAAGTGAGAGATGTGCTGTGACCTGGACCGAGTAACCGTTCGTCGATGCTGCCGATCATCTGCTGAGGTGGGTGATGGCGCTGGATGTGTCGTGGCGCCTCCCAAGCCGAAGTGGCCTCCCCCTCAACAGCAGATGGTGCCTCCCCGGGTACAAATGGTACTGCTCGGGGTGGCGGATCCCACGGCCCCTAGGAGGAAGAGGTGTCGGGGCCGTGAGTCGTCGTAGAAGCCGCTCTTTGCGACACTGCAGGTGGCGGTGATGCTGGGTCATCTATGCCTTCAGCATCCTCGTCCTCATCATCGAAAAGAGGCTCACCCACCTCATGATCACCTGCACGCTCAAAACGAGAAGAAGGACAAACGAGGTCTCATCGAAGGTGACATCTAATGTCTCCATGACTCGGTTAGTGTCAAGGTTAAGTACACGATAAGCTCGAGTGTGAGTGCCATAACCCAAAAACACACCGTCAGAAGAACTAGACTCAAATTGTCCAAGTTGCCCTTTTGAGTATAAAACAATGGCAACCAAAAAACTCGAAAAATAACTCACCTTGGGTAGTTTTCCAAAACGCAACTCATAAGAAGTCTTTTCAAGAAGGCTCGGAGAAAAATGCGATTGGAAATGTAGCATGAAGTGCTCATAGCTTCGACCAATATCGCCTAGGAGTCCTATGCTCATCGAGCATCGTCCTGGCCATCTCAACAAGGGTCGATTCTTCCTCTCTACAACACCATTTGTGGCGGGTGTAGGGGGAAGAAAACTGATGCTATACCCAAAGAGTTACAAAACTTCTCAAAATCCGAATTCTTGAATTTGGAACCATTATCACTCCGAATGCTCGCATCGAGTTCAAAGGGAACTCGTTCTGAAGACGCAAAATCAGATTGCGAGCAAAGAGAGAAAGTCTTCGGTCTCAGCTAAAAAGAAGACCCACGAATATCTCGAAAGTCATCAACAACCCCAAGCACATACCACTTCCCCCAATCGAGCTCACCCGAGCAGGACCACAAGGTCCATGTGCAAAAGCTCTCCAGGGCGCTTGGTCATGACCTGAGTCACTGGATGGTGGGGAGCGGCAACCATCTTCCCGGTCTACAAGAGTGGCAAACAAGATCCTTCTCCATATGCAACTGGGCAATCTCGGATTAGGCAAGTGAAAACAAGCCTTGCAAGCAAGTCGAAGCTCAAATGTCCAAGGTCTATGTTAACACAGAATTTTCGCACTGTGACAAGTGGGCCAGCACGACGCAAGTTCGGGAGAAATTACCGCTTAAGGAATTCGGCAGGCAGCGAACGCGGTCGGCTAACTCGATGCATTCGGCAAGGCTGTAAGGGCGACAAGTCAATGGCGAGCGGGTTCGGCAATGTGGCGCTGCGGTCGGCTACCTCAGGTTAAGTCGGTTTGCGACAAATACGGCATATCAGAAGATTCGGCAACAGAAGATTTTGTCGTTGTTAGCACGTGCCGATTATTAAGGGAGGCTTAGAATAAAAGGCATCGCATTTAGATAAGTTTCCTGTTTTGTCGTTGTAATCGTGTCCTCGTAGGACTCAGAGAACACCAGGGTATAAATATAAACCCTGAGGCCATTGTAAACTGTTCACAATCAATACAACCAACCCCGCCCCGTGCCGTCTTCGAGTCCAAGTCGTGTCGTCGTGTTCTTCGAGAGGGGCCATCGATCCGTCGACCTCCGTAAGTTCCGGCAACCTTGTTATCATGTCTAGTATCGTGCGGCGGATTTAGATATGGTGCAAGTAGTCTCGTACGTTAAGCTTAGTATCGTGCGGCGGATTTAAGCTTATGACGGGAGGTTTTTGCTTATGCCTTGTATCGTGCGGCGGATTGAGTCATGAGTAAAAATAGTTATCGGCTCTGTTAGATTTGGCAATCTGATAGATTCATTAAGTTACCTTGTGTTATATGTTTTGTTATGTTATTCTCATCATAACACTTTTGCCCAATCTAGATACCGTTCGGTTCGGCTCCATCTTTATAGATCTGCTCTGTTCTTTCACGTTTATTATTGTAAGGTCTGTTATGCAGTAGATCTATTGTTCGTAATAGCCGAACGGATCGTATCTGGATTGCCACGTGGTGAGGGTTCATGCATGTTAAGTGTGTTTGATCTATGACAAGGCTAGGTGTCGTGCGGCAGGCGCAGGCTTTGGATTAGCTTAGTCATGCTTAGCTTGTATGTTCAATCTCCATGGATCCCAACTCGGTTGTACAATCGAGATTGGTTAAGTTTAACTTATATCTAATACATCATGCAAGTACGATTCTCATGCAAACGTGTTCGGCAACCTGTTATTCACATAACTCTGTTCATATTGCCGAATAACCTTTAAACCTGTTGGCAGATAGCTTTCATAGCTATATGTCGTCGTAAGTGGCTTCAGGGCCGTACATCTTGGAACTGTCTGGTCATACCCGGCACGTTCCAGCTTTGTATTTAACAGTTTATCTCCCTTGTTAGTTGCAGGTCAAACTGACTGGCACGCACCGGACTTCTGAACACCCGGGCCACGATTGAAGCCAGCTTCTCCGGCTTGCCGTGTGATTGGCGCAGTGCGCCACTTTCTGCGCCAACACACTTTTTGGCACGCCCGGTGGGACACCTTTTTTCCTGCAGCAATGGTCGAAGTCACTGAAGCCGAGGCCAGCAACAAGGCGGGGCTCGTGCAGGTGCAGCTCACCGAACTACCCGACGAGTACAGAGAGCAGGTGGAGGATGCTTGTGCCGAATTCCAGGCCAAGTGCCTAGAAGCCTTTTCCAAGAACAAGAGCGGAAAGGTTCGCCGTCTGCACGATCTGCCGAAACCCGTCCAGCCAACCCGAATGATCCCGGGAAGCAGAGGCAGTGTTGAAAATGTCTCATATGATCAACGAAGCTGTCTCTGGTGCCATCGGTCGCATGCATGGGGCGTTTCTCAACACTTTCCGCACCATCATGATCGCCCAATTCGGCCCCAAGGCCGATGAACTTATGGAGGCCGAGTTTGGCCCTATAGCAGGACACATCTTTTCAATCTGCCGAATCACCTCAAGGGGGCAGGAGCTGCCGGTGAGGAGACCCCGCCTAAGGCTCAATCAAGCGGGATGACCATTCAGGAGAAGCACACGCCAGAAGGCCAGTTGCCGACCATGGGGCAGCTCACGTTCGGCACTAAGGGTCAGCCGCCAGAGTCAACACGCAAGATCTCCCCGCAAACCTATAGGCTCATAAAGGACTACTACGGAAACGGGTACCATGAGATGCTTGAGCCTCACAATATAGAGGGTGCCCCACATCCAGGATACGGGAAGCCGACGGCCGAGAAAAACGCCGACTCTAATGTCGATGTCATGCTAGAGAAGATGGCGGATATGATGCAGCGCACTTTCGGCCTGAAGCCTAAGGGCACGTATGCTTACAGGTCTCCGTTCCCCGAATGGTTCCACCGTGTGGCTCTACCTCCCAGAGTCAAAGTGCCGACGGACCTGTCCAAGTTCTCCAGCTTAGACGACACCAGTACGGTGGAGCACGTCAGTCGTTATCTGCTCCAGCTTGGGGAGGCCAATACCGAAGACGCCTTCAGGGTTCGGTACTTCCCGTCGTCACTCACTGGACCGGCGTTCGCTTGGTTCACGTCTCTGCCACCGGGCTCTATTCTCTCTTGGGCAGACTTGGAACAGAAGTTCCATACGCACTTCTACACGGGCACCAAGGAGAAGAAACTGGTGGACATCATGTACGTACGCCAGAAGCCGAATGAGACACCGCAGGACTACCTGCGCAGGTTCAGGGAGGTCAAAAGCCAGTGCTTCGGCATGCACCTGCCGGACGATCAGCTTCCACCATTGGCCGTGGCAGGCATGCTCCCGAGCATCAGGGACAAGCTGTTCGGCCAGGAGTTTGAAGACTTGGGTCATCTCTCTCGCCGGCTGAATGAGATGACTATCCAAGCGCAAGGCTTCCGGAGGGAAGGGCGTTTCCAGAAGGACAATGTCGCGGCACAGATGTATCAGGCTTTCCTGGACGAAGCCGATGACTATACCGCAGGAAGATGAGGTGGCCGCTGCAGAGCTCAACTGGGACAAGGAGCCGACCAAGCCAACAAGCAATGGCTGCGCCAGCAGAAGGGGCATACGACTTCGACGTCACAAAAGCTGACAAGCTCTTCGAGTTCTGGTTGCCGAAGGGAGAGTCAGGCTACCCCCGGATCACCCGATGCTGCGTCCTGGAGGAGTCAAGGACAAGAAGTACTGCGGTTTCATAACACTAACACTCATTCTATTAATGATTGCCGTGTGTTCAGGACGGGATCCAGAAGGCCATCCAGGATGGGCACATCAAGTTCAATGGCAAGATGAAGATCGATGCCAACCCCTTCGCCAGAACTCCGTGTTCGTCTCAGTGAACATGGTAGCCCCGGAGGATCCCAGAGGCAAGGGCAAGTCAAAGTCCTCACCTCCAACAAGGCGCGCGAGTCTGGCGCAGTGGATCCCGATCGGCAAATCACTGGCGATGAGCTCCGACAGCACGCCAAGCCGCGAATAGCCGATACGAGCACGGAGAGTCGTCTTCCAGGCGCAGGCCTACCCACAGAGATCTCCTTAACAAGTGGCGCCGGCAAAATGAGAAAGAGCAGAGGCGTCTCCAACGCGAAGAGCGAGAATTCACGAGGAATACCAGCATGAAGACGATCACGCGGGAGAGCACCGGTATCGTCTGGAGGAGAGGGCTTACCACAGAGAACAGGCCCATCGCTGGGAGCAAGAACGCCGCCAAGAGCGGGAGCAAGCTCACTGGGGCTGCCCGTTCTTCCGCCACTGCTGGAACGAAGGCTTGAAACTGCCCGCCGTCAACAACTGCCCGAATGCAGCGATCAGTACAAGGGGTATAGGCAGGATCGGGTCAACCGCCGTCCCGTCCATGAAAGGTTGGGAGCACGCATCCCAATGGACGATCGGCGCCTAAAAATGAGAAGCCCGGGTCGGCAAGCCAAAAGATATGCCGACCAGGAGTGGGTGCATCACCAGGACGACAGCAAGGAGGTACAGCCCGCCCATATAGGTGGCAAAAGGGGCAGTGGTGCCCACCAGGGCTCAGGAAAAGCCAGAAAAGGAGAGTGCAGCGCCTCCGGAATAAGGAATTGGAGAAGCAGCTGCCGACGGGAAGAAGCAAGAGTGGCGCCCGAAGGAAAACCAGATGACACTGACAAGGGCGCTGACGTGGCCATGACTTTCTTCCTCCCCTGGAGTTCATGGCTCCTCCGGCCGGGGGGCACAGGACGAAGTATATTCGGACTCGACGAGGCCGAGCACGACGAGCTCGCGGCACAGCTCGTGTTGTCTCAGAAGGCAGCATTTGACAAGCCAGCCAAGCATCGGCATTTGAAGCCGTTATATGTCAAGGGGTACGTCAACGGAAAGCCGCTAACCAAGATGTTTGTCGATGGCGGCGCAGCGATCAACATCATGCCTTACGCACCTTCAGAAAGCTGGGCATGAACGATGAAGACCTGCTCAAAACGGATATGATACTCCGTGACTTTGCCGGCAATCCCTCTGACACTCGGGGTGCCGTGCACGTGGAACTGATGATAGGATCCAAGACGCTCATCACGACCTTCTTTGTCATTGACGGCAAGGGGGCATATAGCCTGCTTTGGGCAGGGATTGGATCCACGCCAACTGCTGCATACCTTCAACCATGCATCAAATACTCATACAATGGGTTGGAGATGACATCGAGATTGTCCAAGCTGATGACTCGGTGAGTGTTGCCACTATTGAGCCCACCTACTGGGAATTCGACGGGGTAGACTGCTTCTCCGATCGCGTGTGGGGAGAAGGTCCTGTCAACATCTACGGCAGGGATCAACAGCCGATCCAAGCAATCGGCTCTCAAAGCTTCTTTTAGATGGACAACCCAACCGACAGCAGCGAGGGCAAACTGGGACGTGGTTTCACGTCGGCCGACAAGTTAGAAGAAGGTGGATTGGTGATACGAGTAAGAAGAGGCCGATGTTGTAAGTTCCAGTTTAGACCCTGATTTCAGAGTGCAGCTAGTAGATCTTCTAAAGGAGTTCAAAGACGTTTTGCGTGGGACTACACAGAGATGCCCGGATTAGATCGGTCCATTGTTGAGCATAAGTTGCCGATCAAACCTGGATACCGCCCATACAAACAACCTCCGCGCAGGATCTACAAGGAGGAGGTGTTGGCCGACGTGAAAAAGGAAGTGGAAAGATTACTAGAAGCTAACTTCATTCGGCCGTGTCGATATGCGGAATGGATCTCCAATATTGTCCCGGTGTACAAGAAGAACGGGAAGATGAGAGTCTGCATCGACTTCAGGAACCTCAACAAAGCCACTCCTATGGACGGTTATCCAATGCCGGTGGCCGATTTGCTAGTAGATGCTTCGGCCGGTTTTGAAATCATAAGCTTTATGGACGGCAACGCAGGTTACAACCAGATCTTCATGGCTGCAGAGGATGTGGCAAAGACCGCCTTCAGGTGCCCCGGCCATATAGGTTTGTTTGAATGGATGGTCATGACTTTTGGTTTGAAAAATGCCGGTGCCACTTACCAGCGAGCCATGAATTACATATTCCATGAGCTGATCGGCAAGATCGTAGAGATCTACATTGATGATGTGGTGATCAAATCCAGAAGCAAGGAAAGACACTTGCCGATTTAAGGAAGACCTTGGAGTGCACAAGGAAACATGGTTTAAAGATGAATCCAACCAAGTGTGCATTTGGGGTGTCGGCTGGTGAGTTTCTGGGATTCCTGGTCCACAAAAAGGGGATCGAAGTCGGCAAGAAGAGCATGGAAGCAATTGATAAGGTAGTGCCGC